>CM012455.1:6954347-7426847 GCA_003999625.1 Oryzias javanicus | reverse complement strand
CCCCTCCAAAGAAATGTCCTTATCAACAGATAAATGTCTATTTTAGGACGGTGCGTGAATGCTGCTGAAAAACATAGAAATGAATCTAAAAGAAACTGAATGTTTACGTTTTTTTTTTGTGTGTGTCTGCGTCATAATTACAGGGGAAAAAAAAATAGTAGGGATTGTACCATATTTTTCAAAACATTGGGAAAGAAATCCAAATTCAACAATGTAAATAGAGTGAAGATGTTTATCTTAAATATACAGCATAAGTGGCAGATGAACGCCTTTAGAATCACGAGGGCTTTAGGTAAATTCTTTGCTGGTTTGGCACGTGGGAGCAAAAACCTCACATGTATGTCAGAGCTTACATCACCTGTCTGGCGGCCACTTCATAGCCGTCAGGATTCATGGAGGGCAGGATGTGGATGCGTGTGTCGTGGATCAGCCGGGTGATCCGCTGGTTCCTCGCCTGGTACTCCTCGCACAGGAACCGGGACAGCTTGATGAGGAGCTCGCGGCCCAGCACCTCGTTGCCGTGCATGTTCCCCACGTACTTGAACTCGGGCTCCACTGGGGAGAGGAGGACGGAGAAGGAGGTCAAATTTGAGCGTTTTCAAAAGTTGTGAAACTTCCATTTAGTAGTCGGTATAGTGAGGAGTTTCTGGAAGAACCGAGGAAAAAAACACAAAGATTGGCCCTACAAGGCCAGTTTTTTAGATCAATTTGCTACATTTTCATACCTAAAATTCATAGTTTGTGCAGGAAGTTTTTTTCAAGAAAAATCTGCTATGTTTACAGAAGGGAACTAGTGCTAGCTTCACTTCATTGGCTCCCAGTTGAATCACCTATCAGGCCTTAAAGCCCCCTTCCAATGAAAATCATGTTTTTAACATGTATTTGTGGCATTTTTTTAAGTAAGATAGATAGCTAGCTAGCTAGCTAGCTAGCTAGCTAGCTAGCTAGCTAGCTAGCTAGATAGATCTAGCTAGATAGATAGATAGATAGATAGATAGATAGATAGATAGATAGATAGATAGATAGATTTAAATGCTAAGCTAGCTAGCTTATGACACTAAACAATGTGCGAAAAAAATAAACAATCAGTAAAACTACATTAAAACAGTGCAATGTCAGAGAAGAGAACAGTATACAAGAAATTACAATAATCAATAAAAACTACTTTAAAAAAATCAAAATGTCACAAATACATAAGTTAAGAACAGTATACAAAAAATTATAGAAGTTACTAAATAGTATTAATTACATAATACAGCATAAAAAATTAGTTAAAAGGATAGTTAAAAAGACAGTCCCTCCAGTGTATTCAGATTTTTGACTGGAATCGTATGGCACTAAGTAAGAAATCATTTCCGAGTATTTCTCCTTCAATCAAACTGTCTCGGAAAATTAATTAAAGAATTAATGAGTAGTTCACACGTCACTGTTGCTTTACTGCACGTGCGCAAACCTCCTCGTCTGTCACGGCTAGCGTGCCGAGCTCAGGTTCCGGAGAAGAGAACATAATCTTGCCGTTGACTGTGGTCAAATGAGCCACCGTTCGCATTTCCGTGGTCAAATCAGCTGTCACTAGATTTTTTTTTTTGTGTGAGTTTCATCCAATACGTATTGACTGAGAACGCTGGAAAGACACCACGGAGCTTCCTGATGTGACCACGGAAATGCGAACGGCGGCTCATTTGACCGCAGTTGTAAAGGGTCCGTGAAACTCTCAACTTCTTCGTACATTTTTGTGGAGCAGCGCTGATGATTTATGCTAGCAAGACACGGAGCCACCATAATCAGACGGGAGAGAGCAGCTCCGCTCAGCTCCGAAAGCCACGCCCCCACAGAGGATATTTCCCAGAGGAAATCCTCAGAAAATAGCTTTTTAAGACTTTTAGGTTGTGGGATTTTGGTTAAAAACTTCATAATCATAATGAAAACAATTTTTAAAAAATGTCATAGGGGGGCTTTAAAGATCTCATAGTTCCTTACCAACCAATCAGAACACTTAGCTCACAAAATGCAGGACTGCTTCCGGTTCCTAGAATTTCTAAAAGTACAGTTGGAGGTAGAGTCTTAAGCCACCATGTTTATAAGTAAGGGCTCATAAAAATAAAAAAAAAAATAAATAAAATAAAATAAAATAAAATAAAATAAAATAAAATAAAATAAAATAAAATAATAAATAAAATAAAATAAAATAATAAATACGAAGAAATAAATAAATTAAAAAATGGTTTATAAACTGCTGCTGTGGCTTAGATTAATATCATATTAATATTGATAAGCTAAAAATTGTAGATTTTTTCAAATTATTGTTATTATATATTATCGCCATAAATGTACCATAATCCATGCATCTTAATATTACCATGTTTGAATTAAATTTTAAAAAACAATTAGTTGCTAGTACTAGAAGCTGGAGAAAGTACTTTACACTTTGGGTTTTTGTCCTCTATTTTAATCTTTATTCTTTACTACTTTCCATTGTGTTCTGCATGTCTCTGTTTAGTGCAGTGCAATTCATGTGTTGTACTTCTTTCTCACGCCCCTCCGAGGGAGCAGGAGAGATTTCAGATTCCAGGTGGATCGTTTGTCCTCCTGTTCTTGGCCGTGGACCTCGGCTCTGGCTCGTCCCCCCCCCAGCTGTCCCCCAGTTCTATCTGGATGAACACTATTCAAATACGTAGTTGTAGAGTTAAATAAGCTAAATCTTCTATATCAGTCGCCTGACTGTCCTGGGAGATCATCCCTCCTTCACATGAACTTCCCTGAGATCAGAGGATTTTTTTGGGGAGTTTTTCTTACAGAGAAGGAGGATGTAAGGGTAGGGATGTCAGTTAAGCTTAGTTTAGCATCCAGCTGCTGTTTATACTTTATGACTGACTGTTTTTGTACAATTATTGGTGTGAATCCCAATGACACAACTGGATTGTGACACAGAGTTATATAAATAAAACTGAATTGAATTTACATTTTGCCTGCAGCTTTTAACACTAATAATACTCAAAATATTGTTTTTTTTTCCCATCAGAAATCACGCTAATGAGCACTTCACGTAGGTTAAATAACTCCTACTATGACAAATACATTAAATACTTCAGAAAATACTGATTTAATCAGCCTAAAAACAGACATTTCAGAGTTTTGTGTCACCTCAAGCTTAAAAAAAACTCAAATTTTAAAGCCTGCATGCAAAAGACTTGATTCCTAAAGTCACTCATTAAAGGAAATGATCAGATATCCTACATTTTTACAATTGGCACCGAAAATCCGCATTTCTTAAAACATTTTTTTTAATCAGATTTCTTTAGAATAAAAGGGTTTTTGATATAAATAAAAAAGGCTCAACTTTGTAAGTGATTTGGCTTCTCAAGAAAAATAAAATTATTTTTAAAAAAAGTGTTAAAGTCCCACTCCGATCATGTTTTGATCTAATTTCCCAGATATCTTTTAATTATGATTGTGCCATTTTTTGCCAAAAACAAGAAACGTGTCGTTTTTAATGACATTGTTTCTGCAGGAATTCATTTGAAACCTGCACCTTTAGGGCAGAGCAAGCCCGCCTCCTCTTCCCATTGCCGAGAGCTCGGAACACAAATTTTTCGTCCGCTCCTGATCTGACTATTTTCTTAAATAAATACTCAGAAATTGACTTTTAAAGGATAATTTTTTTGCATATATGTCCAAAAAAAATGTTAAGAAACACAATTTTCACGGGAGTGGATCTTTGAAGAAAAACAGAAGTGATTCTTGTGGGTATCTGCGAGCCACCAATCTAAACAGCGTTGCCCTCTGTCTAGAGTTTCCTCCTCACAAGGGTCCCTTCATTAATCACCGCCGCGAGAACAAGGCCTCCAGTGACTGCAGCCGCCGATCGGACATTTAAAAAAAAAGTTCTTCGGAGAGGAAAGGGTGCCGAGAGTTCGAGCAGCGCCTTCCAAATTTATCGACGCCCTTCACTAATTGCTTCAGGCTTCAATATCCACCTTTTCTTTTAGGAAAGAGCCAGCTGGCATCCAGTTCAGAAAAGAAAAAAAAAAAGCACACACAGCAGTATATGAAAGGCTCTGAGAGTGGATTTGACCTCGCAGAGTGTACGGTTCCTGTTTGTCAACCTTTGCGGGAGAGCTGGCGCACATCCTTCTATTCTGCTGGAGGAAGCGTGCGCGAAAGAAATTAAATGCAAAAACAGAAACGTGTGGAAAAATTGCAAGAAAAATAGAAGCTAGAAATAGAGGAAGAATTTTTGACCTGATCTGAAATCCTCTTTAATCTTACTGGAAGTTGGAAAAAAAAGAGCCAACATTTTTTCTTTTTCCTGCCTTTTTTTTTGTTCTTTTTCTGTTTTTGTTGTGATGTTTAACTCACGTGCTTCATGGACGCCCGGGTTGTCGCTGAACTCCAGCACGTAGAGGTGGCGCCCCTCCACGCTCTGCCCGATGCTGTAGATGCGGGTGATGTGAGGACACTGGTTCTGCACGGCGAACAGCGCCCGCACCATCTCCTCGTACCGGTGATGCTTGAAGTCCGAGCCGGACGCCAGGAGCGCCGGCAGCCACAGCAGGAGAGCCCAGAGCCCGGGAGGGGTCCAACCCTGCGGCATGGTGCCTCAGCTCAGGCGGAGGCGAAGGGAAGCGAGCGAACGACGCGAACCCCAACTTCAGATCGGATCTCTTTACATTCCGAACATACTGCTTACTCCTTCTCCTGCTCCTCCCACTAACAGTCCTCCCAGTGAAGAGCAAGTAAGGACAGCCCCTTACTCCTTCTTTGTCTGACTCTCCTCCTCCAACAGCTGCTTCTCTCTTTCTCCTTGGGCCCTTGTCAAGTACATGCTATTTGCTTTATTGGCGCTCCAAACGCTTCAAGTAGCTCGCCCCTCTGGGGGCACACACTATTCGAATGTCTGTTGGACGCTGGTTTTCTATCCCCCCTCCTTTCTTTGTCTTTAACTCAACTTATATGTTCCCTTCCTGGGAAAAAGAGGGGTTGTTACCACAGCGCTGCTTTCCCCAACCCCTGCAGCCCTCAATCATCCATTCATTAACTCTTAAGTCAACACACAGCCCCTCTGAGTCGGCGTGCACGGCAGGCTCGTGCGCGAGGGGTCTGGGCTTTAAAGATAAACCCACGGAAAAAAAGCTCTTTCGCAACTTTTGGATGCTTCGTTTCCCCCCAAAAGCTCCCACAAAAAGTGCAGCTACACTCCCCTGCAAGTGTCTGAGGGGAAAAAAAAAAAAAAAAAACTAAAACTCAAGCCAAGACTCACACATGCATGTTTGAGAGTGTGCAAGGCTGGCTGTCAATCAGAGCTCACTGTGCAACTACTGCTGGAAGTTTAAGAAAACACACAAGCGAAAGGAAAGGCAAATATTTTGCAGGGAAGGGAAGGAAAATCAGACGAAAGGACAAAAAAAACAAAGAGTTTATCAAAGAAGAAAACTTGTAAAGAAACGTTTGATATAAACTTTACTTTTGACTTTAGTTTTGATCTCCAAAATATATATTTTTAACCATAAAGTATTAAATTTATGTTTGTCACTTCTATAAAACAGAAAGTATTTGGATCTGCAGCCTTTTGAATAATTTCTACTTTCCTTTTATGAATTTTTATTATACTTTTTGTTTGTCCTACTGTTGGTTTTTTAAATTAAAACATATTGTAATGTTAAGCTCTTTGAGTCAAAAAAGTGCTCCACAAATAAAAATTTATTTGATAAAGTAATTACTGGTATGGTATTTAAACTGAAAAACTGTCAGTCTTTTTTTTTTAATCCATTCTATTCATGTTTTAAAAATCTTTTTATGTCATTTTCTAAATCTTAGATGTAAATTGTGTTATTTTCTAAACTGAAATCAGGAAAAAAAACTTTAATGGAAACATCAAACTAACGTTAAATATAATTTTATATATAATTTGAATTTGAGAATTCACAATACAATTTTTAATGTTAAATTATTAAAAAAAATTGATTTTGATGATAAAGTTTCTATTTTCTGTCACTGTCATTTTTGGGTTGATTCCGCCATCTGGCGGACAAAAGTGGAATTGCAAAATTTGAAACCGTCTTTGTGTTTTTGGTTTGGTTTTGTTTGTTTTATAAAATTAAAAAATACCACTTGCTTAGTATTCATACTAACTCAAAACTTAACACTATTCATATTTTTTTAATAACAAATAACTTTGTTGTAGAAAGGAGTCGCGTTTTTACGGCTTTGTAAATGGAAAAAGCCGAAATTTAATAAAGCTTTGTACAAAAAAAACTTTATTTATAACTGCACGAGGTGAAAAACTCATTTTATTTCTAGAATTTAAACAGAAGAATATCAAACAGTTGTGTCAATTTAATTGTACACAAAAGGGTTCGTGACCGTGATATCACGTGATGCCCAAACAGTACAATACCTTATTTTAAAACATTAAAAGACAAATTTGAGGTTAAATCCCAAGTTTTTAGTCAATATTACCATTTTAAAACACGATAGTTTTCTTGAACAAATTTATGACTATATTCAATTATTTCTGCATTACATTGATTATTTTAGCTCGAGTTTATCGATCTTTTTTGAAGGAGAATTTATTTCTAATAAATAGAAACAGAAAAACAGAAGCCTATTTTCGGTAATATTACTAGATTTGTGAGTCTCTACGCATGAAAATACTTATTAAAGGACCAAAAAAATGCAAGAAATACAAAGTGTTCAAACCTTAATCCGTCCTTTTGTTTATGTCAGTACAGCTGGTGTCCACTAGAGGGTGCTGAAGCGCCACAATTAGATCATTTAATTCCATGCATCACCAAATCTATCAGTTACTTTTACTCTAACATAAAACTGTTTTAGGCAACTTTTTTACTTAATCGAAATCATTTATCTTCATAATTATTTCCAGGCGCATTTAAGCTTTTAAAGTAATGCCAATTTGCTTCACATCAAACCCCAGAACTGTGCGCTCTCCCCGCCCACTGCGCGTAAAGATGAACATGTGAGCTCTGCGCGGGGGAGCAGGGGGTGGCTTTGGGCCATCTGACTCTGTTTGGCTCGGTTTTTGGACAACAGATGAGCTTTTCCCCGCTGGTTTCCACTCGCACAGCCCACATCGCAGCTCTCTGGCCAGCTGCGTGCTCGCAGAGAGCCCTCTCCAGGATGGGTCCAGCTCCCCAGACGCGCGGGGCGTTGTGGGTGCGCGCATTGTTCTTTGCGGGAATAACAGCAATTAGCGGTAAGTTTGTTTTTATTGCTGTTAAACATGTTGTTTGGAGTAAAGAAGGCAGTTTTATTAGAATTTAGAAGAGAAAATTAGCATAGATGTTTACTTTTTTCACTTTTTCTGACCATGTTAGAAAAGTTGTGCATTTTAAATTGAGCAAAAAGAGTCAATACTGAAAGAAACTTTATATTTAGACTAAATAAATGTAAAAATTAGATTTTCATTATGATTTAAGCCTCATAAACAGTCAATTTTGTCCTCTATATAACTTGATTTATTTGATTTTGATCTGTTGTCTGTAAAAGTCCATAAAAAACAGTTTTTAAACATATTTTTAATGTATGTTTTTCAAAATAAAAATGTACATTAAAAATTAACAACTGATTTTTTTTTTTGCCATTTTTCAATACTTTGTATTTACTATAAAATAAAATGTTTATCGCTAGATAACTTTGAGTTTACCAGATGAGTCTTTTGCTTTTTAGGTTCTAATGTGTGCACATCTAGAGGAGCGAGCACATGCAAGCAATGCCTGGCCGTGCACCCCAGCTGTGCGTGGTGCTTCCAAGAGGTGGGTGTCTCTGTTCTGGTTTCACGGGCCGTGCTGGTGCAGGCTGGTACAGAACTTCTATCATGTTTGGGAGTAAATGACTTCATATCTGTGTTTAAGGGAGACAAGAAGAGCACAGATTAAATATATCTCTTTATGCAGAGAATTGATGTTAAAATGAGTTTACAAACTCGTGGAATCTGTTAGGATTTTGGTCACGGAGCGGCCGGTTCGTCCCGTTGCGACCTGAAGAAGAACCTGCTAGCAGCCGGCTGTTCTCCATCCGCTCTGGAATCTCCAACCAGCAGACTTCAGGTGATCGAAGATCGACCTCTGAGCAACAAGGCAGAAGGTGCAACACAAGACGTCACCCAGATAAAACCCCAGAAGCTGCACATCACCCTCAGGCCAGGTGAGCCACGTCCAAACGAAGCATTCACGTCAGAAAACCAGCTGAGTCCCAAACTCATTCCCCAGATGATGCTAAGCGCTTTACCGTGAAGGTGCGCCAGGTGGAGGACTATCCCGTCGATCTCTACTACCTGATGGATCTCTCCTTCTCCATGAACGATGACCTCTTCCGCCTGAGAACGCTCGGTAACGGCCTGGCCACGGCGATGAGCCGCACCACCAGCAACCTGCGGATGGGCTTCGGTGCATTTGTGGACAAGCCTTTGTCGCCCTACATGTACATCTCACCTGAGGAGGCGGTGAAAAACCCCTGCTACAGGTAAAACAGCAATACTTCCGTTTGAAACAAACAAGAAAAGAAAAAAAATGACATTAAATAATGCTGATGCTGGGTTCAGTGTGAGGCGTAGCCCTCAATGCAGGTGACTTCACTTTTTTGTGAGGACATCGCACCGTAATCATGCAGGTAGAGTCACAGCACTTGTTAAAGGCTTTCAGGGGCTCCTGTAAGTGCGCAGTCAGCTGCCCTGCATCATGGTTAAATGTTACTCAACTCCTCGGAGTCATTTGATGGTTTCTATATGCATTCTCAGGATCCATCTTTTGTGTAACAACTTGTGAAGATAGTTTATTTGCAGTGCAGGTGTTGTTATTGTTCACCTTTCGACTTAACCCTTCAGTAGGGCTGCCACGATTAGTCGACTAATCGACGACTAATCGACTAATAAAATAGTCTACAACTAATTGTCGATAAGTCGTTATTTTATATTATGTGGTGTCAGAGTGTAGTAAAGTTGAAAGTTATAATAGCATTCTGCTAGCTATTTTGACTATTTTGGCAATTATTAAAGGTTTTTTAGACTATTTTAGAATTTAGCTGATAGTTCAGCTATATGCTAGCTAATTTGGCTAATTTAGGTTTTTTTTAGGCTAATTTTGAGTTTAGCTAATATTTTCGCTACACACTAGCTGTTTTGGCTAATTTAAGCTTTTTATTGCTATATAGGCTATTTTGGTATTAAGTTAATATTTCAATTACATGCTGGTTAATTTGGCTAATTTAGTATTTTTAGGCTAATTTTGGGTTTAGCTAACATTTCAACTACACGCTAGCTGTTTTAGTTAATTTAGGCTTTTTTCAATTATTAGGCTAATTTTGAATTTAGCTAATATTTTAGCTACATACTAGCTGTTTTGGCTAATTTAGCCTTTTTTGCTTTATAGGCTATTTTAGTCTTTAGGTAATATTTCAGCTACATGCTAGTTGTTTTGGCTAACAGGCTTTTTCAATGTTTTAGGCTAATTTGGCATTTAGCTAATATTTTAGCTGGCATACAGCTTCAGCGATAATCAGCTGTCAACTTCAATGTTTTATAGCTATCGATTTCGGCATCTTCAGCTATTGTCACTAGCATCTTCAGCGGCCAGATACAGGTTACAGCATTCACACTAGCATTATCGCAGGTAATTTAGTTAGATTAAAGCTAATGATGCTTAACTTGTGTTTTACATCCATTTTATGCATGACCCGATTAGTCGACTAATTGGAAAAAATAATCAGTGATTAGTCGACTATTAAAATAATCGTTTGTGGCAGCACTACCCTTCAGAGAACACCAAAGCGAATCACTGATACAGAGATTCTTACACCAGATGCCCTTCCTAAAACATCTCTGTCTTTATCCGGGCTGGGGACAGGCTCAGGGACACACAGACTTGTGTGGCGAGTTAAGTAGTAGCGTGAAATGATGCTCAAAACAATTGATGAAAATCTATAGGGCAAGTTTTTATTACAAGCTGGTGCTGACAAGAGAATTTGGCTACAGAGAAAAAATACGGCGCCCGAAAAGTTATAGCCAGAAGTCCCTCCCCTTGCCGGAGCCGGACGCAAAAAATATACAGATATCGTTTTAAGCTGTCAACCTTTTTTCTTGTTTCTTCTCTCTTTTATCGACACTCACCGTCACTGAGAAAATAACGGCCTCCGATCAGCCGATTTGCTAAGAAAAAAGCATTTTATTGACATTCAAAAGCGTAAAAGCTGATAGTTTTGAAAATATTTTAAAATACAATTATGACAGGGTTTCCTAAAGTTTAGGCTAAAGTTACGATTTCCACTTATTGCTAAAGGTTCATCTTGGCCACTCGGTGCTGAAGGTTTTTTTTTTTTTTTTTTTGACAATTCAAGATAGCGGTCTCTTCCCAAGCTGGCGTGTGAAATTTCCTGAAAATCGCTTGAGTTTCTTTTTCCTATAATGTGGGAAAACGTAAAAATCACCAAATCTCTCACTTTGCCAAAAAAAAAAAAAAAAAAATGCCAGTTAAGCTGTCGGTTGTGTGGCCATCCCATAATAATTTCAAAACTTTCCTTTGGATATCCCCAACGTGTGTTTACGTATTTTAAAATATATCATTTTTTGACTCCTAAGCAATTTTTGGCTTTAAAAAAAATTTTTTTTTTTGCTCGCCATGATGTCATCATCTTAGAAGGGTGGTCATTCACTATGGCCAAAATTAATTTTCATCAGGTAGTAGGTGTTTGCAAATTTCGGTAAGTTTTCGCTTAAAGATGCAGAACTGTTTCCGTGTACGGTCCCTGCTGTCAGTGACCGCTGCAAGCCATAACAATGATCTAAAGTAGAAACGTATATTAAAATAAAACAGTTTGTCTCTGTTTTAATGGCAGCATTAATACCACCTGTCTGCCCCAGTTTGGCTACAAACACGTTTTATCGCTGACGGAGGAAGTGGGGCGCTTCACTGAGGAAGTCAAGAAGCAAATGGTTTCCAGGAACAGAGATGCTCCTGAAGGAGGCTTTGATGCTATCATCCAGGCTGCTGTGTGCAAGGTACAATCTACATGTCTTTACTACTTTAATGTTTGTCACACACATAAACCATGATGTCACATAGGATAAAACATTTTGCTTTTGTGTACAGAAGGAGTACCGAGTTATTGTCATTTATGGTGAATTGAATGTTCATTCATCTGTTTTTCCGTGGTCGTACAAACCAGGAGCGGATTGGCTGGCGTCCGGGTGCATCCCACCTTCTCATCTTTACCTCAGACGCCAAAACTCACATGGCTCTGGACGGACGACTTGCTGGAATCGTGCAGCCCAATGACGGACAGTGCCATCTTAACTCTGAAAATATGTACAGTAAATCTACCACCATGGTAAGTAGAAACTACACTTATATTTTTAAATATCCTGTCTGACAAAAATGTGTTTCTGGTATATATATATATATATATATATATATATATATATATATATATATATTATATATATGTCCGCAGAGTTCGCGAATACCGAGAATCATTGATAACAACGCCAAGAATCCTCCTATCCACCAAAGATTGTCTTGTACAATCCGTACTCTTTATAAACACTTCTAATCATGTTTTGCAAACATTTATTTTTGGAATATTGTTGAACACAGTTTTTTTTTTTTTTAATTTTCATTCAGAGCAGCAGCGTAGATTATGACGCAGATGAGGAGTGTCACTCTGTCTCTCTGTGCATTAAAACCAGGAGTGTGTATTTCCTCCATTAAATAATAAACAACTGGTTGGAATGTTAATTATCTTCCACGATTATGTTTTTCAGCCAATCAGAATTTTTTTTGGCCGCTCCTGAGTAAGCTTATGCCTTATCTCCATGCCGGGGCGTGGACAGAGGAGGGGGGTAGTTGACAGGCGCTCCCCCTCCGCGCTCCGAAAGGGGCTCCGCTGTGCGGAGATACACCGCAGTATCGCAGCACCTCCTTCGGAGGCATATATATATATATATCTTATATATATATATAATATATAATATATATATATATATATATATATAGTGTATATATATGTAGTATACTTTATATATATAGAGAGAGTAAATATATATGTATACTATATATAAATATATATATATATGTATATGCACATATATATATTTACAATATACATATATATGTGCATATATATAATATATATGTATATATATATATACATACATATATATACACTATATATGTACCGTATTTTCTGGACTATAAGCCGCTACTTTTTTTCTAGGTTTTGAATCATGCGGCTTATACAAAGGTGCGGCTATTCTGTGGATTTTTCTTCCACTGCTAGGGGAGCTCTAACTGGAATTTGAATCAAAAGCAAGATAGACAAAAAAATCAATGCAAATCAGAAAAGCCAACACTACTTTTCCTTTAGCAGATAGAACACTCATGACAAATTACTAACTGGTAATTATTTTTAAAAACCTTCTTCATTGTGGAAATCACACAAAGAAGTTTGTGTGGTGAACATTTTAAGTTAAAAGATATGGAGCTTTGCTATCTAGGAAGGAAACCGCACTGCTGCACACAAGCTTAGCATCTATGGTGAGACGCTGGAGACGGCAAGTACATACATGTACATTTAAAGTACAAAATTGTTATAGTAATTATCTTATTTTTCAACATAGATATCTGCGGCTTATAGCCCAAAGCGGCTTGTATTTCTTTTTTTTTTTTTTTTTTTAAATTGAGCAGGTGCAGCTTATATACAAGTGCGCCTTATAGTCCAGAAAATATAAATATATGTATATAAAAAATCATATATATATATATATATATATTATATATATATATATATATATATATATTAATATATATATATATATATATATATAATATATATATATATATATATATATATATATATATATAATATATATATATATGTTTATAAAAAAATTATATATATATATAATTAATCTCAAACTTGAATTTTATGTATTTCTTCATTCAAATTGTTGTGCATTGGGAGCAGACGAAGAAGTGCGGTTTAGAAAAATTTATTTTGTAGAAAATATGCTGGGCGGCCATAAGCTCCCTGCTTCGCTCCATTCTAAAAATATATCCATTTGCAGACAAATAGATCCATGTACGTTTTCCTCATCTGAGCAGGAATCTGGCACAAAACTGTAGGTAGTAGTAACGTCAGGTTAGGAGGGCTGTAAGCCAGTGGGAGAGCATGTCACAGAGAGCTCTCAGCAACGGCTAGGGGAAGTGGGCGGTGTTACTCTGTGGAAACGATCCCGCCAACAACTCCGAAAGGGAATTTCTAATAAACTGCAGAGACATTGTCCTAGAAAAGTACACAACTTTATAAAAAATTGGCTAAAAACACCACCATCGTAATTTAAAGATCACTTTTGAAATAGATCAAAAGATGATAGTTGTGAGCATTGAAGTCGTTGTGTTTCATTTGAGCCCAACACGCTGCCCTTTTTTGATCTGCAGGACTACCCATCTCTGGCTTTGATCACGGAGAAGATGTCAGAGAACAACATCAACCTCATCTTCGCCGTCACGAATTCTGTGGTGACTCTGTACCAGGTCAGTTAACCCTGAGCTCGTTCATCCTGTCTTAACATTATTATATAAATTAAACAAATAATAACCAGAAATGTACCATTTCTGTTTGCGTTCTGTTAAAGATTTAGCGGAATCTGCCTTTGAAAAACATCTATTTATGGGTGTAATCTCACCGATTAGGGACACATCTAACCACAAAGGCATTTATTTTTCAGTTTGCTGCATTAAACTGAAAAATATAGAAAGTGATGTGACTTTCTATACAGTCACACCACACACTTTATCCGAATTCCTCCACAACTTTGTGTACTATATGAGGTGTTTTCCATATTATCGGAGTCTCCAAATCTAGCGGTGCCGTGGAAATTTCCCAGAAGTCTCTACAAGAAATCCAGTGTGCATCAATGTTCACAAGATTTGCAAATGTAGACCACAATGCATTGTATTTGAGCGATTTGTCCAAGTTTTCCTCATCTGAACACAATGGATTCATAAATAGTAAAATGTACTTGTTAGGTTTTTATTTTGGCAAACATGCGTCGTTGTATTTGATGTTACACATTTCAAAATAAAACAAGCTATGAATGAAGTTCAGACAGAATTATCTTATTATATCTACTTCTACATCAGCACAAGATTGGACCCAATGCTTTTATTTTCAAGTTGCAATTTGGGAATAAAACCACCAGAGGTTAAATATAATAAGCCTTTGTAGCCTTTTTATTGTAAAATGCCAGTAATGGTCCTAGTCAGTCATCAGAAACATGACCACACACAATCTGTGCCACGCAAGCTGTCGACAATGACTTGGCAATACCCGAACAGGCGGCTTTACGGGAATCTGGCTTTTATTTTTGTCCTTGTTTTGCTTTTTCATACCATCCACAAAAGAAGACTGATTTACTCACTACTTCATAACCCAGGGGTGGGCAAACTTTTTGATTTGTGGGCCACAAAGGGTTCTAAAATTGGACAGGAGGGCCGGACCAGGAGCAGATGCGTAGCGTCTTTTGGTAATCCGCCTCACAATAGAAAGAAATAAGATGGAATTTGGACAAAGATGTTCTCATTTCGATAAAAAATTATTTTAAAACTGACTGTTTTTATTTCAAAACTGTGACTTTTTTATTCTCATTTTAGTGCAAACTGCACCAATGGGATGATGTCCTTCAGAGATAAGCACAAACTTAAAGAAATGCTGCGTTCGTGTTCTGTTAGAATGATTGGTAAAATACCTGTTTGACTCAGAAATTACACATAAACAACAAATTAAAAAACAGGATAAACATTTATTGAAAAACTTAAAAAACGTTTTTTACATTACTATGAATAAAAACAAACTAGAATATTATTCTACAATAAATCAACTAAAACCTTGAATAACTTTCAATATTTTACTCTATGTAAAAATATATTTTGTCAGAATTATACAAGTTAGAAACAAGCGCAAGACAACATCGTGCCACTAATAACAATTGAAAAAAATGATGTGATTACCCGGCGGGCCGGACCCGGCCCCTGGGCCGTAAATTGGAGACCCCTGGTTTAAAGGGCGGCATATGAAACTATATATTGCTGGACTTTCAAGTGACCTGGATTTAACCTGTTCAAATGCATCGATTCCCCAACAACAATGCACACTGAGAATTCTGGGAAACCACTTAATGGACTATAGAAGGTGTTTTCTTTTATGTCAGGGTCTCCAAAACTACAATTCCAAAATCCAGTGCGCTGGAAATTTCCCAGAAGCCTCTGGAAAAAATTAGAATACATCAATGTTCATTAAATTGGCGAATTTTGACCACGTCTAAACAATTTTTCATTAGTTAAACTTTGATTTCCTTTTTTTTCCCCAAATAATCCAAGTTTTCTTTTTTTTTAGAACACAGAAGATTAATAAATAGTATTTATAAAATTCACACTTTTTAGGTTTTAACTGTAGGTGTGAAAGAAAAAAATGAAAGTAGTAACCATGGTGTCCAAATTGTTAAAATTCGAGGCTAGATATTCCATTAGTAGTTAGGGAGTAGTGAGGGAATTCAGACACAACCTAATGAAAACAAAGTTTGTTTTCAGGATTTATATTTGGATTTTTGGAGAAAAATGTGTGTTTTGCTTTGTCATTTCTTTGAATTTTAATTTTCAGATTATATCCACAGATTTATATGACTATTATTATTAGTTTCCACGTTTTCGTCGTCTCTCTGCAGAACTACAGTGAGCTGATTCCTGGCACCACAGTTGGAACTCTGTCCAATGACTCTGGAAACGTCATCCAGCTCATACTGAAGGCTTATGCAGTGAGTCCCTTAGACGCACAAAAGTACACATCATTGTCTAGACTGCGCTGAGGGATGTTTGTTTATGGACACACACCCACAACCTGAGTCACACACGTCCAGCCACAGTTTTGGTGGAAAGTCCACAGTAGCTCGCAGGTGAACTTCCCCATGTAGTTATTTTCACATATTTATGTTTTATATAAATATCTCAGGCTGCACGGTGGTGTAGTGGTCAGCGCTCTCGCCTCACAGCAGGTTTAAATCCCAGCTGGAACCTTTCTTTGAGGTGCAGTTTGCATGTTCTCCTCATGTATGTGTAGACTGACAATCTGTCCAACGCAGCCTTCACAGTAGGTGGGATAGGCTCCAGCAACCCAAAAGGGTTTCATGCGAAATAGTTGCCTTTGTTTTGGACAACAGTTAATCTACTCTTCCCTTTTTCCTCTCTTGACAGAAAATTCGTTCCAAAGTGGAGCTGGAGGTTCAAGGCGTCCCAGAGGAGCTCTCCCTGTCCTTCAACGCCACTTGCTTGAACGGAGAGGTCATTCCGGGCCTGAAATCCTGCTCTGGCCTCAAAATAGGAGACACGGTTAGTTCAGCACCACCATTTTTTCCTTTCTGTTTGCTGTTTAGGATTAAATAGAATAACTCAAGATGAGGGAAGACCAAAGCAAAATTGATTCCACTTAGGGAAAGAATTCTCATGAAGCAGTTTCACACACATGGGAAAAGAGAATTCAATATATTTTACATGATCTATTTCAGGAAAAAAGCCAGTTCAGATAGATTAGTGATCAATTTTATGATATACTTTAGGTGGCAACATATACTTACCGGTCACTTTATAAGGTACGCCTTCCTAGTACTGGGTTGGACCCCTTTTGTCTTCAGATTCAACAAGGTACCAGAAACATTTCTCAGAGAGTTCAGTCCATTTTGACATGATAGCATCACACAGTTGCTGCAGATTTGTGGGCTGAACATCCATGATGTCGATCTCCCGTTCCACCACATCCCAAAGGTTCTATTGGGTTGAGATCTGGTGACTGTGGAGGTCATTAGAGTCCATGTCATGTTTAAGATATGCTGTAAGCAGCCATCAGAAGATTGGTACGAAGGGGCCCAAAGTGTACCAAGAAACTATCCCCCATACCATTATACCACCACCACCACCACCTGAACCACTGATACAAGGCAGGATGGATCCATGCTTTTATGTTGTTGATGTCAAATTCTGACCCTACCATCCAAGCATAAAGGGAGACTCATCAGAACAGATGTTTTTCCGATCTTCTATTGTCCAGTTTAATGATTCTGTTTTAGTGGCTTTAGGTTGTAACCAGTAATCAGAGTTCCTGTTGTCTTTCTCTCAGCTTGAACCAGTCTGGTCATTCTCCTCTGACCTCTGGCATCAGCAAGGCATTTTCTGCTGCTCACTGGATATTTTCTCTTTTACTGACCCTATAGATGGTTGTGGGTGAAAATCTCAGCAGTTTCTGAAAGACTCGGACTATCACCAACATCCAACAAAGCCACTTTAATCACCTTTTTGAGTTGCTGCCATGTGATTGGCTGATTAGAATTTTGGGTTAACGAGCAGTTCATAAAGTGGCCAGTGAGTTTAACATCCTAGAGTAAAATTTAGGGTTGTTGTCGTGGCAACCCAAAACATGGATGTCAGGTCCTGATAGGGGAATTTTATATAAATTAGGACATTTTTTTGTTAATTAACCTTTAATTTACAATTAGTTTTTATTAAGTGATAAAATTCACTTTTTATATATGAATAAAATCAAATTAAAAAAGGACATAAATGCATTATTATGTGTAATAACTTTTTTATTTAGCATTTTTTTCCAGTTTCAAATACATTCTTTGTTCAATGTCTGACATTTCCATCTTTCTGTGACACTACTTTATTTTTAAAGTGGATTTTTCCATTTCCCGGTAGGAATGGAACATCACTGTCTCTAAAATAACACTTCCTGTCTGATTTCTGCTCATGCATTTTGCTCTAAAAGAGAACTTTTGAAACTTTTTCTCTAAGTTCTGCCTCTCTTAGTCATTGGTTTTGGCTGTTTTCAGTCCAGGTGACATTTTCTGGCCTCCACACTCAGCTCCCCTTCGCTTTTGTCCATATATGGGCATCTCTCCAGATGTAGCTGCTGCCTACTTTTGGACATTTACCACATATGGACCGAAAGCGGGTTGAACATTTACTTTGCCTTTAATGCATTTGGAAGTCTTCCCAGTGTTTCTTCAGTACTATTTCCTCTTAAAAACACTGTGACAAAGCATGAAAAAGCTAATAGATGACTCCAATGACAATATTTGGATTTGCTCTTTATATAATTTTATTTTTTAACTCTCTCATTTAGGTTTCCTTCAGTGTCGAGGCACGTGCTCACGGCTGCCCCAAGCAAAAGAAGAAAACTTTTATCATCAAGCCCGTGGGCTTCAAGGACTCCCTCTCAGTCACCGTCACCTTTGAGTGCGACTGCAAGTGTCAGAGCAAAGCGCAGCCGAACAGCCCCAAGTGCACCAACGGCAACGGGACCTTTGAATGCGGCATCTGCCTGTGCCACCCGGGCCGCTTGGGGCCTCACTGTGAGTGCGCGGAGGGGGACTACAACCCCACCGACCAGGACCGCTGCAGCGGGCCGGACGGAGCGGGAGGACTTCGGTCGTCTATCTGCAGTGGCCGTGGGGACTGTGTGTGTGGCCAGTGTGTGTGCCACAGCAGTGACTTTGGGAAAGTCTGGGGAAAGCTGTGCGAGTGCGACGACTTCAACTGTCTCCGCTACAAAGGAGAACTGTGCTCAGGTAAGACTTTGTATTTTTAAAGCTAAATATTCATCATATAATATAGATTTTGACCTTATTTTTTCATTGATATGTCTAAAATCTATAGAAGTTTCTGTATGATTATAAATTTGACAACCTTGGAAGCCTTATCCACACTCCTGTATGAACTCAGAATAGTTCTCGGTTCTTTATCTGATACAGGGGTCGGCAACCTTTAACAGTAAAAGAGCCATTTAGGCTCATTTGAAGGAGATTTACTTTAGCTTTTAAGACATTTGGATTTGCATTCACGATCTTCTTTATTTTAGTAATTGTCACAATGTGATGTGACTGGAGTGGCCTGATTGAAATAGGAGGCAGACTTCTTTAAAGTTCAGGAACAACATTTATTTACAACTGCACAGCTCACACATGCTCCTTCCCTCAGCCAGCCTCCCTCCACTCTGAGCTTCCTTCCTTTTATAGAGCCCAGCTAATTGGCTGGCCACACCCAGGAAGGAAGTCACCTTAACCAAACAAATAGAAAAAAAGAAACAGACAAAACACAGAAATGTCTTGCAAACTATACATTTAGGGTCCTGTAAACAAAACCAGACATAAATAAATATACAACCCAAATCAGAAATCAGTTCAGTAAGCAAATAATTTCAAAAAGTAAGAAAACAATTCAACCCGCCTCACTTCCTGTGCCCCACCCTTAAACAGGAAGTCTTGCTTTGGCCACCATTTTGACACCTGGGCATCAGGAAGAGGTGAGTCATCAAAAAGAATCAATAAACAGTTTTTTAACATGTGGAGTCTGTGGTTCCTGCTTGAGGTTTCTAAAAGTGCAAACCAACAGTGAAAAGTAGATACGACTACTTTGTCACAGTAATGAATATGATTTATGTATATTTTTGGCACAAACAAAAGCATAAATATAAAAAGAACCTAGCATCTCTGAAAATTTCATTTTTTTTTTTTTTTTACGTACGAGAAAAACTTTTAACTTTTAAAAGATCCCACTTTTTATCAAAGTTTTGCTATGCATATAAAATCTGTGCGTTCTGGAGGTACCGTTGAGCAAACAAGAGATGTAAAAACCTACATAATTTACCATCTATGTGTACACCTCAACCATCAATTTATAAATGTAACAAATCTAAATTAAATAAATGCTAATTAAGTAATCCTTAATTTAAAAAAATGCTATTTATTTTTTTTATTTTATTTGTTCTTTTTCCCCTTTTTGTCCTCAGCAGTCTTACACTGCTGGGTTTTGTTATTTTAGTTTGGGGTTGGACCTTGGTAGTCTTAGTTTGTGGGCTTTGTTGATTTGTCCCTGACTTATTTTAACCCTTCCGCTCTCCTAGGCTTGTTTACATAAAAGTGGGGTCATCTGGACCCCTTTTTTTTTCAATGATTGTCCATCTTTACTGGTGTCCAGTGACAGAAATGAAGTCTTGTCCACCTTTCTCATGGAAGGGCCCTCACAAGTGACCAAAAATGTTTGTGCACTTATGTTTCTATGGGCATGCAGATCGTAGTAGATACTTAAAATACACGTAAGGATAAATAAAGATGGTGAGACGCAGGCGTGTTGTATGTATTTTTTATTTCATGTCCGCCTGACTGCTAGAAATGAGGAAATTAGACAATCAGAGTCTAGTTTGTGTAACCATTTTTTAGTATTCATACCTTATTAACAGCTAGTGTGGAGTAAGAACACAGATAATTGTGTGCAACTAACTTCACATTATCCTTACTAAAACTTCAGGATTAGTCTTTCAGAGTAATCTATATCCATATAAATGATTATATATTACCTTTGGAACACCAAAAAACAAATGATTTAGGAAATATGAGTTATTTTTGTGGACTCTTTTCATACCAGGAAGTAAAACGACTCGATCTCTGAGGCTCCGCCTTTCGCTCCCAGAGGGTGCCGCCCATTTCATGACGTCAGTGTGTCATCCACAAAAAAAAGAAAATATTGATTCACATACTGTGAAGTTTGGCCGTTTATTCCCAAAATTTGGCACAGACAGAATTGTAATGGCTAATGGGTTCATTTTGCGGTCAAAAAATTTGGTCAAAAAAAGCAGACAACAACAACAAATGAACATTTTATGATTTATTGAATTGATAATGATCCTCTTCGCTTTCATGCGCATCCAGTTACCTCAATAATCCACATTTAAATCAGTTCTCCCAGTTCGTCACTGACTTTTTCCACCAGCAAATAGTCTGCTCCCTGTCTTCTGCCGTCGTCCCGATATCCTCCGTCTGCTTGCGAAATTGTTGGATATGTTTGGGATTCATCTCAATTCCTCACCAGGCCACATGCTCCTATGCCACCGCATGAAGTTTGAACGCTAAAGAACGGGGGTGTTGGCTGATCGCCGCTAGCTTTGTGGAGAAAGAGTTTGTGTTAGCCTGGGGGCGGAGCAGACTGTTCCTGGAGGGGGCTGTCTGACGATGTTAGGTCAGATTGTTAGGACCAACTCGTTTTTGTGGGTATGGGATTCACTGCTGTTGAGAGCGCAGTTTCTTCCTAGAGGATTACTCAGAAATGTGTGAACGGATCAAAACACCACTTTGGGGCTCTTTATTGTGAGGAATGAACAGTATAATACACTTAAAAGCACAAAAAGTAGATTTTTCGTGGTATTGCTGCTACAGGCTCAGACAAGCTGAAAATCCGCACATACAGTACAAACCTCTCTGTATTCATAGTATCTTCCATTGCACTCCTCAAATGTTCATCTTTTGTCTTTAAGTCATGCTGGTCATGTTTATGATAGAAACTCTAAAGATAGGAATTAAGTAGTTTAGTCCTGACTGATAATCTTTTATTTTTATAGGTGTTATTATTGCTATTAATGGCCTGATGTTATTTTGCGCTTATTTCTAACTTGTATAATTCTGACAAAATATGTTTTCATGAAGACTAAAATATTGACAGTTATTTAAGGTTTAAGTTGATTTATTCTGGAATAACATTCTTGGCTTTTTGTTATTCATATTTATGTTAAAACGTTTTAAAAATTGACATTCTGCAAGCTTTTTGGACTATTTCGGCATTTACTAAGATTTTTTAGGTTATTTTGGAGTTTAGCTAATATTTCAGCTACAAGCTAGCTGTTTGAGCTAACCTAGCTAACTTAGGCTTTTTTTGTTGTTTTGGCTAAATTGTCATTTAGCATATGCTTCAGCATTTTCAGCTAATAGCTTCAGTGTTTTCATCATTTTTAGCTATTAATTTCAGCATCTTCAGCTATCAGCACTAGCATCTTGAGCGGCCAAATTCACACTAGCATTATTGTAGGTATTGTTATATATCTAGTTCATAATCAAGTTAAAAAGTTATAATTTTAAAGTTTATCATTTTAGTTTTAGAGTGTTCAATAAATTTTAATCCTATTCGGCCTGCGACCCAAGGTGTGTTTTTGATTTTGGTCCCTTGCGAGATTTAGTTTGACATCCCTGGCTTAAACTAAGGCTGACTAAGCTCCATTTGGAAAGTTGCTTCAGATTCAAGACTTGTCAGACTCAATATCAAAAGATGTACTGTAAGTGCACAAATAGGGAGTAGCACAATAGACCAGCAGAGGGTTCAGTTATAAAGAAGCTGTCAAGGTGACCGCTGTAGATGAAATTCAAAAGTGTGCAGCCTCCTCTGCATGCATCATCTGAAGCAGTCAACCTGTGCAGACTGGTCTTCCTGTAAGAAGTGCACATAAAAGAGAATTGACCAGCACCTGCATAAACTGGCATCTGACTCTTTTAATGGTGAAAACCAAAAAATATATAGAATCCAAAAGGTGGCTCATATGACTGCAGTTTCTCTGCTAATCACTTCTCAGTGTTCTTGCAAATTGATGATACAGTTTTCTGAGAATATATTCAAAAATCATCGTTTTCTTTCTAAGCTTTTGCTTTCTTTATTTGGAAGCTTAAGAACCTTAGTGTTTACTCGGCCTCCAAGGTCTAAACATTCACCATTCCCTTCATCTGGAAGGAATTACCCGCAGCACCAACTCCATGTTCATGCGCTCCATTCACAATAAAAACACACTGAGTTTGTGCACCCCGTATGACTGGAGCTCAGGTTGTGTGTTTGCATCTGCCAGCCCAAGCTTTGCACCACCGAGTTCTGAAGGATTCAGTTACAGGAAACCTTTTATTCTGTGTTGCAGGTGTGATATTTTTTTTTTGTCTCTTTTTGTTGGATATTACGCCCAGAAACGGCAGCTCTTTCTCTGTTTTCTGAGGTTACACAGGTATCCTGAGAATCTGCACAGAAACTGAAATAAATGTTTACATTTGAAATCTGTTCATTCTTTGCAAAGAATGATATCAAGGGAAACAATTTTAATGAATTTTGAGTTTAAGGAGAGAGAAATTCTAAAAATATTGCGGCAAGGACGACAAAAAGCTAAAAAATTTACTCAAAAGAAATAGTCGAGGGAATGTCCTGCATATAAAAAGATAAATGTTAACAGATTAGTGACTTGATTAGGTTTTTAAAAGAGGAAAAATGTGCCGGGCAGAGGTTCAACACCATCCAGAATAACAGTCCTCCCACTCATAAACCTGCTAAGTTGAAGACCAGCTAAATATCAACAGTTTATTATTATCATCAAGAGATTCTGGGAACATTTCTGAGCGCCAAGGACAAGGCCAAACTCTGGACTCCTAAATACTTTCAGCTTTCACTTGAGACTGCATTAAAACAGATGTGATTGTGTATAGATTTAAGGAATCTAAAGAACATGGTTTGCTCCACTATCTGTAAAGAAGAAGAAAGTTGAAACATGTAAATTTAAAAATGATTGTGTTCTTTAATTTTGTGCCAAAGCTCAATAAAGTTGACAAAAATACAAACTAAAAACTTAAAATATATAAAACTGCATTTTATTGTTTGACTGCATTCAGTATTAATCTCTTATTAAATAAAAAAGGATGCATCATTACATCAAAATATAAAGAGTCTAAAAGTGTTGACCACATTGCTTTTCAGCAAGAATTACTCAAATTTAGAAAATAATTAGTGCATGTATGAAACCACAAGAATAAGTAACCATTTTTTTGCAATTAGACGCAAGAAAGAAATACTTACAGTAGTAATTATGTAAAAAAATATATAAATTCAATAAAATTTACCTCATATTTTTTATGAAACATAAGTATCAGCTTGTGCTGCCACAAACGATTATTTTATTAGTCGACTAATCACCTATTATTTTTTCTGATTAGACGACTAGTTAGTCATGCACAAACTGGATGTAAAGCTCACATCTTAACCATCAATAGCTTTAAACTAATTAAAAACTACATATATGATTACCTGCAATTATGCTAGTGTGAATACTGTAAGCTTAATTTGGCCGCAAAAGATGCTAGTGACGATAGCTGAAGATGCTGAAATTGTTAGCTAAAAATGCTGAAGTTGATAGCTGAAATCACTGAAGCTAACTATATTAGTTAAATGCCAAAGCTAGCCAAAACGGCTAGCTAGCATGCAGCTGAAATATTAGCTAAACTCCAAAACATCTTAAAAACCTGAAAAAATCCTAAATTAACCAAAATAGCTAGCATGTAGCTGAAATAATAGCTAAATTTCAAAATAGCCTAAAAAACTGAAAAAAATCATAAATTAGCCAAAATAGCTAGCATGTAGCTGAAATAATAGCTAAATTTCAAAATAGCCTAAAAAAATGGAAAAAAATCATAAATTTGCCAAAACAGCTAGCATGTAGCTGAAATAATAGCTACATTTCAAAATAGCCTAAAAAACTGAAAAAAATCATAAATTAGCCAAAATAGCTAGCATGTAGCTGAAATAATAGCTACATTTCAAAATAGCCTAAAAAACTGAAAAAAAATCATAAATTAACCAAAATAGCTAGCATGTAGCTGAAATAATAGCTAAATTTCAAAATAGCCTAAAAAACTGAAAAAAATCATAAATTAGCCAAAATAGCTAGCATGTAGCTGAAATAATAGCTACATTTCAAAAATAGCTAAAAAACAGAAGCTAAAATCTAGCAATAACCAAAACTAGCTAGCATGAAGCTGAAATATTAGCTAAATTCAAAATAATAAAACTGAAAAAAATCTAAATTTACCAAAATAGCTAGCATGTAGCTGAAATAATACTAAATTTCAAAATAGCCTAAAAGCTGAAACAAAATCCTAAAATAACCAAACAGCTTAGCAAATAAAGCTGAAATATATAGCTAAACTTCCAAATAGCTAAACAAAACTAAAAAAATAGCATAAATTAGCCAAAATAGCTAGCATGTAGCTGAAATAATAGCTAAATTTCAAAATAGCCTAAAAAAATGGAAAAAAAATCTTTATTTAGCCAAAACTGCTAGCATGAAGCTGAAATAGTTTTTATACTTCAAAATAGCCTAAAAAAACCCTTAATGAATACATAATGCCATTATAACTTTAAACTTTACTACACTCTGATTCCATATAATATAAAGTAACAACTTATTAACTATTAAATTTGTCGTCGATTATTTTAATAGTCAATTAGTCGTCAATTAGTCAACTAATCGTGTCAGCCCTACTATCAACATGTAAAGCCTTAGTCACATGCACTAGTAAGGACGTTGACCTGGAGGGGTGTTGCAGGTTTTTTGGTTATCTGGGCCGAGGAGGGTCGTAGGAAAGGTGCAGGGAATCTGGGAATTTGGGTATTGATCTGTTACCAAGTAATTAGCATTGCCGATATCGATACTTTTTTCTTGAACTGTTGCTTTATTTCGGAAATACAAATTTTAGTCAAAAAATTGTATAATATAACACTGGAGAGAAACTGTTAACAAATAAAAACGTTTATTTTTCTCCCAATCCTCTTCTGGATCGCCCAAATGTTCTCTAGCAAACTTTAGACGGGCCCGCACATATACTGATTTTAGCAGGAGGACACGTCTGACACTGCAGGGTTTGTTGCTGATGGTAGACTTTGTTACTTTTTGATCCTAGCTCTCTGGAGGCCATTCACTAGATTCCCCGTGTGGTTCTGGGATTTTTGTGATTATTTATGTATTTATTCATCCAGTGAGAAGCCCCAGATGGATGGAGATTCTCAGTGGTCTTGTATGTCTTCCTTTTCCTAATAATTGTTGATTTCCTTACACCAAACTGCTTACCAATTGCAGATTCAGTTTTCCAGTCTGGTGCAGGTCAACTATTTTGTTTCTTAAGACAGCTCTTTGTTCTCAGTGGAGTTTTGAGTGTGAATGTTTGAGGTTGTGGACAGGTGTCATTCATTTAGATAACGAGTTCAAACAGGTGCCATTAATAAAGTTAACGAGCAGAGGACAGAGGATCCTCTTACAGAAGAAGTCTTGCTTGTTTATAGATGAACAAATACTTATTTTCTACCATAATTTACAAAAAAATGATTTAAAAATTTGATTTTCTAGATTTTTTTTTCTTATTTTGTCTCTCATAGTTGAGAAATACGTTAATGAAAATGACAGAAATCTCTCCTCTTTTTAAGTGGGAGAACTTGTACAATTGGTGGCTGAATAAATACTTTTTTGCCCCCCTGTATGCTCATTTTGTTTTTGTTAAAACTCTACCGGACTAAACATCTTAGGTTTTCCTATTAATATATTTTCCCCATTTAATTTGTGGTTTGGGGGTGTTTAAAGCAGTACATGTAGCCTTGCCTTCTCACTTGCTTTCATTTTACGAGCAGGATAAACTAATCAATTCCAGATTCCAGCCTCTCTTACACGAGTGCAGTCGTTCATTGTGTTTACAGCATAAAGACGGTCAAACGCGTTCTAAATGTTTGACATTTTGGGAAAGAGGCAAAGCTTCGACCAACACTAGTGTCCTAACTTACATCATGCAGTCTCATTTATCACTCTGCTCCTCTGCATTCACAGTGAATAGTTTTTTCTCTGCACTCCCCCAAAGTCCATAAAGAATCACGAAATACCTCTCTGCTTACTCATTGGCTGGTATGGTGTAATCAGTCTAAAAATAAATCCATGTTTGGTCAGAAAGGAGCTCAGGAGGAGAGAACCGGAGCATGTTTTGTGCAAACTTCGGTCTGCTGTTGTCCTGGAACACCTCAAGTCAACGCGGCGACCGTTATTCTTTAAGCCGCAGAATTAAAAGCTCTGAATCTTGTTTGCTCACAGATCGTATTTCATCCCGTCAGACTGTCCCGATTGCAGCTTCCTGCTCATTGTTTATCTGGACGCTGTTTTCTGTGGCGACGAACCGCGATGCTTCTGCGCCGTCACTCACCCCAGCATGGGTTTGTGGAGGAACAACAAAGTCCTTAAATGTGCTGACACGCTCAGCCGAAAATAGTGTGAGTGCAGTTGACACCGCAGTGACAAACCAAAATAAATTTCAAGGGTTTTACTGCTTCTTGAACATGTTCTTGTGGATTTTTTTTTTTTTTTGGATGATGGAGGACTTAAGTTGGGCAAATTTAGCTTAAAATTGCATTTCGGAGTATTTATTCAATCAAATTGTTGTGAATCAGGAGAAAAAAAGATCGTAGAAGCTATAATTGGCAGGCCACAAACTTTGGATTCTGATGCATCCACCTTCAAATAAATAGATCCATGAACGTCTTCGTTTTCCTGGCTGAATCACTCCAATATTTCTCGCTATTTTTGTTGCCCCAGTAATGTTAGGTTGGGGTTTTAAGGAGCTGTAAGCTAGGGGGAGAGTGATGGGCCATCTGTAGTTCTAATGAACTAGTACCGCTCTGCAGGAATGAAAGAAAACGACATAGGATTAAAAAAAAAAAAATTTTCTTTTAAGAGATCAAAAGATGATCAGAGTGAGACCTCCTGAAATATTTGTTTTAATTAAAAATACCTCAAAAGAAGGAAATTTTGTGTTTAAATGACTTTTTTCTTTATCAAAAAATGTTCAATTTTTTGGGGTCACATCTGTGGGATGTACCAGATTTGCAGAACGAGTTTTGCTGATTTAAAACCAATGTTTTAATCTTTTGGCTCCGATTTAGGTTTATTTAGTGAATTGAATGATTGAAGTTTGAAGAAACAAAATGGGAAGACCGTAAAAGGCGGTTTTGGCGATTATGTTATCTGGCTGAAGATCATCATTCGTGGTGCCTGAATGAGTTCAAACTGATCGCCCTCACATCCCTTGTTAGGAAAATTATAAAAATGAGATATAAAGTTTGCATTTCTAGTCCATTAAGGTATATATCAGGGGTCACCAACGTGAGGCCCGAGGGCACCAGGTACCCCTCAAGGACCCCACAAGGTGCCCTCAGGTCTCTGCTAAAATAACACAACTCGTGAGCTAAAACCAAATTTTACTATGTTGCTTTTTTTTTTTTTTAATTACACCTACATTAACAGAGATTTAACAATTAAAACATCTTATGATTAATATATGTTCATGATGCATGAACTTTACATAAGTTAACTTACTTCAGGTCAAAAATCATAAATTTTGTTAAAAATGCTGCAGATTTCATCATTAGTTCAAAAAGTGACAAGATTAGTTTAAAAATGTGTACGCTGATTTTTCCTTAACATTACATAATTCATAAACATGGTACAAGATAGTGAAAATGGGACATTATTTCCATGAAATATAGTGATTTAAGTGATCATCTGAAAATGTAACAATTACTGAGATTAATAAAGTGCTGAATATTGATATCTGTTTCCTAGCTTGTTGTCATTGTTGATAATTATGGTGATAAATCAGTGTCTTTAATAGAGGAGTATCATTATTCATTATTAATAATATATAACTAACTATAAATAAAAAAATGTGTATTTTAAAAAGGTAAGGGTTGGTGACCCTTGGTGTATATGAGGCAAAAGTTTTCATATTTGACATTTATAAACATTTTTTTTACAGATTTTTCTACAGCTTTTTGGAAAATGCAATATGTTTTGAACACCACTTATTTTACCTGAACAGCTTTTACTCTTAATCTTCTTGACAGATCAAAAGTAGCAAATTTTAGTACTGGAGTTCCATCAGACTCTCCACAAAGTCTTCTCCTCATTCTCTACACCGACTTGCGCGGGTCACGGAAAGATGACAGTCACTCGGTTAAGTTCTTGGGACTTCTGACCCTCCTCCAAGAACCAGATTTTTTTTAAACTTTATTTTAAAGTTGAATGTGGAGAAAACAAAATAATTCCTAATTGACTTTAAAAGAACCAAAGCGAAACCTCAATCGATCTCCATTCACAAACACAAGATTGAAATTGTGAAACATAGAAATTCCTCCCTAAAGCTCGACATAGACACAAAATTCATAGTAAAAAGGCGCCAACAAACACACACCTGTTAAGACAGCTGGCTTCTTCTTATTTATGTTTTATTAGTCCTTTATAGAGAGCTTTTTATGCTTTGTTTGCTGGTTCAAGCATCTCTTTGTGATACAAACTGTCTCAAAAACAGTGATAAGGTTTATTCAAAAATCACTGGCATCCAACAGAAGAATATTAACACCTTGTGGAAGAAGTAGATGCATCCTAAAACAAAAAAAAACAAAAATTATTCAGGCATAACCACATCCCATCCTCCAGTTTTAGATTATCGCTTTATTGTAGCAGCGAAGAAAACATACAAGTACCAAAAATTCTGTATTCTAAATGCCAGAAAACTTTTAAATCAGAGCGGCTACACTTGACTAGCACTGGGTTGATAAAATCAATCGATCGATCTAAGCTTAATGGATTATTAATCGATCCATAAAAGTAGAGATTGAGCTAACGCATAAAGCTAAAATCTGCTACCTTGATGCAAACATATAATGGTATATAGACCTTTATATATACTTTATATCTTTATAAACTCACAGGCATGAATTTTCCAAACTCTAAAGAAAAGCTTTTTTTAAAGTAACCATTTATAGTCTAAAACACAGTTTTTTTCTTTTCTCATCGTTTATTCTTCTTCAAAAATAGTGTGTAAGTCTATAGCGTGATCGCCACCTAGTGGCCAAACTGAAATGCCCTCCAAGAGAGGCAGAACAATCATTTGAGCTACCTTTTTTGAGAAGTAACCCTGTACGATATTAACAATCTCATTATTATTTCACTAATACACTCTACAGTATGTGAACTGTATCAGATTAATATGAATATTTTCAAAACATAAACAGATTATTAATGAATTTCTTAGCAAAAGTGTCCAAATGTGGAAACATCAGAAGAATAGAAAAAAATCAGAATCGAATTGATTGATTGATGGAAATTATTGGTGATACTCAGCCCTACACTTAACATTAGAAAAGTTTGTTGCTGCTGTCAAATAATAAAGTTTTATTAAAGTCATGACACTTTTCTTGTTCTCTGTGAATTCCAGGACATGGAGTTTGTAACTGTGGCTTCTGTCAGTGTGATCCCGACTGGCAGGGAGACAACTGCAACTGCTCCAGACGCACCGACACCTGCATGTCCAGCCTGGGGCTGCTGTGCAGTGGGAGGGGCCAGTGCGTCTGCGGGGTCTGCGAGTGCACGCAGCCAGGGGCCTACGGAGCCACCTGCGACAAGTGCCCCACCTGTCCGGACGCCTGCACCATGAAGAAGTGAGCAGATGTTCAGAAGCTGTCGGAGGTTTGTCCTCAAACTGACGTTTCCTCGTCCCGACAGGGAATGCGTGGAGTGCAAGCACTTCAAGAGGGGCAAGCTGTTTGACGACAACACCTGCAGTCGGATCTGCAAGGACGAGATCGTACTTGTGGATGAAATCGGTGAGATGCAGCCTTTTCTTTTTTTAATTTTTTATCACAAAATATCACAAAATACTAACGAGAGATAATAAGATGCCATGTAAAGCAAGTTAATTTTGCTTTTTTTTCATCATGCCTGATGCTCCATTGATGTCCCCCTTGGCAAGTTCAAACATCCACTTCCAAAGAAAAGTAAAATTCACGTTACAGGCTTCAAACTATCTCACTAAAATGTAGCTACTCACTTTTTTAAGACTGCTCTACATATAAAACGCCATTGAGTGCGTGTTGAAAGTTAACTGGGTGGAACTTCAACCAATCAGGGACTCATATTTGATGTATAGATGGCTTCTTTTTTATTTCATGGGAGTGCTAACCATTTAAAAATTGATCATAGAGAAGACATTTATAATGGTAGTTTGCTGAAATTATGACATCAAATCTTTCATTTATCAAATCAAATCAAACTTTATTTGTATAGCACCTTTCCAAAAAATCCAATTTCACTCAAACTGCTTACGTAAAATAAGATCAAAGAACAGGAATACTCAAGGAAGACTCTTTATCATCAGGAGACACAGGAATGTAGAGTTGTGTGTCATCAGCATAGCTGTGAAAACAAACGCCATGCCTCCTGATCATGCCCTTAAGAGGCAACATATATAAATTAAAAAGTAGTGGTCCTAAAATTGAACCTTGGGGGACCCCACAATTGATTTCTAGGACCTTTGAAGAGCATGTATCCATACTTACATAAACCACCATAAAACATCTACCATCTGTGAGATAGGAATAAAATCACCCCAGAACAGTACCAGAGATGCCAAACCCTCTCAGCCTACTAAGTAAAATATTGTGATCTACACAGTATCAAATACTGCGTTCAGAACCAGTAGTACCAGGACTGAATAAAGCAGTGAAAGAAAAAGCCTGGAATAAGATCTATGAGTTTGCATTGCTTCAACATTTCACACCAGCCTCGTAAACTGTACATGAGCTAGTAAGCAGAAGGAAAAAAAAAGTAGGAGAAGCCCCTCCCTGCTTCTCCAGTGAGAATATCATGGGGCAAATGCGTTCAAGAACCCACATTTAGTGCGTTCTTGAATACGAGTCAAATGCCACATGTGTCCATTGCTTCAGTTGTTTGAGCATTTTGGCACTGAAACTTAAAATTTTATGATAATTTTTGTCCAGTGATTTAAGATAAAGTTAAAATTCCATTTTAAAAGCATTCCCAGTGGAATTTTAATAAAGATTATTTCAATTTTAGCCAAAATTTTAAAACTGTCATTTTCTAGGATATAGTTTCTGCAGAGCAAGAAGAGTTAATTAGAAATTCCCTTTTGAGTTGTGGGCGGAACCGTTGGTGCAGAGCAAGCCCCGCCCACTTCCCTTTCCTGTTTCTGAGAGCTCGGAGCATATTTTTTTCGATGTCACAAATACAACTCTTTTTCAACTTTGTGCTTCTGATTCAAAACAATTTGAATAAAGAGACAATCAGAAATGCACATTTAAGATAGATAGATAGATAGATAGATAGATAGATAGATAGATAGATAGATAGATAGATAGATAGATAGATAGATAGATAGATAGATAGATAGATAGATAGATAGATAGATAGATAGATAGATAGATTTAAATGATAAGCTAGCTAGCTTTGCATATAGCTAGCTAGCTGGTTGGTTAAAAACTAAGCTAGCTAGCTTTGCATATAGCTAGCTAGCTGGTTGGTTAAAAACTAAGCTAGCTAGCTTTGCATATAGCTAGCTAGCTGGTTGGTTAAAAACTAAGCTAGCTAGCTTTGTATATAGCTAGCTAGCTGGTTGGTTAAAAACTAAGCTAGCTAGCTTTGTATATAGCTAGCTAGCTGGTTGGTTAAAATAGCTCTCCAGCAAGGACAGATAAAAGACATGACAGTAAACAATGTGCGAAAAAATAAACAAAATAATTGAAGTAAATAATAAAATATAAGAATTAAATTAAATAATAAAATCAAAAGTAATGTATGTTCTCCATCATGAAAAAATATCCACAAAAAAATGTTAAAAACAACAAAAACAAAAATTGTCTGTCTTTAAGCATGAAACTGCTCTTTTTAGCCAAATGAGCTGTGCTAAAGGAAAGAGGAAATAACTAAAATACAAAAGTGGTTTTCTGTTCATTTTCCACCCAGTTCTCCATGACACAAACGCTGTGAACTGCACATACAAAGACGAGGATGACTGTGTCGAGCGTTTCCAGTACTTTGAGGATTCAAGCGGAAAATCCATCCTGTTTGTTGTCAAAGAGCCGGGTAAGATGCATGTTGAACTTTTACCATTGAAGTCTGATTGATGCAGAAAACTTTATTTTTAATTATTTTCTTACCTTTTTTATATGCCTCAAATTAAATTTTATTTTCTTGTTTTATTATTTAAAGTTAAATAAATACAACAGTTTACAATTTATTAGCAAACTCCTTTTTCTGTCCATTCATTAAATAAATTCTATTAATAGGAATAAATGCAGAGAAATGTCCAAATATTGAAATAAAAACCCTTTAAATTAGCCTGATTGTGTAAAACTTTAATTGTTTGCTGCAAAATCTGCACAATAGCAGTTTAACAGCCAACAAAAAAGTGTCTTAAAGGTTTTAGACATTTTATTGAAACCCTATCAGACGTGTTTTTCTTCACCTGAGCTGAGCTCGCCACATCCACTCCGCCTGCTCCTCACGTGTTTGCTAAGTGGCCAAACAGAGCGAGCGTGGCGTAAAACTGCCTTTTATCACCGCCAACTCCTGCAGAGAAAGTCTGTCCTTTGGAGTTTGCCTTTAATGTGCGTTTAATTTACGCCACAACAGCGAGGAAGCCCACAATTTACCTTGAACGCAGGCGCTCCCCGCCGCGTCCAAAAGGGTTGTAAACAGCTCCTCCGTGAAACCGCTGACTCTGCGTTCTTTTTTCATCTGGAAGCCGGGAGGAGAAAAAAAAAAGATAATCTTGAGCGAAAGAAATTATTCTTAAAAAAATTAAGTGAATCATTGAAAATTTGATAAATAAACTGAATTTTGCGGGCCGTTTAGGGTTCTGAAAGATCAAAAGGTTCAACCGGAAACAAAGCAGAGAAGGAATGAAGGAGGGAGGAAGAGGAAGAGGAAGAGAGCTTTGATGTTGGCTGTAAAAGTTTACCTTGGCTGCTCTTGTGCTTCAACCATGTTCACAAATGGAAGCAAACCACATGTAATAGAAGAATAAAGAAAACCCTCTCACAGATCATCGTTTTTTACTTTAAAATGTATATTATTAGTTTTATTTGACCAATTCTGCCATAATTTGGAGAAAAAAAAATCATCAAAAAGGTTTGAAACATAAACAATAAAAGAGCCAGTCTGATGACGGTTTGGAAAACATCCCTCGAGATGTGATTAAGTCTGAAGCAGAAAGTCAAACTGATGAGAGATCTAAAGAGAGACTGATTATCTGTCTCACTTCCTCTTTAAAGTCCTTAAACTTTCATGAAATGGTTTTAAGGGGTTGAAGACTTTTACCTGGTCACTACACTTATATAATTTTAGATAAAATACAATTATGTTTAGGAGAAAAAAAAGGTCTCATTTTTCCTTCCACTCCACATAGTGCTTTTTTATGGAGAGAAAATAGTCTCACCCACATTTGTGCGTATGTAGTTCTTGATTTGTGGGTAGTTTTTCTTGATTCTTGATTTCAGAATACTTTTATTATTGTCATTGTTGCACAAAGTGCTTCTGACGCCCCATTTACACAGGACGCGGAAGCGGCGCGGAACGGAGTCCGCTTCCATTCTGCGCCCTTGTTATCCTATGGCGTCGTTCACACAAGGCGCGGAGCGGCGCGGAGGGCCCGCGCGCTGCAGCGGATCGTTTCCGCGTCTGACATATTTTGTGCGCGAGCCGCGAGCGTTCCGCGTCAATTCTGGGAGGAAGTTGCATCAAGATACATGAGAAAATCCGGTTTCTTTTCAAAGTATAACCAATTTTTCACAATAAAACGCCGCGATTGACAAATGTGATCATGTTTTTGTGTCTAAACAGACGGTATACATGGATATAAACATACAATCACAACAAGCACGCAAACACGTGAAAGCGCGAGCACAGAGACACACAAAACACACGACAGACACGCACACTTTTTTTTTTTTTGGACAGACATGCACACACAGATCAACGGGGCAGACTCCGGTGCGGGGTGAAGAGTTTCGGGAGTTAGAAAAAGTAGTAAAAGCGCCTATGGACCGCCGCGGAAAAATGGGCGTGTGGTGTGAACTAAAGAGCGGAGCGGAAGCAGCGCGGACTCCTCTCGGCTCCGCTTCGCGGCGCTCCCGCGTCCAGTGTGACCCCGGCGTGATACAAGGAAAAATCTTGGTGCTCTCTGGACAATAAAACAAACCAAAATATATATATAAGTGGAAAATAAAGAAGAACATTTAAGGGACAACCAGGAATATATACATGTGTTGCACATAGAAAAAAAGTAAAATAATAATAATAACATTGTTGCACTTCCATGCCTCATACCTCGTAATTTTGGATTTGTACGAGTGTGTTTCTTGATTTGTAACTCATCTAATACATTTTGTGCATATGTTACCCACACAAAACCGGTTTTACGCACAAATCTTCTGAATTTATGGAGAACTTCCATGAGCAGATTGCGTGACAGAGTTCAAATCAAATCAATCTTTATTTATAGACCACTTTGCATATGAAACATAACACAAAGTGCTTTACAACTAAGTAAAACAAATTAAATAAAAACGCTAATATAGTCAGAACCTCTTCCTCTGGAGACGGCCGCATAGCCGGCCAGGTGCTGCGTCACAGACGGGGACCCAGCTTCACCACAGCTTGGCAGCGATCCAGCTGAGGAAGCACTGGAATATAAAATGGAAAAAGTGAAAATAAAAATGAAACATATTGATAAATCGTTTACTATAAAAATGCTTTTCTGCTCATTTAAGACACTAGATCTGACAAAGTCAATTTTGCTCCTGAAGTGGTCTGCAAAGTAGTAGTGGTAGCTGGTATTGGGTTTTTATTCATATCAGAGTTAATTAAGGATTCAATTGTATTAAAGAGGACTCTAGGCTTGTTTTTATTTTCTGAGATTATGTCAGCAAAGTACAAGTTCCTGGTCTGCTTTACTGTTTGATTATATTGTGTTAGTAGATTTTGAAATACCTGATAGTTTATTTTGAGTTTGTACGTCTTTCCGCGCATCCGCGAAGTCACAATGAGAATACATAAACTTTAGTGTTGAGTGTTTGAAAAACACATATCTAGACTTTTTTATATTAATTATTGAGGCATATATGTTTAAGAAAGTGTCAAATTTTCACCAGATATTAGGTTCAAAGAGGCTAATAAAAAAAAACTCTGATGACCCAGCATTCTAGCAGCATTTGAACACACCACTTACGCATGAATCTTGGAGACGTGAAAAGAGTCTCACATCAAATTTGTCCATTAATGCGGTTTTATGTGTGCATAACAAGCGATTTGTGCATACTTTTTAAATATTTGTGAGCTTGTTTAGTTTCAAACTGTTGTAATTTTAAGTTGTGCATGTGTAAATTGTATTTTGCTTTTTTTTATTTAGCAATTTTTGTATTTATGCACAAAATCTATTGTATGAGTTACAAATCAAGAGTTACGCACACATAAATTGGGGTGAGACTATTTTCTCTCCATATATTTTAGATCAAGAGAAGCCAGTGGGATACCCAGAAGTAAACACTGAGAACTGTTTGTTTTCTAGACTAAAATAAGGAAAAACAAAAACATTCATAGTTTGTAGGATGTAACTGTTTTTTGCCATCTTTATTCATGCTGTTTATCTATTATTTTATGGAAATTGTTGAAACGAAAACAAATATTTTACAGACTGACAGCTTTTTCTTTTTGATTTGTGTCAAAAATGTCTAATTTTCCTTTCATCTCATGCTATATCTGTCCAGATTGTCCAAAAGGGCCAGACATTTTAGTGGTGCTGCTGTCGGTGGCTGGAGCCATCCTGTTTCTCGGTCTGGCTGCTCTGCTCATCTGGAAGCTGCTGGTTACCATCCACGACCGGCGGGAGTTCGCCAAATTTGAGGAGGAGCGAGCCCGAGCCAAATGGGACACTGTGAGTGGATGCATTTGCTCTAAACCCTGCAGAGAGGTCACCCTAAAATATGAAAACTAATCTTTAGACTAAAGTAGTAGAAAGCAGTGAAACTGTCTTAAGTCATTATTAGTCAACAAGAAATCTTATAATGAGATAAAATCTAGAAACAAGCATTCATAAAGGGAAAGATTAGCTTAAAAAGCTAATTGTTTGGTAGAATTCATTTAAAATTTTAATGTTTTTACAGCCTAATAATGCTTTTCTCAAGTTCCAAGCAAATTGTTTGTATTTTTTGAGTTTTATGCATCTAATTGTATATCTTTGTGATTATAGTACCTAAAATAGGAGTGTATAAAATGACTAATTTTAGGACAAAATGCAAACAAAATTAGAATCTTAGCCCAAGTTGGCCCATCTTAATGAATCCTCTATTTACAATTATTAAACTCTTTAATTGAATAATGTCTTTTGAGTTTTTTTTAGATTTAAATCAAATTTTTTTCTCTTGTGTTAAATATGGACTAAAAAGATTTTGACTCATATTAATGACAATTTTCTTCATTTTTAGATCCTAGCTCAGGGATGGGCAAACTACGGGATGTAAAATTTTAATAAATTATATTTATGATCCTTTTTATTTTTCCTGTAATTCTGTATCTTCCCATGGAAGGTGCACTATAAATTAATTCCCATTTGTTTAGATGCAGAAAGTTTATCTACATTCGTTTGGTTTAGGAAGAATTGTTGTTTTTCTTACGTTCATGCGTGTTTTTAAAGTCAGAAAGTCATTTTTCTGATAATTTCAATTGCGCACAAAGGCAGCATTTCTCTAAATTTGCATTTTTCCTTGAGGGAAATCCACCAGTTTGTGGAATTGGCACTAAAATTAGAATAAAAGTCACATTTTTCGAAATAAAAATTCAAATTTTTCTGTTTTAAAATAATGTTTTGTCCAGATTCTGCGTTATTTCTTATTGTGCCAATGCTTTTTTCTAGTTCTTGACAAAAAATTTTTCGTTTTATTTTTTTTTCATTTTCATAGAACACAAAAGACTTTCAAAAAATAATAATAATAACAATAATAGTAAATATAAAAAGAAAAAAATAAAATAAACTTGTCCTTAGTGAAAATGAAAAGGGACAGCTCAACATCTTCTTGAGAAAAGATGTTGAGCAAAAAAAGTAATAAGTAGCTAAAAAAAAAGATTTATTTAAATAAATAAAGTTTTTAATCTTTGCAAATATCCGAAAGTTTTGATGAAAAAGCAAGTTTGACGTGTAAATTCTGTTCACACGTGGACACAGCTACACACTTAGAGACCACACACAGAGTACCGTTCTCCGGGGATTGTTTTTTTATTATTTTGGGAGCATGCTGTTAATCCCAGCAGAACAAAAGGCTGTCTGCGGAAGGGCTGGGCTTCAATTATCCTCCACTTATCAGCCATTACTACTAACAGGCCTCTTTGTGGCCTCAGCCTTTAAATAAATCCCCTTCATTTTCATATTTTTCTGTAAAATTTGCCCGTCTTTACATAAATGTCTTTGCTCATAGGGGCACAACCCGCTTTACAAAGGAGCAACTTCAACGTTCACAAACATCACGTACAGAGGAAAAGACTGATGAGGAAAAACGCACGGACTTCCACCATCCTTCTGGAGAAAGCAACCAATCATGTGCAGGCTTCTACTGTCACAAAACAAGAAATGATAACTGTTTGTACATATGTAAAAATGACACAATTTATCAGGAATTAAATGTTCACTCTTATGGATTCCAATGATTTTGTGATTTAATGAGATCTGTTTTGTTGCTGAAACCACAATAAAATGTGTTCCCTATAAGGATGATTTTATGTATTTTTATTTTTATTATGTGGAATTTAACCTAAATGTTTGATTTTTCCTTGTCTATTTCAATCATGTTCAGTTTTCCACTCAGCATTTTTTAGTGTTTGTTCCATTTAGGACTTTCCTTTCCTGTTTAAATTCTTCTTTTATTTGGTTCTCCTTTCCTTTTACCTCAGAAATTGAATTTCAGACATGTCTTTTACTGAGATTGTATTCAATTAAATGGGCTCTGTTGTCTATTTCCTCCCAAAATATAATTTTTTTTTTTAAAAGGAACCTAAAAAAGAATGACGTTGAGAGGCAGATTTAAGCCCCATCCCATAATTACAAACATACTAAAAAACTTCCTGTTTGCAAAATTACAGCAAGTAAACCTGTTTTTTCCAGCTAAGTCACATCCTGCTGACATGCAGCCTGGAAACTGTCAGGAAACCTTAAAAAATGTTTTAAAAACTATATATATATTTAAAAAAAATATAGCATAAATAAAAGACTTGACAAAAGTTTTAAATGTTAAAAATCTATGTTGCAAAATAAAAAACAACAAATTTAAAACGCCAATATAATATGAAGCGTTCAACACCTTATCAATGTTTCAACCACACTGACCTCTAGCGGACAAAAAGGTGAATTACAGTAAATAAGATGAAAACTGAATTTGTGTTTGGTTTTGTCCAAAATGGAAAAAAAACACAACAAAATAATACAAAACATAATATAATCACATAAAATAATGTATTAAATAACTTATTTCTCACTGATCCTTTGTCACTTTGCTACTGAGCACTAATAAGTTCTGTATCAGCTTTGAGAAACAAGTTGATACCTTTTTTTTAAATATATATTTTTGCTTTTGAGTGAAAAAAAATGTTTTAATTGAAAGTTAATATGATCCTTACAGTTGTAGATTTAATCAAATCTTAAAAATTCAAAGTAAGTCATTTAAAAAGTCGTTTTGGAACTCAAATCTGACCGTTTGGATTTATTTTGCAAGGATCTATGGGCTATAAAGTTGCTTTTATGTGCTTTTCTTCAGAGTTCCACACACTTTAGGTTAAGATTACAGTCCTATGTGTATTATGTTTTGGCGATACTTTCCATACTTCTTGTGATTTCTGCCATTTAAATATACTGGATTGTATTGTTCTTTTCTGGAATTTATGTTTTTTTTCTGCAATTCAACAAAATTGATTCAAATTTTGCCATTGAAATACATGGGAAAGTCTCTGTGCAACTTCAATTTTTTTTTAAATATTTTTATTTTTAATAAAAGTGACCCGTAAACTGGAAGTTAATTTACACAGTAAAAGTGATATTGCCATTTTGTTGTCTGACGTCATTGTCAATAGGGTCTATTGAACAAATGTGTTGCATATGAGGATCTTCTGCAGGTTTACACTTACTACTCCAAAACTTTCTGCAAATTTTTCATGTGCAATTTTTTCCCTTTCAATAAAACTTGTGCAGTTAAAGCTTTTCTAGTTGTTATTATTAATATAATAATGCTTCTTTCTAGTCATATAGATGTGATTTATGTTGTATTAAGCAGCATAAAACAAATATTTTGTTTTTCTATAACTTTGGTGTGCAAAAGTTGATAATTTAGTCATTTTTAATAATAAAAAAAACAAAAACAAACAGCTCCACCTTAAAGAAGTTTTGCTGTCAGCTGTGCGCAGAGGTGCGCGTGTCCTTGGGGAGTTTTTTTTTTTTTTTTTTTTTTTCCTGTTTCAGTGCGCAGTGGCTCCAGGGGATGCTCCGGCCCGCAGAGGTTACTTCATGTGTTGATCAGCGCTCGGGTGGAACCGGTTCTCCGCGGTTTTTATGGAGGGGTTGTGATCTTTTATCACCTGCAGGATGGACTTTCACAAGGTGACAGCTTCCGATGGGGAAGCTCTGTAGTGTCTGCAGATCAGCCGAGTTTGGTTCGAAATGTGACGGCAACTTGTCGGGAGGCTTTTGGGGGGCATTACGAACCTGCCTGCCGGTGCAGGAGGGGGGGAACCATCGCGGACAAGGAAACCCCGAGGATCACGGCCTCTCGTCCGGATGACACCAGCAGGAGCCAGCTGCGTTTCTAGCTAGCATTAGCTAAGCTAACCCATTTCTCACCTGAATTCGACATAATTATTGATGGATAGCTCAAATCAAACGGCGTTACTTGTGAGGTGCGGGGTCCGATGTTACTGAGGAGTTACCTGCCACCAGGTGGACGGACAGTGTCTTTTTGAGGACTGTCAGTTGTAACGAAAACTGCAGAAAAATTCCAGGTGAGACCTCAAAAGTAGCTAGCGTTAGCATTGTCTCGCTACTCAATTTGATGCTAACCACTTTGGGGCGTTTAGCCTGCAAATGTAACCATTAGTAGGTCATTAAGAGGGTTTGGTTATTGTAAAAAAATTAATTTGATCACAAATGTAATCTTTTTAAAATGTGACAACTTGATGTTTTGATTTTCTAAATTGAAATGAAGCCAAGACTTTATTAGCATAGCTAGCTTGATTTTTACATTCCTTAGCTGCTGGGTAGATGACCGTTACGGAGCAGCTGTTGAAATAAAATAAAAATGAAAATGATGAAGTTTCTTTAATAATAATTACAATAAATTAGTTAAAAGTATTATTTATATTGCACATTTATTGACTTTGTCATTAGAGTTTATTGAGTCATGTCAGGGCGGCTAGCTAGGAGTTTCTAGGAACGAACATTAGCTTCCCTGACTTAAGTTTTTTTTCCCTATCTTTTTACAAATGTTATTTTTGTTCATTTTTACAGTCATACATTTTTTTTAAAAGTTGCATGTCGAGCTATATGTTGGTATTAGTACTTCTTTGGACTGAAATATACCTTAAATGTGTTGTTTTGAACAGCTGTTGGGGAAAAAAACCCATCAATTTGCTATCTGACGACAAGCTAGCTTAAATGTTATTTATTCGACTTTCTATATCATATATTTCATTTCAATATTTATTACCTTTTTTTTATTTATAGGGTGAGTCATTATTTCCCTCTTTTTTCAATTAAATTTCTCCTCATACTTTTTTATTTATTTTTTTTTATTTTATACCTTTTTTTTTTATCAATGATCTGTAGTTTTATATTTTAATTACATTAAAATATGGACTGAAAACTTAAAGGTTTCTATTTTTTCAAAATTTAAATACAATTTTTAATTAATATTTTCTTGGTGAACTAATTATTAAACAGATTTTTTTTTTAATTTTGCTAAAAGAATCTGTGCTTATCTTTGAACAGTTGACTGTAAAAAGTATTGATCCAGCAAAGGTTGACGCTCTGATGTGGCTGTAGTTTTCCTATTTCGTAGCTCAGACTTTGAGGTTGAGTCACTCCAATGTCTCTTGCTTTTTTTACCCTCATTTTTTAAAATTTATTTTTTTTTTTTCTTTTTTTTATTGTGTCATCTTTCCAGGCATGATGGAAGGACTTCATAGTCAGGCTCTGAGCCTGGATCCACGAAGGCAGGAGCTGCTCGGGGCTCGCTTCACTGGAGTTGGTTTGGCTAAGGTCGGCAAACTCCGTGACCTTTTTATATTTCTTTGTTGCTCATTAGGATATATAAAAAAAAAAAACTATAAGGAGTCTAGTTTAAAAATCTTTAAATCCCTTTTTGAGAGCAGAATTCAGTCTGCGTACAGAACACTCAGTGTCTGAGGGGTTTCATGTAGTGGAATGAGCTAAAGCTAAAACAAGACGAGCTCTGTGTTAGGTTTTTTTTTTTTTTTTTTTTGGGCGCCGTCCAGCATTTCTTTGTTTCACTAGAGACAGTGACACTAAGATGGCATTGCAGCTAAAGCTAACAGCTTCTGGCTGGACGCCCTGCTGTAGATCAGGGGTGCTACTATGTGTGGGTGCACTTTTGAGAAAATGGCAGCTCTTCGATTGTGTTTTGGGGGAATGCTGATGTTAAAACCCAGTAAATGGCTCCTGTAAAAAAGTAAAAAAAAAAAGAACTCATTTCTAGAATTTGGTGTCTGTGTGACCTTGAGGAGCAGTAAGCCAGAAGGCCTTAAAAGCATTAGTCTGCTGCCCCAGTTAGCCTTCTGCTTCTTTAAGTCTCATCAGCTGCCTCATAGTTCCCTTATCTTATTCTAGCAAAGTGGTCCGAAGATATAACCTCAACTTTTAGCTTTTATACTTTATGAGGATGTGCTAATGTGAATTTCAAACATGCCAGTAAAAAAAAAAGGTGAAATACTTTCATGATTTTTTTTTTAAACATTTTTTTAAATATTGTGTTATGTCTTTTGTGTGAAATTAATTTTGGAACGACCATCGTTGGATTTTCTTTTTTTTTTTTGTTCATTTAAAGATCCACTCTGATAATCTTTTTATATTTATTTTAAGGAATATTGTTTGGGGGGTAGGATTAAAAAAGTTTTAACTTCCTCCTGCTCCATTTCAAATAACATATTGAGGTCATTTATTTTAATTCATAATCTATATAAAATTTTCTTTTGTTGTTTTCTATGTATTATTAAAAAAAAATAAATAAAGGTGTTCCCAATTGTCTTTTAGTTATAATTATGCAAATTTTAGCTAAAATAAAAAAAAAAGTTTCTGAAAACAGTTTGTGCAGAATGGAATTAATTCATTAGAAAGTCAACTCTGTGTTGTGATTGGGACTGTTGCAATCCCGCCCCTCTTCCCATCACCTATGACTGAGCTCTCCTGCTAGTTTACAGCGCCTCACACCCCCATCATAATATTACAGATTTAAAAAAAAAAAATTAACCAGTTTGAGCCATCTTGACGAGCAGAACGATGACGTACATAGATCTAGTCATTTCTATAAGTAGATGCATCAGAAAGGAGCAGATCAGGGAGCTTGTTGGATTTTCTATGCCACGAATAAACTTTTTTTCAGATGGTATTTTCTCATCTGCTCCTGATTCACAACTATTTCAATAAAGAAATACTCAGAAATGCAAATTTACTCTTAATTTTCTTAATATATATCCTCCATAATCAGAAAAATGCCACAAAAACAAGTTAAAAACACAATTTTTATCATCTTTTTGATCAATTCAGTCCGTTTGGCCTGCTGTGAGTTTTCAGAAAACTAACAATTGTCCTCGCCTCTCTGTCCCAAGAGTTCAGCCAACAGCGAATTATCCGACCAATCTCTGTGCAGCGCCGGATCCCTGAGTGACAAGGAGCTTGAGGTTAGTTAGACCAAAAAAAAAAAATCTTCTGTCATTTTTGTGTACTTTTACTGATTTCCACTTCATTTTCTGTCATACTCGCATCCATAGATTTGATTAAACATTTTTGAAAATTATAGTAACAAAAATCTGATTTCATTTGTCAGAATTAATGTTTTTCAAGTGATTTATTCTTCCCAGGTTCTTTTTTTTAATAGTTTTTATTGAAGTAATTTATTGTTTAGGTTTTTTTTAAACACTTAATGGCCGGCAGGTGAAAGAAAAGACTCAAATTGACCTTTTATGACCGTAAACTACGTGTTCTCTGTGAGTTTCGTGTGTCGGTGACACAATGACCTAAAACTTCAAATGGTTAACATTCCACAGTAGATTCACCTGCAGGTTAGAGCTACATATTCTTTAGTTTTCCTTTTGCATTAAGATGTTAAAAAAAAGGGAAAAAAACGAGAATAATTTAACATCTCTTTGTTTTTCTGGGATTTCCCAGAACTTTGCAAACCTTTTTTTTTCGTACAAAATGATAGATGATCTTTATGTTTTCCTTGTGCTAAATTAGAAGTTTCTGCCAAATGTTTATTTGAGCGTTCTTCAGGTCTTTTAATGAGCATTGCTTCAGAAGAACAGAATGTAAATTGATGGTGTTTTTCCGCTCCTGTTTAGACAGCAGAGAAGAAAGCCTCTGAAAGAAGCAGACAGAGAAAAGGAGACCACTTCGACAGTCAAGGCGAGTCCGACTCGTTCTTCCGCGTCGTTTCCAAACAGGAATCCTTTATTTTTTGAGCTGGATTTTTGGTTTCTATGTACATGAATATTCATCTAACAGGTTTTGCCTGTGTATATCATTGCAGGGAAGGGAAGGGGGCAGAAATATAGTGATTTCTTTGAGGTTTGTTCTTGAGTCATAACATTTCTTAGTTTAGGACAGTTTCATCTTTGAATAGCATAAAAATTATGTTTTCTTCCCGCTTCGCATGAGCAGTTTGCTGGCAGCAGCGCGTCGGGTACCAGTCCTGGACGCAGCATCCCGATGCTGGTGCGCGCCTCCTCACAGCAATCCCTGTCTTACCTTCTGGTACGTCCAATCAAAACACTACACTGACTGAATACTTTGGAGATGGTTTAATTTAAAAACGTGTAATTTCTGCTCTTTTTTTTTTTTTTTTTGTCTTCTAAAAATGTAACCCTTTATAGTTTTTCTAAATCAATGTTTTACTAACCAAATTTATGAAGAAAAAAAACTTATTTTGAAAAAAAAATGATTTTGCAGTTTGTGGACTGAATGTATATGTTTGTAATTACATATCAAATTATTGAGGGAAAAACTAACATTCACTAATTCAGTGATGATATTTTGCATAAAACATTGCTACAGTTTTCTTTTTATTACGTAGAAATTTAACATTTTTCTATTTTTTTGCACTTTTATTTAACAAAAAAGGTAGTCTTTACAATTGGATACAACTCATAAACTAAAACATTATTAATATATTTTTAAATTATTATTTCTAGTGAGCAAAGCAGTGTTTTTCTCCCCCATGAGTCTTTAGCAGTTATTTGAACGAACTCTATTCAAATACTTAGTTTTAGAAGCTAATTTTCCCTTACCAGTTCTGGTATCGCCTGTTCGTCCTGGGATGGGATCTCTCCCTCATGTGGGAATCCCTAAAGTTTCTTCGTTTTTTGATTCATGTTTTTTAGGAGTTTTTTTTACCGAGAGGGAGGGTCTAAGAGCAGGGATGACCAGTTTATTTAGTGTGTTTAGTTTTTTTTCTTTCATGTTTCATGACTATTTTTTGCAACTGTAAAATTACCTGCATGAAGCCCAATTAGAGCTGCCACGATTAGTCGACTAATCGACGACTAATCGACTATTAAAATAATCGACAACTAATTTAATAGTCGATTAGTCGTTACTTTATATTGTATGAAGTCAGATTTTAGTAAAGTTGAAAGTTATAATAGCATTCTGCTAGCTTTTTGAAATATTTTGACATTTATTAAGGTTTTTTAGGCTATTTTGGAGTTTAGCTAATATTTCAGCAACATGCTAGCTATTTCGGCTAACTTTAGCTTTTTTAAGTTCTTTAGGCAACTTTTGTCTTTAACTTATATTTCAGCTATATGCTAGCTGTTTTGGCTAATTTAGGATTTTTCTGTTTTTTTAAGGCTAATTTGGAGTTTAGCTAATATTTCAGCAGCATGCTAGCTATTTTGGTTAACTTTGGCTCTTTTTATTTTTTAGCTAATTTGGCATTTAACTAATATTTTAGCTGGTTATCAACTTCAGCATCTTTACATCCACTTTGGCCATGAACAGATTAGTCGACTAATCGACGACTAATCGACTATTAAAATAATCGACGACTAATTTAATAGTCGATTAGTCGTTACTTTATATTGTATGAAGTCAGATTGTAGTAAAGTTGAAAGTTATAATAGCTTCTGCTGCTTTTTTGGAATATTTTGGCTTTTATTAGGGTTTTTAGGCTATTTTGGAGTTTAGCTAATATTTCAGCAACATGCTAGCTTTTCGGCTAACTTTAGCTTTTTTAACGTTTTTTAGGCATTTTGAGTTTAACTTGTATTTCGCTATATGTAGTGTCTTTTGGCTAATTTAGGATTTTTTCTGTTTTTTTAAGGCTAATTTGGGAGTTTAGCTAATATTTCAGCAGCATGCTTGCTATTTTGGTTACTTTAAGCTTTTTAAGTTTTTTGGGCAATTTTGTTTGAGTTTTAGCTTATATTTCAGCTATATGCTAGCTGTTTTGGCAAATTTAGATTATTTTTCCTTTCTTTATGCTAATTTGGGAGTTACCAAATATTTCAGCAGCATGCTAGCTATTTTGGTTAACTTTGGCTATTTTTATTTTTTAGCTAATTTGGCATTTAATTAATATTTTAGCTGGTTATCAACTTCAGCATCTTTACATCCACTTTGGCCATGAACAGATTACCGGTAGTCGACTAATCGGAAAAAATAATCGATGATTAGTCGACTATTAAAATAATCGTTTGTGGCAGCCCTAAGCCCAATGTGGCAAAATTCTTTGTGATTTTGGGCTATATAAATAAAATTGAATTGAATTGAATTTGCTGTAATAGTTAACAATTGTTTTTTTAAGCCTTTTCTGATGAATCAACCAGCTAAATGTTTGAAAAACACTTTCACAGTTTCAACCAAATCTATTATTTTCATAAAGACAACATCCATGTTTGACTATAGGATCAAGTGAAACATCACTGCAGAATTTATTTAATTTCTAATTTTTTTTGCTTCTAAAACAAAACTTTCAAGGGATTTTTCCTCTATATTTCTGTTTGATGTTTAAATTTCCATTTTTCCCGCAGTATTTCTTGTATCTTTTTGCATCTGCGTAAATAGACATTTTTTGTGTTTTCTTTTTTCGGGAGTGCAGTTCCAGCACGACAGTCCTTCGTCCACCGGCTCAGCTCACACAGACTCCTCCTCCTGCAGCTCGTACCGGACCGTCCCGATGCCCTCCTGCTCGCACAAAGCCATCCAGGTATCAGTCCAACCGTCGCCTAAAGATGCATCATGCGTCTTTTAACTAACCCCGTTCTTAAATGAACAATATCCATCTTGAAGTTTAGGTTCTCCTAATCTTGCTGGTTATCCTCATAAGGTTGTAAATCTGTGATTTTCTTCTGGTCTTTTGTGGTTTTAGTCGGAACTGACGCTGATGAAACTGAAAACTCTGGAAAAAGAGAAGAACTCCAAACTGGAGAAGAAGGAAGGAAGAATAGATGATCTGCTGAGGGTGAGATGACAAAGTTTTTTCAAATTTCAAAGTCTTACAAGTTAGAGACTAGGGGTGTAAAAAAAATATAGATTCAGTAAAATATCGCAATACCTTATTGCCTATCCTTGTATCAATTTTTAAAATACTGCCAAGGTTTTTCATTATTATTTAAAAGTAAACATGTTTTACTTTTTTCCCACTTAAATGTTTCTTAAATTACCAAAATAAAAGCACTATGACTTAGCAGGGGTAAAAATTTATGAGATACAGTTGCAGTGCTTAATCTTTTGACCATTAAATAACATGTTTTTCACAATTTTATATTTGTGAAGAACGTATTAATATTTTGATAATTATTGAATCCTAATGAAAAAAAAAAACAGTGAAATATTGTCTGGTACTCTCTTAGGATATACCGAGATCGTGATTCGTATCGTATCTCCTGACTCTTGCCAATATCCCTATTAGAGACTTTTATTACAGGTGTTTATGTATCAGCTGAAAATGACAGATTGAGTTTAGGGCTGTGGGTCGTTGCTTTGGTGGCGATCCGATTCTGTTCACAAATCAAGCTCAACGATTCACAAATCGAATCACGATTCTTACTTTTAATATGTTTATTGCTATGTGTATATCGATTTACTGGATGTTTAAAAATTGAAATTATTTGTATTAAATCACCATCATTTATACCTTTAATTTAGAACAGGAGATCAGAATCAACAAAACTGATAAAAGAACACAAAGATTCGGATAGAAAGAATTAGTGTTTTTCATTTGAATTATTATTATTATTTTTTTTTGTCAACCATCTGGTTAAGTTCAGCAGTGATTTAAACAACATAAGCATAAAAATCATTCTTGTTTTAGATCATTTAACAACAAAACCTAAAAATATTCTCCACAGTTTTCTGTCCTTAAAGTTCTTCATACATATCGGTGCAGAGCCAGTATGAAAAAGTTGTTTTTTTTGGGGTAGAAATAGCTGATTCACGTTGATCACATACACCTTTCAGCAGCGCGAGGCTGCGTTTCTTCAGAATAAGCCGGAGTTTGTTAATTTTGTCAACTGTTAAAGAGTTATCATAACTAAAAGAATGTAGCTAAAGCTCCGGTGTTAAAGCTAAGTCATTTTTTCAGAAGTTATGTCAGTGAACAGAACTTCCGTCTCAGTTTTTGAATGGAAAAAAGCTCTTGCTAGTTTTACTTTGAAAACAGGAAGCTTCACCGACACAAAAATCCGTTTACTTCCGGTGACGTTCCGCTGCTCTTTTGACTTTGTTTTAGTTTGTAAACTTAAACTCCTGCATTTCAAATCAAAAATACATCGTCTTCCAATATTATTTTGATAATATATTATTTACTCTACTATATTCATAAAGATTGCGAATCAGCGATCTTTGATGTCGCAAATATTCGTAACATGAATTTTTGAGAGCAGATTGCAAATATCTGAGCGCTCACACACTCTATACAGCCCTTATAGTTAGTAAATTTAATGTCTTCACAGCTTAGGCTTCATTCCAATAAAGACTGTTGTTGCGGTTAAAGAAAACAACAAACTGTGATTTGTATCATTAGTCGCGTTTCCATTAACTCTGAAATTTTGAAAAACGGAATTTCGATATTAAATTCTCCTAATGGAAACACCACAATTTCGAAAAAACTCGCCTTTTTCGAAATAAAGTTTTTGCGCTTAGAGGAGGTGGTATTTGGGCCGTATCGAAACAGTAGTTTTTCGAAAAACTGTAATGGAAACACTTTTTTCGAAACAAACGAGTCACGTGACCATTAACCGGATATGACGTTTCGGACAGGAAGCAGGAAAAGCTTTTTCACAGCAACTGGCTGCCTTGGGCACCGCACAGCGGGCGCCACGAGAGGTCCCACAGCATCGCACAGCTCATCAAAATGTCATGCGAAAATGCTGAATCCACAGCTCTTCGGTGAATTCTTCAACCACGATTTCCCAAAAATGTTTGACTCTACGTCGCTCCCACGTATAAGGAGCCTGCCGCTCCGAGGCTCGGATCAGACGTAGACGTCTTCTCTGAATGGCAAGGATGAGAGCTAGCGCCGTGGCAGAAATGTGAATGAATCTACTGCACATCAAAATAGTGTTTATATCCGTCGCCATGTTTTTTTTAATGCCTTATCGCGGGAATTACTTCGAGTTTTTCGCATAATCATGGTTTAATGGAAACGCTGTTTTTTCGAAACAGTGTTTTATCGAAATTCTAGAAATTTCGATAAAGTTTTGCGCAAAAGTGTAATGGAAACGCAGCTAATAAAGTTTTTTTTGGTTTATTTTTTGTTCCGACAGTCTAACTGTGACTTGAGGCAGCAGGTAGAGGAGCAGCAGAAGATGTTGGAGCGCTACAAAGAGCGGCTCAACAAGTGTGTGAGCATGAATAAGAAGCTCCTGACTGAAAAGGTTGGTGTACATCTCACTTAAGCCTCATTTGAAAAAAAAAACACTAAAGTCTTCTTTGAATTATTAGCTAATGCAACATATTGATTTCATGGAGATTTAGTTAAATAAAAGATTTGATGTGGTTTTCTTGACTGATTTCTCTTGCTTTTAGTCGAAGCAGGAGAAGATGGCCTGCAGGGACAAGAGCATGCAGGACCGTCTACGTTTAGGTCACTTCACCACCGTACGCCACGGAGCTTCCTTCACCGAACAGTGGACGGATGGATACGCCTTCCAGAACCTCATCAAGTCAGTCCCTCGAAAGATTCACTCCCACTTTTAGAAAACTCTTTCTGATATCTTTTGTTTTTTTTTTTTTTTTTTGTAGGCAACAAGAGCAAATCAATTTGCAGCGCGAGGACATTGAAAGGCAGAAGAAGCTGCTGGGGAAGAGGAAACCTCCCACGGCTCTGACTCCCCCGTCCAGCATGGAGCCCAGCAAACGCAAGAGCAGAAACAGCAGCCAGGAGAGCGAGACGTCAGTGCAGCCTTACGGAGAAATGGTTTTTAGATTGCTGTGCCCGCTAAACGTGACATATTTACATTTTGTTTTGTATTTATCTTTTTTAGATGGAAAAATTATCATTTTTTTGCTATTATTAACCAGATTTTTCTGTTCATCTTTAAAAAAAATATCATTGCATAACTTTCACTTCTTTTTTCCCAGGTTGTCCCTGGCGGAGTATCGTGAGCAAGAAGAGATTTTTAAACTTCGAATGGGTCGCCTAAAAAAGGTAATAAACTGTTTTGAGTTTGTTTGTTTTTTTGTTTAATTTTCATTTACATCAGTGATCGATTTTTCCACCAACACAGGAAGAAGCAGAGATTCAGACGGAGCTGGAACAGTTGGAGCGGATCAGAAGTTTGCACATTCGGGAGCTGAAGCGGATCTACAATGAAGACAACTCTCAGTGTGTACAGGGGGGCAAAAAAGGGTTTTTCTGTCCACTTACATTTGTTATGTTCATCACTTCAACTGTGAGAGATAAAATGTGAAAATAGGAATTTTAAGGATTTTTTTTAATAATGGGACAGAAAAATAAGTATTTGGTCAAAAACAGAAGTTCTCCTCAATATTTCTTAGTGTTACGTTGGTCCAAAATGACAAAGATCAAAGGTTTTTTATTTTTTTTTTAAGGTCTTGAGCTGGTTTAAACTCCTGTAGCTGCTATTTTGGTCCATTCCTCCATGCAGATCTTCTCAAGAGCTGCGAAGTGTTCTGCCGGTTTGAGATCCAGAGATGAGCTAGAACATTTTAGAACCATTAATCCTTTCTTTAATATCGATATTAATTTGGATCAGTTGTTCTGTCCCTTTGGCAGAAAGTAAAAGTTTGAAGTCTTTCATAATAAAAACAAAAATAAAGGAATTAAAGCCACTTTTTTAGTTTTATTTTCATCTTTTACTGCATCACAATGTCCCAAACTTAAATAAAATACCTCAAAATGAGGCTTTTGAAAGCAATTAAAAATTGCAGTTAAATTTATTAGATTAATTAATTAATTACAGGTCACGATTAATCAATCGCACAATAAATGAATCGCATGACAGCACAAATATTAATACAAGTGGAGGACAAAGGAGATTTTTAAAGAAGTAGTAAAACGTCTGTTTGTTTGTAGGAGATCAAATTTCTGCACCATTACACAAATAAATTCCTTATAAATCAGATAATATGATTTTACCTGATTCTTTTTTTACATTCTGTCACTCACAGCTAAAGTGTATTTATGCTATACGGGACAGACTTCTGTCATCTTTTTAAGTGGAGCAACTTTCAGATTCTGTGACAAATACTTCTTCTCTCAAAGATATCATTTGAATGTGTTTGATATGCATTCATTTAATTGTAATTTCAATTTAGACTAACACAACTTGAAGATGTTGATTTTTCTTTTTCACATTTTCTCCCGCAGGTTTAAAGATAATCCCACATTAAATGACCGTTACCTGCTTTTACATTTACTTGGAAGAGGCGGCTTCAGTGAAGTTTTCAAAGTAAGGATTCCTTTTTTTTTTTATTTCCATGTTTCTTTTATGAAAACGTTTGTTAATTCTTAAAAATGTATGCTTTATTGCAAATACTGGTACTTAAAATAGGTTTAATCCTTTTTTTTTCTCTTCAGGCTTTTGATCTAACAGAACAGAGATACGTGGCCATTAAAATCCATCAACTTAACAAGAACTGGAGGGAAGACAAGAAGCAAAGCTACCACAAGTGGGTCTAAAATTATATTTATTATTGCAAAGTCTTTAAGTCTAAAACTTGTTTAAAATAACTATTAAATATTTTTTCAGACATGCCTGTAGAGAATACAGGATTCACAAAGAATTGGATCATCCAAGAATAGTCAAACTTTATGACTATTTCTCAATCAACGCAGACTCGTAAGTTCTTCACTCGCCACACTGAACACAAATTATGTGATGTAAGGCGTTTAGCTCTCCAGAACAGAGACATTTGTTCCTTTTTCTCAAAGTTGTGAGATCGTTTGTTAAGTTTAATGAGAATCTTGCGGAGAAATCCTTCTAGTCTCTGCGCTGCTTTGAGCATCTTAATTAAAAGTGTGTAATGATGATGGTTGTTTTGTTACTTCAAAGGCTTTGGGGAGAAGAACTACATATTTAAAGAAGAGTAGTTATTAATTGATGTGACTACTGTAGACATTTTAAAAATTCTGTTCTTCTCAAACAGGAGATGAGGAAAAGTTAAACAAGAATATTTAGTTTAAAAAGATCTAAAAAAGCAAGAATTGAATCTTAATATTTTCCAACTTCAGAATAAATTCCCCTATTTAGAGTTTTAAAACAACCCGTAAGAGTTTTTTCTAATGAGACAGTGTCACTTTTAAAGGCCAAATCCAAATTCTTCCCCTCCCCCTACGGCTTCTCCCTCCCCCCTCTAACTGTAGGGGCATTTAGAGGGGGAAGGGGGGCCGAAATAGTTTGTCTTTTAAAGGGCGTCGCACTGCCGCGAAGAAAAGAGTTAAGATTCCTTTTAAAAATCGTTCTTCTAGGTATAGAATTTTTGTTTTAAGACGATCTTTTAAAGTTCAAAAATGATGTTTTTATGTATTTCTGAGTTCTAGCAGATTCGTGCTAACGTAGCTGACCATCGACTATTGATGACATCATAAAGTGGGAGTTGCGTCCGAATTGGAAGATATGATTTTTCCTTAAGGAGGGCTAAATGTTCGGGCAGGGAGACTGCGTAGGGGGAGTGGAAGAATTTGGACAAAAACATTTACAAAAAACTGTTTGCTAGCGGTATATGTAAGCTGTGATTTGATAGGATCTTTGTAGTGTCTAGTAGAATTCAATTGATTCAAGAAAGCTCTTTTAGATTTCCAATTAACCCAGCAGTCCTGGACTGAAAGAATCCTATTGTTTTCACAAATTTTTTTTTCTTACTGCTCGTATATTACCCCTCCCCCCAAAAAAACGATGACATCACGGTAGGACAAACCATTAAAAAAAAAATAAATGGGATCAACTTCCCATTAAAAAAAAAAAAAGTTTAAATCCCCTAATGAAACCAAAACCCATGTCACAGATATCCAAAGGAAGTTTTGATGTTTTTATGGGATCGCCACAGATACTACCACTTGGCGGCCATGTTGTGGCAAAGTGTGAAATTTGGCTTTTTATTTTACATTTTTTGTACAAAATGGGGAAAGATAAAACTTTTGTTCAATCAAGCCTCACAAAATTTTAAACGCACGCCACCAGGTTAAGTCTAGAACCAGAACCAGAATTTGCTGACCTTTGATCTCGGAAATAGGCGGCCATCTTGAGGCTTTCATTTTCACCAGCTATAAATTAAAACTCCTCCTAGGGATTTCAATCTTCTCGAGCATTATGGGAAGCTAATCAGAAAAAAAATTTTGGTTTTAAAGCTTGTTAGCATTGTGAGCTAGCAAAAATGGCTTTTCCCTGTTGATCTCACGTTCTTTACCGGATTATTGTGAAAATGTATTACTCGAATAGTTGGCTCAAACAAAATGACACTCAATATGAACATACCAGAAATGTGGGCGTGGTTAGCAAAAAACTTGTGTTGCTAAGGAAAAATCCAGAAATGTACTTTTGCTAATTATTCCAAAATTACATAAATCTGTTCGTCACCCCCAGCCGACCAACAAATAAAGTGGTTGCTATGGAGATAAAAGTCACAATTTAAAAAAAAAAAAAGTTTCCAAGGTGGCAGAAGGGGAGGGGACACTTAATTTTTTCTTAATTTTTTTGCCTGTCTGACCCCGTCTGAATGTTGGCGATTACTAACCCAACCGCCCGTCTTCTCTCCAGATTCTGCACAGTGCTGGAGTACTGCGCAGGAAACGACCTGGACTCTTACTTGAAACAGTACAAGTCTCTGACTGAGAAGGAGGGCCGCTCCATCGTCATGCAGCTCGTCAACGCCCTCAAGTACCTCAATCAGATTCGACCCCCCATCATCCACTACGACCTTAAACCGGGTAGGCCTTCACGCTCGTAAATCCGGCGGCGTCCAGACTTTTTACTGAAAACTCTTTGTTGTTTTAGGGAACATCCTGCTGGTCAACGGGACCGCCTCAGGGGAGATAAAGATCACAGACTTTGGCTTGTCCAAGATCATGGATGACGACAGCTACAGCTCGGCAGACGGCATCGAGCTGACCTCGCAGGGAGCAGGGACCTACTGGTAAACCGGTTCAGATCGCTGCATTTTTATTAATTCAGATTGAGGAAAATGGTTTAACGTCGGGATCGACGTGTTTCACATGTATTTACCACCTGAGTGCTTTATAGTGGGAAAGGACCCCCCTAAAATATCCAACAAGGTGGATGTTTGGGCTGTTGGCGTCATTTTCTACCAGAGTTTATACGGGCGCAAGGTAACCTTTTAGCCACATCCGAGAACACAGAGTTCTTACTCGGATTAAATCATTCATCTGTTTGTTTTCTTTCTTAAGCCATTTGGTCACAACCAAACGCAGCAGGATATCCTCCAGGAAAACACCATTCTGAAAGCTACTGAGGTCCAGTTCCCCCCAAAACCTGTGGTGACCATGGAGGCCAAGGTGTGTTCCTCCTCTTTTTTTTTTTTTTTTTTTTTGACAATCCAGTAGGGCTGGGCGATATGGGATTTTTTATATCACGATATAGCTTTTTACATATTGTGCGATAACGATATTTATCGCGAAATAAACCAAATAACTGTATTTGAACACTTTGTGGCTCAAAAATGAAATGTAAATTCATCAGCAGGTTGTTAAATTTAAATATTCATTTCCTATCACACTAAGCATAACAGATCAAATGGAAATAATACAACTAGTTTTTTAATAACCAAGACTATACATATAAATGAACTAAGATGAAAATTAAAGCAAAAGCTTTTAAGTTTCAAAAGTTTATGAAATAGATGCTAAACTGTTTCTTCAGTTCCATTAAAAAACAGAGCATTAAGTCTACAAATAAATTCTAATGTTTTCAGGGTTCACATAACAAAAATGTATTAATGTACCACAAATTATTTTGTTGTATTTAGTAGGGGTTTAATCGTGTCACGGCTTTAAGGTCACAGTTTGGATCATTTTTCGGATCAGTAACAAGTGAAAAAACAACAAGAAAAAAGAAGATAAAAGCCTAAAATTAACGTACTTAAAAGCATTAACGCACACATTTTGAACTGTGAACATAAACAAAACATGTATTTTCTGATTACATGTCTGGAGAGAGAAAGGAATGTTAATATGCTATCCCATCAAATTAAACTGCAATTTTGAAATTAAACTTTCATTATTTTTGGTATTAATTGTTGTATTGAAACTAACTGTGGCAACATTTAAATATGTCAAATAAGTATTATTAACCATAGTACATGTCCAGGTGACGCACTGCCATACCCGCGTTTTTTCAGGTTTTGATCCTAACGGCTTGCCATAGCTCTACGTTGGCTCTTGCCAGCTGGGTGCCGGAGTGCGACAGCGGCCGCTCCTCACTGGAAGGTCTCCTGAACTCCGACACGGAGATGTGTACCGATGTTTTTATTCAGGTCTTCTAAATAAATCAATCTCTTCGTATCCGCGTTCTTCACGAAAAGTTCCAGAAAAGTTTTGATGGAAGCTTCTTCCACACGCAGCGGTGCTTCAGAGCAACAGACTTTCTGATGACCTACAAGCATCAAATCTGACGCTTGTTAAAACTGATACAGTGTACAATAAATTAATTTGACGCCAAATGCAGTCAGCTTGGACAGAGAATTGATTGTAATAAAGCGCACGGCGCGAGGTGCACAGCTGCAGCGGGGGTTGCTGGTAGAAGTCGGCTCGTTCGCGTTTGTTTACCTTTCATGCAGACGAAGGACGAGGAGTGGAGTCCAAAAAATGATCGAAATGAGAGCTAAGCAACACAATGCAAACACTTACTCGCCCTGTGGCAATTAACTCTAACTTTTACTCGTCAAATTGGAGAAACTGTTCGCTAGCAAGTGTTATTTGCGGACCCTTCAAAATAAAAGTCCATCACGATGGACTCATTCTTCTATCGAAAAAAATGTTCTATCGCGATATCAATAATTATCGTTTTATCGCCCAGCCCTACAATCCAGTTCAATCAAAACACTTTCAAGAAGAACGTATTCATAAAGAACAGCGCGAGTCATTTTTAAGGGTTAAACAAAGATGTTTATTAGTCATCTTTACTATAGCGGCTGCAGAGATTTATAAAGTGTTTAAAAAAATTAATGTGAAAGTTTATCTTATTGATCAATATTGATTTCAGTTCAGTAAGCAAAGGATAACCATGTCTTTGTTATACCATGGTTACTTTCAAAAGTGATTTAAACATTAAAAATAACTAGATTAAGGAACTCGTATTTGATTCAATATAAATTTGTATGAGTGACCTGGCAGCCAATCAGAATCAAGGGTTCACTCAAAATGTTTTAAACTTGACTTTGGATCTGATCCACTTGGCCCACGATTAGGAATATAACGATTCAAATTAGTTTTAAAGTCATAATTTCAACTTTTTTCAAGTTTTTTTCTCTCAACACAATGAAGTAAAGGTATTTTAAGGCCAAATATGTGTTTTGCCTGTTTTCCAAGTAACAGAAAATGATTTAATACAAATAAACAATTATACATAATAATATTGAAACGATCACAAATCTTTTCATACTCGGTTCATGTTGTGCTTCATGTGACGGACCACTTCGCGCCCGCTCGGCGCAACCACGCGCACACTCGCCCGCCCTCGCACTCAGTGCAGTTGCAGAGAAAAAAGACAGAGGAAGGACAAAGAAGGTTAATAAAAAAAAGAGGGAAAGAGTTGGAAGGGAAACGGTTGCACGCACACTCACAACCTGCACAGAGAAATGTCATCTGCTCTGCATTTCTAAATTTAACAAACCGTTTTTTTTATTTTCTGCAACGATGAACCCGCTGACGAGTTTGAATCTGTTTCACAAAGAATCGTTACATCGACTTTAGAAAAGAATAGCTTTATTGACATTGTCTAGGTACCAAGAAATTTAGCAGCAACTCCCTTATGCAAATAATTTATGCAAATGAGACGGTTTAAATTGTGGAGTCGCAGATATGAGTTAAGCAGAGCTGCATCAGTTAATCAAAGCTGTTTCCTGTGGGTTTGTAGAAATTGCTGAATGATAAATGAGGGAGATGGTGGTGGATATTCATTACTGTTACATAATGTAGCCATACTTGCATAATGTATTCTTCAAAATTAGTGTTTATTTTATCTTCTAAATTCTAATTTTTTAAAATGAGAAATTGAAATGGGTCTACAGAAAATTCAAAGATTCTCTCGTTTTCGTCCTTAAAGGCCTTCATTCGACGTTGCCTGACCTACCACAAGGAGGACCGTGTGGACGTGCTGCAGCTGGCCAGCGACCCCTTCCTCATGCCCAACATCCGCAAAGCTCTCGGTAGCAGCACCGCCTTGGTGCGCCCAAGCCCCTCCACATCTACCAACTACAGCAGCAGTGCCTCCAACTGAAGTTCCCCGGGACGACAAAGCCACACGGACACACTTCTATGAAGAGGAGGAATGGAATCCTCCGAGTGTGACGGGATGTTGTAAATCTGTCCACAAGCTTCCAGTTGTGGGCTCAGTAGAACCCAAAGATTTGCCCACATGCATGCACTAACTTAAACTTGAGTTTATTTAAGGGTTTTTGTTTTTTTTTTGACATAAAGACTTTAGAATTGCACAAATGTTGGGCGTAAAAGAATGATTGAAGGAAAAAAAAAAAAAGTTCAGAACTGGCATGGGTTATAGCAAATATCCCTAAAGGATAGAAACCTCCATGTTTTTAGGAAGGGCTCCTGAAAGTGACTGATGGACCGACGACAGAGGACTTAAAGATCCATACGGGCCGGTTGTGCTGAAATAATCAATAATCCCACCTGATCCGTCTGCTGCTTTTCTGTATTTTTCCATGAGATTTACTGCCTTTAATGTTCTCAACCATCGAAGTGGCGGGTGGGCTGAGTGAGTGTTGTGATGTGAAGTAACATTCGCCTGAAAATATGAAACCATTAAAGAGGATTTTGGCTAATGTTTGTTTGGAGGCATTTCACTGAAATGTGTTATTTAATAAGAAATTATTAGCATATCTGGTAAAAATCTGCGTAAAACAAAAATACAATGAAACACTAAAAAGATATGAAGATGCAAACACTGAGCACAAAGTGTTTGTTACCCCTGAGACTAATGCTAAAGTCTGCTAGCTTGATGCTAACGGATAATGGGGTTTCCTATAGGAAGGCTAATGCTAGGTCAATTTAGACATACTTTGCAGACTAAATGAACACATGTATATACTCAATTATGAATTTTTCCAAACTCTTAAGGAAATATGTCACTAAAGTAACCATTTGTAGTATTTAAAAAACCGTTTTTTGCTCAAACTTTCTTCTTCTGGAATAAGGTGTAATGCTATAGCGCGATCGCCCCCTAGTGGCTAAACTGAAAAGTTGGAGCCTCTTGAGAATCCATGCAACACTGAATGGTTTTAACAATCTTTTTTTACCAATACATTTTAAAGAATCTGAAGTGTATCAGATTAATATGAAAATCTTCAAAACATAATTTATAAAGGTGTCTAAATCTTTAAAACCGTGTACAATCTAAATTGAATTGAATTAAGTGGATCAAAAAATAAATAAATCTGTACCCAGATTTCTAAATGTTTTTTTTTATCTTAAAGAAAATCTGAAATAATTTATTACAAAAAATGATGGTGAACCAAAAGATACGTCAGATCATGGAAAACTGGTTTCATAGCATCCAAATGAACAAAACTATCGCTAAAGGGTTTATATCCAACTTCACGTCAAAATAGACCCAATAGTCTCTAAACTGCAACCAGAAATATTTTTTAACAAATTCTAACCCAATAAAAAGTTGAAAAATTGTGTAGGAATTCTCGTTATATTAAGTTTTTTATTCAACTTTCAGAATCACATATTTGTATTTAATAGGGCTGATTAAATCCAGAATATCTGTTTATTTGTTGTAGAACTGAGAGGTGACCCAGGCCAGGCCCCATTTCAGATTGGTAAGCATAAACTTGAGGGCCTTGGTCCACTGCTCCTCAGAGTTGAACTGGGTTTTGATGGAGTAGGAGCCGCCGCTGCCTCCCGTGTCCTCTATCTTTCCTTTCTCAACATCCATCCTGACATATATAGATAAAAAAAAAAAACAATTCTGTCAGTTTTAGTTTTCACAGATACAAAATCTGAAAAAAAAAAACCAATCAAACCAACCTATACGGGAGGCAGAAACCGGTGTCGCCCTTTTCCACCTCTTCTTTGAACTGCTGGACACAATCCAGGAAGGCAACCATGGCGTGATCAAATTTATTGTCCCAGAAGAACCTCAGACCTCCGGAGCAGTACAGGGGAAGTTCCTGGAGACGAACACAACAACCAGAGTGATGAGAACAATAATCCAGACAAATACAAACATAAATAGTAAATAAAAAGTTACCTTTGATTTGTCTGTCAGGGACTCCAAGTAGGAGTGATTTCCATATGGAACAAGCCGGTATCTGGAGAGAAAATATGTTTTAATGAGCATTTAGTAACTAAACTGGATGAGTTTTCTTTAATTATTAGTACATTAAAAATAGATAGGCAAATCTGCAATAATGGAAAGATTAACTACACTGCACTATTTCTGTTAAAAATGGGTTTGATTTGTTTCATTTCCTGTAAATATTTGAGATGCAACAATTCATTTTCCTCATGATTTGATTTAAACCTCAATTTTTTGGCTTTTTTCAGTTCAATATATTAGTCGTGTGTGACAAAACAAAAAAAAAACAGGAAATTCAAAAATGTGCTAATAAGCGATGAACAAGAAGAAAAAGTTTTCAGTTAATTTATAATCTCAGAGTAAATAAATAAATAAATAAATCCTTCTTAAACAAGTGTTTGACACTTTCAAAATAAAGGTTCTGGTATGCAGTAGATTCACTTTCGCCACGATTCGGTTCAATAGTTCAGTTTTAAAGACCCACTCTGATGAAAATTGTGTTTTAACATGTAATTGTGGTATTTTTCTGCTGATGGAGGACATAAGTAAGGAAAATTGCATTTCTGAGTGTTTCTTTATTAAAATCTGCAGAAACTATTAACTACAAAACCGCAGTTTTTTTTATTTTATTTTGGCTAAAAACAGCATAATAATAATAATTAAAAGACTACTTTTAAAAATAGATCAAAAGATGACAGAAGTGGGACTTTAAAGATTTAAACATGACCCCTTTGGGATGCTAAAGTCGAATGATAACGAGTTTTTAGATGTTGATTTAACCCCTTAGAGATGGAATGAATTCTAATCAGACACCATGACCTTTGAAAGACTGTTGACTCTAGAGAGAAATAAAAAAGGTTTAAAATAAGATTTACTCCATCTGTGTTTCATAGTGTGTTTGAAAGAGCATAAGGCACAGGCTCCAGTCCTGGAGGGCCTGTGTCCTGTATGTTTGCCATAGAAGCTTCTTATTGGCTAAACACACCTGATCCAGGTAATTAGTTTGACATCCCTGGCATAGAGTGTGATTTCCTATTATTCACAATGAGCTTGTTAGATGTTGGAATCAAAATATTGCTGCAAATGTCTGAGATGTTTGGTTTGGAACAGTAAATAAACGTATCATCAACATAAAGATGGATTTTACCGAAATTTGTTAAACATTAGTGGTCCAAGAGAAGAGCCTTGAGGGATACCTTTATTTATTCCAATGAAATCCGACTGGCTACCCTCTAAATGACGCACACGGATGAAAATAAGAACAGTTGCGTACTAATTGAGAGCGTACCTTTGAAAACACAGCCCCATTTTGTTGGCTAGAGCGTGCAGCAGCAGCACCGTCTGCCCCCACGCTGCGTTGATCTCATTCCACTCCACGGGAACGCTGGGAAGTCGACCCAGTCGGAAGTTGTTGATGGTACCAAACTGGCCGCTGTGCCTAGAAAAAAAAAATTCTTGCCTAAACTTTTTTAACTTTTAATGTATAAACAGAAGAACAAGCATATTGTTTGTACCAGATGTGAAAGGTTGCATTAAAAACGTTGGTCTTCTTCAGTCGGTCCAGCTGGATCTGACAGTATCGCATCTGGTTGTCGACGCTCTTCAGCTCGTCGTCCAACTCCAGCTGCTGTCGTTTGAACTCGCTGTATTCTTTCTGGTACCTCGTGGGACGGAGAGATGAAAGTTAACGTTTGCTGTGAAGTTCCTGAGTTACCGCAGACTGTCCTTCACTCACTGTAGCTCCTCCGTGTCCAGTTGCTGGGACTGGATCCTGCTTTGGGTCAAGTCCTGGGCCACAGCGGCTCTCTGCTCCTCCACAGCCTCCAGCTCCTGGACCAGAGTGGCCTCCTCCTCTTTCAGCTGCTGCAGCTCTGAGAGGAGAGTCTTCTCATCTTCTGCCTGGAGGTTTGACAGAAGCTCCAGACACTGCCTGCAAACAAAAACAAAAATTAAACAAATCTGCACTTAAAAATATGACGGAGTATTAGGGTCAGCCTAAAAGAATAGTAATGTAGTTTTTTCTTGTAAAATTACGACTGTAAATCTAATTAATTTACGACTTGTAATCTTGTAAATTTACAAATTTAAATCTCGTAAATTTACAAGTTTTTAACTCGTTAATTTCTAACTTTAAATCTTGTACATTTATTACTTTAAATCTCATAAAATTTACGACTTTAAATATATCGTAAATATACGACATTTAATCTTGTAAATGCACAAGGTTTTTTTTTGTAAATTTACGACTTGTGGTGAATTTACAACTTTTAGCCTTGCAAATTTAAGAGTTTTTTTCTCGTTCATTTCCGACTTTAAATCTCGTACATTTATTACTTTAAATCTCATAAAATTTACTACTTTAAGTATATGCTAAATATATGACATTTAATCTTGTAAATGCATATTTTCTTCGCTAGTTTACGACTTTAAATCTCACAAATTAATGACTTTAAATCTCATACATTTACAACTTTAATCTCTTAAATTTATGACTTGTAATCTTGTTAATTTATGAGTTTTTTCTAGTAATTTACAACTTTAAACCCCGTAGATTTAAGAGTTTTTTTGTCGTTAATTTACTACTTAAAAAATCGTGAATTTACTCATAATAATCTTGTCAATTTATGACTTCTAATCTCATAAATTTATGACTTTAAATCTCTTAAATTTCCCACTTTAATCGTGTAAATGTACGATTTCTGTCTCATAAATTTTCGACTTTAAATCTCGTGAGTTTTCAACTTTTAATCTTGTTTTTTCTCACAAATTCACAAGTTTTTTCTTGTAAATTTACAACATTAAATCTCATAGATTTACAAGATTTTTCTCATAAATTTACAACTTTTAATCTTGTAAATTCACAATTTTTTCATGGTAAATTTACTACTTTAAATCTCCTAAATCTACGACTTTAATTCTTAGAAATCTACAACTTTAAATTTAGTAAATTTAAGACTTTTAATCTTTTAAATTTATTAGTTTTTTTTCGTTAATTAATAACTTTAATTCTTGTAAATTTACGAGATTAAAACTCGTAAATTTAGCCTATGACTTTTAAATTCATAAATATACGAGATTTTTTCTCGTAATTTAGCAGTTTCAACTTTTTTCTCGTGAATTGATGAGATTTAAAGTGATAATCTAAAAATTAAAAATGTATCTATAAAGTGGCCCTAATACTCCGATGTATAAAAGAGAACCACCGTGATTCTAAAAACATCAGGAAAATGAAATCTGTACTTGTAATTCTGGCACTCGTTCTCTGTAATGTTGAGCTGTGTGTCCAGGTGATCCAACAGAGTGTCCGTGCATTCCTCACACAGAGGGTGATCCACATCCGTCTGACCAGACATGATGTCAAACAAGTCACTGGTAACCTGCCATGAACAGACGTGTCACTAACAACTGCAATCAATGGAGAAAAATGTGTCAGACATGTTGAGATAACCAGATTTAAGTGAACTCACCTTAAGTCTTCGGCTCAGGTTCTCCATGGTTCCTCCATCCGAAGCGTCTCCTATTAGCGTGAAACTGTTGGCGCTTTCTGTTGACATCATCCTGAACAAGTTGAGAAATGGAACACATTTGATCAAATGAAACAGATTTAAATCTTATGGATTTATTTTAAAAAATCATCGTTGTGTCTGCTTACCTTGCAGGAGGGATGTATTTTCTTGACACTCCATCCTGCTTGTTTTCTACAAAAGTTTCCTAAAAAAAACAAAGCAAACTATATTTGAAGATAAAATCAATACAAAAGCAGAAATAAGTTTATAGTTTGTCTTCTTGTAGACTCAATTGTTTATATATTCAATACTTACTCAAACATTTTTGATCTAGTTAGAAAAATGAAATAATAATAAAAAATATATAAGATACAGTTTCAGGACAAGTAAAGTAAATGCTATAATTATAAATTATTCTGGGTTTATTATAAACACTGACGTTTTATTTTATCTTAAGCCCTGAAATGAATTGTTGTTGTATTTTACTGTGGATTCTCTATTGTGAAGCCCAACTGGAACTAATAGGTCTTTTCTTTTTAAATCCTGGCCAAATCATCATATTTTTATTTAATTATTTGTAGAATAGTTTTAAGGTTGTAACAATTGTGTCATAATTTGTGGTTGTTGATATGATTCATAGTTGATTTTAGGTTCACTGACCGAAAACGGATCCAGGACATCTTAGACAAAACTTCAACCAGAGTGACTCAGAGATGAATGAATACCTGGAGCTGAACAAAGCAGGAGAAGTTTTCGTTTTCTTTTCGAAAACTATTATTGAGTTTAGCTAATATTTTAGCAATATGCTTTGGCTAACTTAAGCTTTTTCAGTTATTGAGGCTAATTTGGCAATTAACTCATATTTTAGCTAGCTATCAGCTTCAGCATCTTCGGCAGCCAAATTCAGCTTACAGCATTCACACTAGCATTATCGCAGGTAATTCTCTATATCTGGTTTTTAGTTAGTTTGATGCTAATGATGGTTAAGATGTGAGCTTTCCATCCAGTTTGCGGATTTATTTATTTATTTAACATTTGAAATCAAGAATGGGAGGATAAAGCCTCTTGAGATGAAACATCTCGTTTTCGAGAGGGTCCTCCTTTTCAAAAAAAATATCAGGTACAACCAAGAATGGCAGAGAAGAAATATCAACATTGAAAACTTAACCAAACTAATTTGACGATAAAAGCAAAACAAGAAATTAAATAATAATTATAATATTAATGATAATAAATAATAATAACAACAACAACACTCACACATTCAACATTCATACGAAACACACTGGCTCACATAATAGACCTCTCCTCCTCATCTCAATTCATTACAAGAGATTACACAGGAAAAAAAAAAAAAAAAAAAAAAAAAAAAAAAAAAAGAAATGCCTACACAACACACAATTAAAAAGGCGATGTAAAATAAGAAAACTAAAAACAATGGCACGTGTGTTCAAAATGAACCAAAAGAGCTCTTCTAAAAGCTGAGAAGGACCTTATAGAGCAGGGGTGGGCAATTGTTTTGACTCGTGGGCCACATAGGGTTCTAAAATTTGGCATAAGGGCCGGACAAGGAGCAGATAGAAGGAGAGATTGGGTAATCAACCTCATAAACTAAAAAAATACTATGGAATTTAGTGAAAAACATGCTTTAATTTGGATTCAAATTCACATATATTAATTTAAAAACAGAAAATTTGGGAGTTTTAATTTGTAAATTTTGATTTTTGTTCTCTTTTGGGTGATCCAATGGGTTGATGTTCTTCAGAGGAAAATGTGAACTCAAAGAAATGCTGCATTTATGTGGTGTAGGAATAATCCGAAAGATCACCTTCTGACTCAGAAAGGAACACACACGAACGTCAGAGAAACACAGAAATACAATGGAAATAAAACAATAATTAGGATTTTTGATTCAATGTATTTTAATTTGGAGGGCCACATTAAGTAGCTTAAGGGGCCGCATGTGGCCCCCGGGCCGTAGATTGCCCACCCCTGTTATAGAGCGTAATGATGGAGGGAGGTTGTTCCAGTCATTTGGTGCCTTAAAACAAAATGCAAATTTACCAGAATGTTTGTGAATTCTTGGTACACAAAAAAAAACCTGGTTATTGTGGCGTAGATTATGTTGTGAAGTATAGGGTACCAAGTGCTGTTTCAAATAGAAAGGAAAGTCAAAATAAATACATTTAAAAACAAACTGTAACCAGTGATATTGCCGTCTGCCCGATGGTGATAGCCAGCCCAAACTATTATATAATGTACAATGATGAGTTGTATAAGGACAACGAAGAATAAAGCGGCAGAGACTGTTATAAATTATATCTAAAGAGTGTAGACCCGATTAGTCGACTATTAAATTAATCGTTTGTGGCAGCACTACTTGTATCGGTTCTGAAAGATGGATACTTAAGTTTGTTAAGATTTATTTACACATACATTTTTTCTGGTTAAAAAAAAAATAATAATAAAACCATAAAACTTAATATCAATATAGTCCAGATTTAACAATTATAGAAAGAGATTATATATGTGTGTTTTCTGTTTTATTTATGTGAAGGAGACAAATGTGTGTAAGTGATTTTTTTTTTTTTTTGTAGAGAGAAGGAAAAACAACAGATGAGTCGCAGATATCTACATGTTTTTTTTTTCATCTCTTCGCTCCAGGTGATCAGAATCCGCCGATTTCTGCAGAGTTTCGACCCACCTCTGGTGCTGGTTCCCCCTCGCTACTGTCAGCTTGCTTGCTGGGTGTCACCGTCACCAGCGGCGCTAAAGGAGACACACAGACCGACCATTGGTGCTGGAAAACGAACAGCAGCACTCCCGATCGATCGTTAAAGGCGACCATCATACCCGTGAGCTCGAGGATGGTGACTCGGTCGAGCACGTTGAAGGATTTGTCCAGCTTCAGCGGCTGGTAGCACCGCTGACACACGAAGCTCACCTGCATGGTTGTGCTCGACTTGGAGCCCTCCATCTCAATCTTTAATAAATACGATACAATACATAAACATAAGTCGTACTTAAATGTTAAGCTAACATTAAACCATGTAGCTTTATGACTACGGGGTAGCACTAGCATCAAGCTAGCAATTTAGCATTGTTTTTAGAGAACAACTCGATTAGCTGAGCAAAAAATATATACTTACATTTTATTGTTGTAAAAAATGAAATTATTTCATTACGTTGTCAATTCAAATAAACATTTAAAAAGCTACAAATTTGTATTAAGGGTATTACTCTCGCTTCTTGTTTTTGTTTACTGACTGACGTTTTCTTCTTCTTTTTGTAAAATATATTAAGTTGGCGCAAGACTAGCGAGGTGCTGCCCCCTACAGTTCGTTATAGAAAAGGGTTTTCGACACTGGGATTACCGGTAAATAAATATTATTTTTCTTTTCAACAATATGCTTTTAGGTGTCAAATGCTACTTTGTCCTTAAAAAAAAAAAAAAAAAAAAAAAAAAAAAAAAAAAAATCCCGCTCTACTTAAGAAAAACTTTATTAAGTTTAGCTGTATCCAAATTCCATACTCGGCATTTATCTGTAGTGATCTTAATTTAATTATTTTTTTGTATAATTAAGCCAATTAAAAATTACATTTAATTGATCATTTCTTTGAGTATATGCATTCTTTTAGAATTTTAAAGCTGTAATTTTTTTTTTTAAATTACATCCCAGAACGCTCATTTTCACCAGTTGGATGTAGTTCCTCATCCTGACCAACAGAGGGCGTTCTGATTCCACTTGACAAAGCTCGACCATTTCAGCCAGAAGAAGAGTAGTTGCGGGAAAACTGAAGGGTAAGTTTCCTGTTGTGCTTATAAAACAGTAAGAAAACGACTTATTATTCCCAATATATTGTGTTTTTCAGAGTTGTCATTTGGCGTGATCTGCTTTGATTAATGTGATAAAAGTTTGATGATGTATTTGATCGTTTTTGACCCGATGTCGAAACGGTTTAATGATTTATTTAGCTGTGTAGCTAAATACTCTGGTTTGTCTCAGAGAAAACAGCTAGCTGTTTCTTTAGCTTGTGACATTTGATGTAGATATAGATGACAGAGCATAGGTTTATAGTTTATATATGTACATATTAAAAACGGATAATTTTGCTTTAAATGGTGCCTTACTAAACATTTACATATTAATAATTTGAATTGTAAAGAGGTGATGAAAACAGCAGGAAGCTAATTTGAATGAAATTGTTTAAAAATGAGCAACTTTAAACTATGTTTTGTTCGAGTTTTTTTTTTTTTTTTTTCTATGCACTTTTGGATTTTTAGTACTTTTATTAGTTTAATGCAGCTTATTGAAAAAACCCAGACACAAACAGAACAAAAACAAACACACACAAAAACATAAACAAATAAATGAATTTATTTCATAATTTTGTAACAGCTTTTTAAGCATTTTTCTGGATGTACAGAGGAACAAAAAAGTGCATGAACGCTGATCAAAGTACACGCAGTTACCACCGTTTTTAAAAAAACTTTATTTAAAAATATACACAATACAAAAAAAAAAACACTGTATATGTTGAGCAACCTGCACATCCACAATACTGCTAAGAGGTTTAAAGTTCTCTTTGTGTATTTGGATACTTGTTTTGTAATATTTAATGTCCAGATGGAAGAGCTTTTCCAAAATAGTTAATTGACATCTCTTTAAAATAGGTTCAAATAAGTAATTGATACACTTTTTGCTGTAATTTCCCCCAAAACAGCTAACCATCTATTTTTATTTATTTATTTTTTATTAAACTGCCCTCAAGTTAAAGTGTTTTGGTAGAACATTTCTGTTTTCATTCATGATAAAATGAATCTTTATCTGAAAGAATCTCTTGTCGGGTCTCTTATGTGCTAAAGGACTGGGGTCTTTTGCTAATAAATCTCCTAAAAAAATAATATTTTATATGCACAGTAAAGAGTGATTGTGTTTACATTTTAGACTATGCATTTGCTTACTGTAAAACTTTATTTACACATCTGATTTGCCCAATTCACCCCTTTTGGTGTGTGTTACGTAACTGTATTTCTTTGAATGAGATTTTTAAAATGTTTCATTTTTTATTTACAGCAAATAATAATAATAATAATAAATCAAAATGAAAACCCCCAAATCCACTGATGTCCGGAAAGGAATCGCTGACCTTTGGGAGACTCTGCAGTGCCCCATATGGTGAGCGTCATTTAAGAATACAAGAATTTCAAGAATGTTTATTTTTCTATTGACTACTTTAACTTTCATATAATGTGTTTGTTTTTAGCTTGGATTTAATGGCGCTGCCAGTATCAACACAGTGTGATCATAAGTTTTGCAAGTAAAAAAATGTTTATTATTTTTTACTATTTTGGTGAAAAAAAACACAAACTTCTAAAATATGAAATATTTTACATTTCTTCAGGTTTTGCATGATGAAACTTTTGGACACTTCCAAACAAAACGCGGCCAACTGTCCTGTCTGCAAAGCCAAGGTTACTAGAAGGTTAGAAGAAGTGTTTTAGTCGATAAATTGAATTCTTTAAAAGCCGGTATTTTACTCATACCAGCTTGTCTTTGTTTCCAGGAGCTTAAGAGAAAGTCCCAGTTTTCAGAAACTTGTCACAGGATTACAGGACATTATCCAGGCGTATGAGCGCGACACCGGCACAAACTGTAAGGTTGAACACGCAATAGATAATCACTTCAAGTTTGCTTTAATCGCACAACTAACTAGCTGAAGATTTGTATGTTTGTCAGATTTCACTGGTTTGACCCACCAGAAGAAACCCTCCAGGTAAACGCTGTTAAGATTCTGTTTTTGTTTTAATTAAATGTAATTGTGTGTATTTTTTTATTGTTAAAAATGCTAACGCTGAACATCTCTGCGACAGTTTATCTGGAGAAAGTCCTGGTCAAAACTCAGATGTGGAAAATGGAGGCAGAGATATTTCACATTCCCATTCTTCAACTATTGCAGGTAAAAAACAACATTGTTACTTCAAAGCAAATTCATGTCTGTTAAAAAGTATTTGCAGGTTTTTTAAAATTATTTTTCAGAAAAACTAGTCATCTTCTATGCATATAAACACCTTCAGGTTTGGTTAAAAATCTTAAATAAATTTTAAACTATTTCTACAGAAAATGTTGCTATGTGTTAAAAAGCAGCTGATAACAATTTAATTGAAATGTCTTTTGAACTGATGGTAGAAAATTCAGAAAATGTACAAATATAATTAAAATTACAATCTTAATTGATGATTAATTATTAAATAAAAAAAACACTCTTCTCCTTTTAAATGAATGTATGTGGATTATATATTTTTAAAGTAAGCTATTTAAAAAAAAATGTTAAAAAGACTTGGTGCTGTCATGCAATTAATTTTTTGTACATTATTTAATCATGAGCTGTAAATAATCTATTTTTAATCTTAATTATTTTAAACCTAATAATTGCTCTTAAAGTCTAATTTTGAGGTGTTTTTATTTAATTTCATGACATTGTGGCGCAGTAAAAGGTCAAATTACAACACAAAATAACTGCTTTAATAAAGTTTTTACTAATATAACAGACTTCAAACCATTACATTTACACCAACATATTAAAATTAAATCTCCAACAATTAATTAAAAAAAAACACAAGAATGAAACATCTGGTCCAGTGAGCTCAAATTTAACACATAATAACCGTGAAAATCCACATCCTTAACAATGCAAAAAATATTGACCACAAACTTCTTAAACATACAATAATATGTTGAGAAACCTCATTTCAGAGTTTGCTGTTCCATGTGTACCCCATTAATTTATAATCAGGCTTGATCCCGACATAATAGATAATAAATGTGGTGCCGTGAGCTTGTTTGTTCTGTAAAGAACTACAAAGTTGAACATTGACAAAGTCACAGCAGCAACGCGGCTCGCATACACAGCAGTACACAACAGTACACAGCAGTACACAGACTCCAAGACACGCATTGGGAGCGACGTAAGAGGAGTTTTCAGATAAATTCAATAAAATGTTCATGGACAAAAGCAGTAATATATTTGAGAACATGACAGTCGTTAAAAATTAGATTAATGCAATAAAAAGAAAAAATTGTCTGTAATCAATTATCCGGATAATGTGAGACCCCCTAAAAAAGTTACACAACATTTATGTTAAATCAATTTTTACTTTTTAAAGAAAAATAATAGGTAATACCGTACACGCTCATTTGATCAGAAAACTTCTAACTTACAAATAATATATACAAAAAAATGTTAAAACTAAACTAACTTCACTCAACATTTAAATAAAGTGATTTTCAGACTTTTCTTATTTCTTATATTTATGGTAAATTTAAATATTTTTTTTTATGGCAAATCTATTTTAAATGATTTGTTGCTATTTTAAGCTTTTTTTAAATAAAGTTTTAATCTCAGAAAAAGATTCAAGCAAATTGAATAAAACTCAACAGTGAGACTAGATTTATTTATCGATTAACTAGGGACAGAAATCCTAAATGTATTGTTTAAATTGAAACAATATTTTAACTAGACTTGTAGATAAATTCTGTTTCTGCAACAAGAAACTTTTTTTAAAAATGATCAAATCATCAATAATTAATTCAGCAGAATCTTCATCTTTTTAATAAAAGTTTGGTCTGATTTTCTAGCTCAGAGTGATTTTGCGAAACTGATGGGACTCGAGGACTCGGCTCCCTTAGCAACAGAGAACGAGTGCCCGGACAGCGGCCTCGGCGACGCTCCACCGACCGACAGCTGTGAGCCAGCAGCTACCGGCAGGAAGAAGAGACCCTCCAACCCGGAGACCGCCGATCCAGATAAAACAAGAAAGTCTTCGAGAAGAAAAGATCTGGAACCGGATCAAGTTCTGGAGGAGAAGAAGAAGAAAAGTTTGGAGAAGGTCGCGGAGTGGCTCCTGAAAGTACCCGTGGACGAAGAGAAAGCCGAGGACTCCGACAGCGCTTCGTCTGCATCGACTGTTGACATCAAAGCGCACAATTCCGATCTGAAGAGAGAAGATCGCGCCAAAGCTCTGGAAGATCAGGTGTTTGGCGCCGTCTACAAAAGAAGAGGGACCAAGTCCGCCTCACCTTTGAGGAAGGAGTTCCAAAAAGATGATGCTAGCATGGAAGAGAACGAGGAAGGTGTTCCCCAAACGGACGAGAAGACTCGGAGAAGTTCTCGGCTGGGCTTGAAAAAGAAGCAAATTCCGGCAAAATCAGAAGAGAAAGTCGGGAGGAGAGGAAGGAAAAAAAACCTGACTAAAGCTCCGCCTCTTGCTTTAGTTGGAGCCCACGATGGAGGAACCGCCGACTCTGAACAAGTCCAAGTCCAGATCGAGAATTACCCGAGCAGCGAAGATCAAGAAATCCCCATCAGGAGAAGAAGCGCGAGGACAAGTAAACGACTCCTCAAAGCCGCGAAGAATCCCGCCGACTCCCCGGAAAGGGATAAAAGAAGAAACGGATGCGTCTACGAGCAAGAGCTCAGCGGGATTGAAAGTATGGAAACTGGGGAGAAAATCTCCGCCCCGAAACCGCCGGAAGTACCGCGGCTTCCAACAGAAGCCGATGCGTCCGTGTTCCCGAAGTCTGCAAGTCCGACTCTCGGAGAGGAGACGCCGAAGACGAGTCCTCCCCGGGAAAACGAGGAGAAGAACGACAGTGAGCTGGACACGGAGCAGCTGCTCCGAAGCTTCAAGTCGGCTAAAAGGAAGTCCTTCCACCTCGGCCCGCCGAACGTGAAGCGGAATCGCTCGGACCAGGACCGCCGTGAGGATCCGGAGGCGGAAAAATCCTCGTGCGGTGATTTGATTTCTCCGTCGGTCTCGCCCATCCAGAAACGGGATGACCTCTCGTCGGATCGGGATGCTTTTGCCAAAAAGTGCACCTTAAGGAGTAGCCAGAGCAGTAACCTCAGTCCCAATAAAGTGTCCAAGCGGGACAAGGAGAGCTCTCCTCTTTCTGTTGTCCCTCAAGTTGGAGAATCCGGGCTGGTCTTCAGAACCGTTCGGCACGAGGAGAAGACGGCCGAGCTCGATGGAAGTGACGCTAGCAAAGTACCGGAGACGAGAGTCGGAAGTCCGGAAAGTGATCTACCCAAACAGATCGTCTTGCCAGAGAACTCTTTGACCCCCGACGGCCTGCTGGACTCCGGGACGATCGTCGCTGCCAGCGGAGAGGTTAGCATCCGTTCCCACGTGAACGCGAAACGGAAACGGGCTCAGAGGCTGGAGTCTTCATCGGAATCCAACGGCAGCGCAGCCGAAGAGGAGCTTCCAACTCTGAAGGAGATCATCGGAGTTTCAGCCGGAAACCGGAGAGAAGCTGACGGATGTGAGGAAGCGGCGGGTCGTCCCGAGGAGGCGGCAGAGCCGTGTCCCAGCCCAGACAGTCAAGCATCCGTGGATCTGTTCAGCACGCCTGAAGGATGTGAGTTAAACCAGCAAATAACGTTCTTGTCTGCTAAAATGAGTCAGAACTTACAATTTAAAGTCTAACTATGTATTTTTTCTACTTTTAAATCGTTCCCAGAGGTTTTTTTTTATTATATTTATTAGGAATGTTAAAGATATTAGATAAATTGATCAAGGTTAGAAAACCACAGATATGAACAAGATTAGGTTGGTTAAACGATAGAAAATCAATCAAGACATAAATAATCGATTTCTGGCAAACTGCAGTTCCTTTTTTTCTCTTTTTCTACCGTCTTTGTCTTTTTATCTTCATGCCATACAAACAAAAAGACGACCAATCATAAGCTTGCGTGCACTATAGTGTGATTCTTTAGTGAGAACTCTCACTACATTGGTTCTTCTGCTCCTTTCCGAACGTTTTTCGGCACTTAAAAACTAATCAGACCTTAAGCAATTTCAGCAATCTCGATATCAAAACGTTCAGCTTGTTTTCAGGATGTTACTGCTTGTATTTTTGGCAACAAAACTTTTGTTTTTTAAATAAAATATGCAGCAAAATATGCCCCAAGAGAAAGGCGTCTTCAAATTTCAAAGTTTTAAGTGGATTAGCAACAAGCCTTTGAACATATTAATGGGCTGTGTTTTAATATTTTATAGTATTTTAGAAAAAAATGGAATGTAGCTAATATTTTAGCAACCTGCTAACTTTTTTTTGGCTAATTTGATATCTACTAAGGTTTTTTTTTTTCATAATTTGGAGTTTATCTAATATTTTAGCAAAATGCTAATAACTTTAGCTAATTTTTTATCAGCTGAAGTTTTTATAGCCTAATTTAGAGTTTAGCTTCTTTTTTAGCAACAGGCTAAAGTTTTTGGCTAATTTGTAAACTACTAAGAGTTTTTTCATTCTAACTTAGAATTTAGCTAATATTTTAGCAACATGCTAACCTACTGGAGTTTTTTTTAGGGTCAATTTTTAGCAGCTTTAGCTTTCTAATTTTAGCAACAGGCTAATGTTTTTGGCTAATTTGTTATCTACTCAGATTTTTTATGCTAATTTGGAGTTTAGCTATTATTTTAGCAAAATGCTACCAAATTTGGTTAATTTGTTATCGACTGAAGTTTTAATAGAATAATTTAGAGTTTAGCTTCTTTTTTAGCAACAGGCTAACAATTGTTGCTAATTTGTTATCTACTGAAGTTTTTATAGGGTAATTTGGAGTTTAGCTTTTATTTTAGCATCAGGCTAAAGTTTTTGGCTAATTTATTTACCGAGATTTGTTATGCTAATTTGGAGTTTAAATATCTTAGCTACATGCTAACACTTTTGTCTTAATGTCTTCAATATTTGTCACAATTTTTGCTTCACCGTTAATGTTGGGTTGGAGATTTAGGTGTTTAAACATGGGATTATATAATCCTCCTTTTCAAGCAATCAATCAAACTCTACTTGACTTTAATTAAAAATCACTACATTTAATTAATCAAATGTGACTTAAATAAGTTTTTGTTATTTAAAAAAATGCATATATTTTTTTTAATTGAGTTTGATAAATCTCTGATTTTTTTTTCCCGTCTTTTTTTTTGTCATGAATTATAATCAGAAATAAACCAGATCAATCACTCAACGTGGAGAGGAAGGGTGGCGGGGTTGCTCTGGGAATGCTTAAACTTAAAAAAATAGATAAAAATATGATCAAAGTGGGTCTTTAAGGACTTTTGTTATTTTTTTTTTGCAGGTGAAGCTCCAGTAAATGAAACCAGTGAAGCCATCGAGTCCTCCCAGTTTTCAAGTGAAATCCTTGTAACTCAGGTACAATATTTATTTTCCATTTTGTGTCACAGAATTGACTTTTCTTCAATTAGAACATCCAGAATAATTAAAAAGAAAAAAGTAAAATTTTTGTTTCTAGTCATGCACTAACACAACACGCCCCATAGAGGGCAGCAACCCCATTTCCCTCCAAAGCAGTGGGGGACACACACACTCTCTTTTCTCAGTGAAAAAATTCCCCTTGCAGCTTTCTAAATTGCATTTCATTCATGTTGGAGGGGTTGCTGCACAGAAGGATGATTCTTGTTTCATACTCTATCCGTCTTGCAGCAGCAGCAGCTTTTAGTTTGCACATTACAAGAGGAAGCACACACAAAAAGTCTAAATTGTTTGTTTTTCTGCAGCTTTAAACATAATCAACTATTAATTTGTAGAATGAAGAATTCTGAACAAAATATGCATTTTTTTGTCATTAAATTACATTTAAATCTTTTTTTTTTTCCACTTTTAGCAAAAAATGGAGATGCAGAAGGAGCTGGTCAGGCTGGAGAAGCTGATGGCTCTGGTGTCGGAGGTGCTGCAGGAGAAAGAGGAGAACCCCGCCCCAAAACTCCCACCAGACAGCCGTCAGAGCCACGAAATTACAGGTAACCAGGTTATGGATACGTTCGTTTATTAACGGCTAAAACTGACAGCACCAGATATCACAAATATTTGCGGGTCGTCTCCAAAATTAAATTGAATGTCTGAGATCTTAGAAAAAGTCTGTTTTTTGGGATCTAAAAACCTGAAATGGATATTTACTGTTAATGAGTGAAGAAGAACTTTGTCATATTTAACATTTCTATCTTTTAGTTTTTAGTTCCTAACAGATTTTCTTTGGTTGCAGATCCGGATGCTGATGCTTCCATCAGGTGTGACGAAGTCCAAGGCCCGGGCAGGTATGCAGAACCGGGTTAAAATATGTCCTACCGTTTTTAGAAATTAATATATTACTCTATAAGTACACTGAAGATGGAAAATATAGAAAAAAGGTGTGAACAGATAAAGAGTTTTTTAGTTATTTTTTTTTATTCTTAGTAGCACAGAAGCTACTAAAATAACTATTGTATGTATGTTGGGTTTGTTGTTCTGTTTTGGATCTCCATGGTTCATGTGTGGATGTTGCGATTTAAGTAATCTTGGTATCAAAACGTTCAGTTCGTTCAGGACTTTACTGCTTGTGTTTTGGGTATTCATAAACTTTACAGTTTTTGAACTACTGAGCAAAACGTGCATGACAAAGTCTTCCAATATCACAATTTGAAGTAGATTAGTAACAAACCTTAAATATATTGATGGGGTATGTTTTCATCCTTTTAAAATAATTAAAATAAATGTGGAGTTTAGCTAATATTTTAGCAACATGCTAACATTTAGGCTAATTTGTTATCTTTCCTATGTTTTTTTAGGCTAATTTACAGATTAGATTCTATTTTATCACATTTTTGACTAATTTAATTTACTGAGGAATTTTAGGCTATTTGGGGGTTTTGCTAATATTTAAGCAATGTTCTAGCATTTAAGCTAATTTGGCATGTACTGAGGTTTTTTTATGCTAATTTGGAGTGTAGCTAATGATTTAGCAGCATGTTAATGTTTTTGGCTAATTTGTTATCTGCTGAGTTTTTATAGGCTAATTAAGAGTTTAGCTTCCATTCTAGCAACATGCTAACATTTTTGACTAATTTAGTTTACTGAGAGATTTTAGGATATTTTGGAGTTTAGCTAATATTTAAACAATGCGCTAGCCTTTTTGGCTAATTTGGCATCTACTGAGGTTTTTATGCTAATTTGGAGTTTAGCTAATGGTTTAGTAACATGCTAATGTTTTTGGCTAATTTGTTATCTACTGAGGTTTGTATTGGCTAATTTAGAGTTTAGCTTCCATTTTAGCAACATGCTAACGACATTTTTGACTAATTTAGTTTACTGAGGGATTTTAAGGCTGTTTTGGAGTTTAGCTAGTATTTAAGCGACGAGTTAGCTTTTTTTTTGGCAAATCTGGCATCTGCTAAGGTTTTTCAGGTTAATTTGGAGTTTAGCTAATATTTAAGCAACACACTAATTTTTTTTTGCAAAATTGCTATGTGTTAGAGATTTTTAATCAATTTTACTACAAATTTTCTGAATTGTAGGTCAACTTCAGCACTTTTTCATAGATCTTTAATGAACTTTCCAGCATTTTAGCAAATTTAACATTCTACAAATAGCTTTTGCATATTCAGGAAATCCCTTTAGCAATGAATGTAAATTGTGTTTCAGAAAAAAAGCATTTGCACTAGCATTATGGCAGATAATGCAACTTTTTGTAGTTCTTTTTATTACGAAAAGTTGCAAACTCACTGACTTAAAGAAATTAATAAAACAGTATTTTAGACCAATGAGAGATCATTTTTGACAAAGTTTTAAGTCCAGCTGTAAGGCATTCCCAGTTGTCTTTTAATCGCAATTATAATAGTTTTTAGCTAAAATCCAAAAAAACATGCGTCGTTTTTTTTTAAGACATTTTTTCTGAAAAACATCAGAAACTCATTAAAAATTCGGCACAGAGGTTAGCTGAGCTACTTTTGTTTACACTCTCTCCTGCTAGCTTATAGCTCCCCAATAGCCAGAGTAAGGGTTAGCATAGCACAAAAAAAAAAAAAACATTTTGAGCAACATCAGAGCCAGTTTAGAGACAGATTGGAGCTCAGTTGAAGAAAATGAAGACCTTAATGGATCTATTGTCTGCAAGTGGATCCTTCAGAATTGTAGCAGAGAAGGGAGACTTTGGCTCCGCCCATGGCAGTTGCTGCGACACAAACCTGAGCGTTTTCAAACCGCTGGTTTAGCATCCAACACCATTTGAATGCAAATATTCTTGGCAACGTGGTTTTAAATGTTTTATACTGGAAATATTCTACAAGAAAAATGTTAAAAACACCATTTTAATCAGAGTGGGTCTTTAACTGCAATCATATTTACCATAAATGTAAGTTTGAGAGTTAAAATTACTCCTCTAATATTTCTATTACTGTTCTTTTCCACAAATTCAAAAATATATCTAATTTTTATGTATTTTGTTTCAGCAAAAGTTGTAAACTCCCCATTGAAAAATACTGTACATTTAATATTACATTTTTATTTAAAGCTTAAAACCTTTTTTGGGGAATAATTTCACAAATAGGATTTCATAGCAAAGATTACTGTGGTCAGAGATGATGGCAGACTGTAATCAGGATCAGAAAATGTGGTTTCCAGACTTAAAATATAGATTTTTCCATTCAGTGATGTAATAGGCAGTAAAGTTGTTTACGTTTCTTGGGGGGTTATTTTCTTCTGCTTAATAACTAAAGAAAGAAAATAAATATTTATTTATTCTCTTGATAAAAAAGTCACCTTTTAACCCAAAACTGGTCAATATTTTTAACCCCGAAACCAAATCGGTGACCAGGAGGAAAAGGACGAACACGTCCTTCATTCTGCTAAACAGCAGGCAAAAATAGTTCACTCAATAAACCTGAAGTGTTTTTTTTTTTTTTAAACTGTGAAGGAATGTCAAAGAATATCGACGACGTCCTTCACGTTCTTTAAAGTCTTTTGTGGGGACGAGTCGTAATTTGTCACGCCGCCTGACCGCCCCAGCCGACCTTTTCACCTCAAAACTCTGAGAAATCGTTCACTCGGATGTAAATTTTAAGTGTAAGGTTTATCACATCTGTGCTTTCTCAAATAAAATGATTAGAAAAAATATTTAAAATATATATATATAAAATGAAATGGCGCTAAGCAGCCAAGAAAATGACACAATCCTGATGTGATTAATGAATTTAAAGGAGAAAAGTTCACACTTTAATGGAAACAGTAACTATCCAATTTAGCTGTAGTTAAATTATTTTTTTTATGTAATTGTGTCTAAAAATGAGAGAATAGTACCTTAAGCAGTATTCCATCAATGTGAATTTTACTTCTGTTTTTACTCTCCTTTAAGATTCTTGAAATTAGTTTTTGAAAAGTCAAAAGTCGTGCACGTTGTTTTTAAAAATCCTGTTAGGATTTTGACAAATGTTGAATTTTTTTTTAAGCCCCTACTTCTATTCACAACTTTATTTTCAGGAAAACTTTGTTGTATATATTTATTTTTTTATACATTTGTGCATAAAGTTTTCATTTCATGTCAAGTGTGACAAAAACACAATCGATTAACAAGCAGATGTACTGAAATGATTTGAAAAAATTGAGTTTATTCACAAATTTCTTTTGCAGGATGGATTTTCCAGGTGGAGAAGATGCCAAAACTGTGACATCAGAGGAAAAAGTGGCGACCGATGCTGCCATAAAGATTCACGGGGACGCCACAGAGACGGGTACGAAAAACAATCCATTATACACTTTTTATTTTTTCCTGTGAGGTCAGAAACTCACTAATTCAGCATCACATGACCAGAAATACTGAAAAAATACCAGAATTTTTTTTTTTTTTGTTTTCAAGGTTTGAAATTGGTGTGAAAGAAAAAGCAAACAAAACGCTACAAATAAACAAATGAGACAGTTTCCTTCTCCGATTAAAACTGTTTTTTAAATGTAGACATCTATAGATGTTTTTTCCTGTAAGAACACAAATGACTGGTAATCTTTCAAAGGCGATCAAAGAGGCTGAATATGAGTTAATTGTGTTTATGATTTGAAGTACCTGAGTGTTACTTCCACCCTTTAGTTGCTATGAAAACATCATGAGGAAGCTACATTTATAAAAAAAAATAAGTTTATCCTTAATAAAGACTTATTTTGTTTTCTTGTGATAATGCGATAATGATCCTCGTTATCATGAGAAAACGGTAAAAAACAAAAAAAAGGGGTCGGCTGTTTTCAGCATTAACCACAAAAAAAGAGATTCTTAACTGATTAACTCTCTGCATCTCTGTGTGGGAAAGGGAGAGAGGGACGCATTGGTATATTCTTCATTATCTTGTTATCACAAGTAAACGAGCTTCCTTTTCTTGTGATTATGCGATAATGAATCTCGTTATCATTCGAAAATGGTAAAAAAAAATAATGTAAGTTGTTTTCAGCATTAACAAAAAAAAGAATTTCTTCATTATCTTGTTACCATATATAGTGTGCTTCCTTGTCTTGCGATTATACGATAATAGATCTCATTATCATTAGAAAACAATGTAAGCTGTTTTCAGCATTAACGACAAAAAAAGAGATTTAAAAATGATTAAATCTCTGTGTCTCTGTGCGGGAAGAGAGAGTGACGTTATAGTATATTCTTCATTATCTTGTTATCACAAGAAAATAAAATCTGTTTTCTTGTGATAATGCGATACTGGATCTCATTATCATGAGATAACATTAAAATAAAGTAGGGTAGGCTGTTTTCAGCATTAACAAAAAAAATTAATTTCTTCATTATCTTGTTATCACATAAAATGAGATTTGTTTTCTTGTGATAACGCGATAAGAGATTTCGTTATCATGAGAAAACGGTTAAAAAATGTGGGGTTGGCGATTTTCAGCATTAACCACAAAAAGATGATTTAAAATGGATCAAGTCTGTGCATCTCGGTGTGGAAAAGGGAGAGGAGAATGCTAAAGCATATTCTTTATTTTCTTGTTCTAACATAAAACGAGATTCGTTTTCTTGTGATAATGCAGTAATGGATCTCATTATCATGAAAAAATGGTAAAAAAGTAGAGTGGGCTGTTTTTCCGAATTAACAAAAAAATAGATTTAAAAATGATTAAGTCATGGTGTGTCAGTTCGGGAAAAGGAGAGAGGGACGCTACAGTATATTCGTCATTATCTTGTTATCACATAAAAGGAGATTTGTTTTCTTGTGATAACGCGATAAGGGATCTCATTATCATTAGAAAACGGTAAAAAAATTAATAAGGGTTGTCTATTTTCAGCATTAACCACAAAAATATTGATTTAAAACTGATTAAGTCTGCATTTTGATGTGGAAAAGAGAGAGAGGTCCGCAACAGTGTATTATTGGATCTTGTTATCGTAGGAAAACATAAAAAAAAAAATAGGTAGGTTAGGTCATTTTTGGCTTCCATATAAAACTGCATTTTTGGCCTTTCTTTAATGAAAACTTTCCCTGAAATTATTTTTCTAACCACAAATTATGTAAGTTGAATAAATGTTTCTTTCCTGTCGTCTTTGTGTCAATTCTGGTTCTTCCCATCAGCCTCCAGAACGGCCCAGAAACGTGTCTCCCCCCCAGACGGACAAGATGATAAAGAAAACGCCACCCCTCCAAAAGCAGGAGCTAAAGGAAAGCACGTGTTTGTGTCTTCTGGATTGGGCCCCACTGAGCAGGTGCATCTTTTTTTTTTTTTTTTTTAATACAAAGCATTTTTATAAGAATCAGAGACTCACCGGATGCTGCCGCCAACAGATGATGGTGAAAAAGTTCGCCAAGCGGGTTGGAGCGCGTGTGGTTTCCCGTGTGACCCCGGAGGTGACTCATGTCATCATGCGTACAGGTACGTTTCTCCACCGCTGGTCGAGCGTTTCGATGCTCCTAAAACCCTCCATTTCTTTTTTTTTTTTTTTTTTTTTTTAATTTCTCCCTCTGCTCCGCTCATGCACTTGTAGCTAATTATCCTCTTTGATCGATTAGTTTAATTTTGAAGCTTCTTGTCTCCAAAGCACCATTTCAACCAAGCAACTATCTTAATGTTTGGTTGTTTCCTGGCAACAGAACTGATTTTGCTCTGACTGGAACAAACTTTATCTTAGTAGTTTTGTTAATTTATGGGATAGAATCTGGTTTCTCCTTGTTGGAAAATTTACACCACATTTTATTCTTTTGCTCTCAGATTAATTTGAAAAAATTCAGTCAAGAATTTTTTACATTCATGTCAACAAAATGCGAAGATGTTTTACTAAAAACATCTTTTTATGGAGTCTCTCGTTTATTGCAGAGATGAAAAGTAGCCATCTTAATATATTTTTTATAATTATTCCAGATTTTTAAGCTGTAAAACTCCTCACTACTCACCTCGTGCACATTTCTCAAACATTTTCACACTTTTCTCTCTAATGTAAACTCTCAAAATTCAAAGTTTCATTGAAATTAAATCTAGTATTAGAAAATGAAAACAAAGATCTGATCCCGATCAAAGATTAGATGTAAGTCATATCAGTGACAATAAGTTAATCGATCAAACACTACTTTTGTTTTTTTTTTTTTTTTTTTGTTATCAGTGTTTTCTTAAATGTTATAAGTAGTTCTTGCATCAAATGATTCAAAGACCCACTCTGATCATTTTATGATCTTTAGTAAAAGCATTTCCAGTGTTCTTTTAATCGTGGTCATCCCAAAATAAAAAAAAATGTTATTTTCTAGGACATAGTTTCTGCAGAGCAGCAGAAGTTCATTAGAGAATCGACTCTGAGTTGTGGGCTGGACTATTATCACGTAGAAACCCCGCCCCCTTCTCCTCCCCATTACTGAGAAATCCGAGCTGGGAGCTTGTGGCCCGCCCAGCGTATTCTCTTCATCACAAATGAGTTATTTTTCCTTATTTTACCGTATTTTCCGGAGTATAAGTTGTAGGGGCAAAATATATATCATCTTTTGACGAGTGTTTTCATTAACTAGATGCTCCTGTTGTCGCGTTTTGGAGAAGCCACCATCAAGTTTTTTGCCTCATCGGTACTTGGAAGCGACTGTATATCTTGTTTATAATGCACAGAAGATATAGACATATCAGTTTTATTTATTTATTTATTTTTTATTCTACAAAATCGTCTGTTATCATGTCTCCATAGTGTCTGATTCAAGAGTCTTTTTTTCGTACTGCGATCATTAGCTTCTATACTGCAGGAGCTGCGTCTAAATGACAGCGTTTTCCCCATCTTCGTCTATCTGACACTCAGATTGATGACTTTCTGTTCCGGATTAGTCCGCAAAAAATAAAAACTACAATTATAATGTTTTAATGCAAATAAGAAAAATATTCAAGTTTAAGAGATTCTCTGTTATTTTTGGACCACTCTTCTTTTGGTGTTGTCAGCATTGATGCACACACCTAGAGTGCCCTCTAGTGGATGTTAGTGGGAAAATAATGAATATATGAGCTTGTTTATGTAAAAAAAAAAAAGAAAATCACAAATTAGTCTCCGAGTACAAGTCGGACCCCTGGCTAAACCCCGCAAAATGTGCTATTCATAAATGCAATTTTTAACTTTTTTATATGCGATACTGTTCAAGTAGAAATGTTTCTATTTTTTAAGATAATCTAATCAAAAATGTTCTATTCAATTCATGTGGTACATGATTAAAAATGACTATTCTAGCTGGAAATGTCTGGTTTTTAGTGCATTATCAACATAGGTTTTTATTTCCAGCCACCATCACTCCAGTGTTCTGTGTACAACGTGTTAACTCAATGTGTCAGAAACCTTAGAAGACGATTAACCCTCAAAATGGCCTGAAAAAGAACATTTTAAAAGAGTATGGAAGATTTCCTTCCAACAGTGTGTACTTGTCTCTTTAGAGAACAGCACAAACAGGCTTTAAGCAGAGTAGAAAGACACGTGTGGAGCCTCTGCTGTACAAGTCAGTAAGTAGATAAGTACATTATTTGAGAAATAAACGCCTCAATCGGCAGTTTTATAAAATAATACTAGCTAAACGCCAGTGTCAACATTGAAGATTGAAGGAAATCTGTTTTTTTTACCTGAATTCCTAGCTTGGAATAGCCTTAATTTCTAAGAGTTTCACATGAATTTGATCTTTTTCTGACCATTTTTAGTCTTCATTTAACCCCACAAATATTTAAATTCCAGATTTGACTCAAAAAGAAGGTCTGCTAACATGACTGCAGAAGGGTTTTCTTAATCACCTATGTAGATAATGTACAAAAACCAGACGTTTACAGCTAGAATTTTCTTTTTTTAAGTAGTTTATCAGAAAAAATACTGCTTTTATGTCAAAAATAGGAACTGACTCCACACTTTTGAACGCTGGTGACTCCTGCGTCATCGAAGAACACAATTTGTATCAGTCTTTTTTAAAGGTTTGTTATTCCACTGTGTAAGCCGTGTGTGTTTACATCGTCTCTGAACCGCATCAGAGTTTACTTTCGAGTCCTCGGTTTCAGGCGGCGGAGCAGAGTTTCCTTGTTTGGTCTGAACAGATGAGTTTCCCCGCTTGCTTAAACTCGACTGAAGTGGAAGACGAGATTCTCGTTCATGCATAAAAGCGGATTAATCCTCCAGTTTTTGTCTTTTTTTATTTCCAGATTTGATGATAAATACTGAAAAATTGAAATGTTAATCATTGTCTGAACCTCCTTTCCTACCAGATGATGAGCTGGTCTGTGAGCGCACCCTAAAGTATTTCCTTGGAATTGCAGGCAGGAAATGGGTCGTCAGCTTCCAGTGTGAGTTTGGCTCAATTAATCGGCAATAATTCACGAACCATAACTCTTTACTAAACTGTGTAATGTTGAGATGAAAAAAAATATTTTTTTTTTCTGCAGGGATTTCCGAATGCTTCAAACAGAAGAAACTCCTGGATGAGGTACGCTGGAGAATCGTTTGCTTAAACTAAAAATCTTCAATATACTTTGTTAGCTTTATTTCAAACTAGTTTCATGCATCATGGAGTGGTTGTAATATAATATTTAAATGTTAAAAGTCTTTTATTTGTATAAAAAAAAAGCTTTACATTTGAAATGTGAAAGTTTTAGGAAGTTAAATTTACTTTATGCACTTTTATTAGACTTGTATTCTATTTTTTTAAGAGTCCTTTTGAAGTGAGAGGTGACGTTGTGAACGGACCGAACCACAGCGGACCTCTGAGGGGTCGCACCGCTGACGACAATAATGTGAGTTATAAAGATAACATTATGACTTCTTTGTTTCTTCAGATTTAGTTCTTGTATGTGGGTAAAGAGAAAAAACAAAATTTATCTTTAAACGTATTTAAAATAAATTAATTTATTTTATTAATTTTTTTTCTACTTGGTACTACCCAGATGTCAGAGAAATATTCAACACTGATTGGAAATGTTGCTTTATATATTCAGCTTACAGTAGTATCATCTAGTTGTGTGAATGCATTCAATGCATTCACACAATTGTTTTTCACCTATTTATTTCTTCCGTACATTTTTTGACACGTAAAAACTCAAGCACACTTTATGCAATTTCAGCAATCTTGGTATCAAACGTTCGGCTCGTTGAGGACATTACTGCTTGTATTTTTGGTTTTCGCAAATTTTACGGTTTTTGTGATTTTGCACAATTTATGCTAATTTTTAGCCCTATCTTAAGTCAATGGGAACATTTTTCAAATCGTCATAAAACTTTCTTCACTTATGCTTTTTCGGCTAATTTGGCACATTTTGAGGTTTTTTTGGGCTAATTTGGAGGTAAGCTAACACATTAGCACCGTGTTAGCATTTTTGGCTAATTTGGCAACTTTTTAGGTTTTTTGGTGCTAATTCAGGGTTAAGCTAGTATATTAGCAACGTGTTAGCTTTTTTGGCTATTTTGGCAACTTTTCAGGTTTTTTTGGGCTAATTTGCAGTCAAGCTAACACATTAGCAACGTGTTAGCATTTTTGGCTAATTTGGCAACTTTTCAGGTTTTTTTGGCTAATTTGCAGTCACGCTAACACATTAGCAACGTGTTAGCATTTTTGGCTAATTTGGCAACTTTTTAGGTTTTTTGGTGCTAATTCAGGGTTAAGCTAGTATATTAGCAACGTGTTAGCTTTTTTGGCTGTTTTGGCAACTTGTCAGGTTTTTTTGGGCTAATTTGCAGTCAAGCTAACACATTAGCAACGTGTTAGTTTTTTGGCTATTTTGGCAACTTTTCAGGTTTTTTGGGCTAATTTGCAGTCAAGCTAACACATTAGCAACGTGTTAGCATTTTTGGCTAATTTGGCAACTTTTTAGGTTTTTTGGTGCTAATTCAGGGTTAAGCTAGTATATTAGCAACGTGTTAGCATTTTTGGCTAATTTGGCAACTTTTCAGGTTTTTTTGGGCTAATTTGCAGTCAAGCTAACACATTAGCAACGTGTTAGTTTTTTGGCTATTTTGGCAACTTTTCAGTTTTTTGGGCTAATTTGCAGTCAAGCTAACACATTAGCAACGTGTTAGCATTTTTGGCTAATTTGGCAACTTTTTAGGTTTTTTGGTGCTAATTCAGGGTTAAGCTAGTATATTAGCAACGTGTTAGCATTTTTGGCTAATTTGGCAACTTTTCAGGTTTTTTTGGGCTAATTTGCAGTCAAGCTAACACATTAGCAATGTGTTAGCTTTTTTGGCAAAATTGGCAACTTTTGAGGGGTTTTTTGGGCTAATTCTGAGTTAAGCTAACATATTAGCAATGTGTTAGCTTTTTTGGCTAATTTGACAACTTTTTAGGTTTTTTGTGCTGATTTTAAGCAAAAATCTTCAGCATTTTCAGCAATCACATTCCGCAAAATGCATTCGCACATGCATTATCGGAGGTAATGCACTTTTCTAGTTTTATGTGTTTTACTCTACTTTGGGATTTTTATCCGGTAAAGGTGCCTTTGAAATAAACATTTACTTTCTTTACTTTACAGAAATAAAGCATATTTCAAATGGCAAAACAAAAAGCTTAAAACAAAAGATATTTACATGGTGAACTTGGATGAACCTCTTAAAAAATATATCATATCGATTACAATCTGACCTATAAATCTACAGTCGGATCGAGTTTGGGTGACCGGGCAATAACAGGAGGAAGATTCCATCAAATCTCTTCCACCCAGAGTTAATTTCAGCCCACCGCACTCCCGTAAAATTAAAATAATTTGACTACAACGGTATCAAAGCTTTGCTCTTTATTCCATTCACCCTTTGGGCCCTCAGAGGTCTTTATGAGGAAGTCTGGGATTACTTTTCACTCCAGGTCATTCGATTGGATTCGGAGGCAGCCGGTCTGATCTTCAATCTAAAACACAGCACTCAAAAAAAAAAAAAAAAATCAGTAAGAGAAACAGTGACCCCCCCCTCCTTTGATATCGATTTATAGCCAACTTCTGACCTCAGAGAACCGTGTGATTCTAAAGAAGATCTATCCAAACGTCTCCATCACCAGCAGCACTTGAGCGTGTTTCTTCCTGTTGCACCAGCCTCTTAATTCACGCCCTGTTGTGAGAGGCTGATTGTAATTTTCCCGTCGGTATCAGGCCAGCAGGCCCGGCTCCGTCTCCATTCAGGGAGAAAATTAGAAATGGCTGGATGTCATGTTGGCCGTATAACTGCCTTTAAAGAACCTCTGCTAATTGAATTAGCGAGTAATTCCAGGCTTATTTAGGTGGCTTTAGGGAGAACGGATCACATTTTGTCGCCTGAACCCGGTGACAGTCGAATCTGTTGGAATCGGAGGAGTGGGTCTCATCTGAGGAAACCCAATTTCTATGGGTGTGAGGAATCGTTTATATCCGCAGTTAAGAAAATCCAACTTTCAATTCACTCACGACCCAGAGTTCGATAAAACGAGGTCGTCGGTGTCATTTTTCCCCGCGCGTAAATTTACAGCTTCTTTGGAAGGACAAAAAGGGGGAAAAAGGTCTAATGGCTTCATTTTTTATCCCAACCGCCGGTGAGCAGATTCGGCTGTAAATTGGAGGAGCCGTTTTTTTGACTCGGGCGGAGAGTTCAGAAACACACTCGTCCGCACAGGTAATGGCAGTAATGGTTGCTTCTGCCGCTCCCACTTAAAGCTCAGCCTGAAGGTCGCCGGATAAACGCTCCCGCGCGCCGCGGTGTAAATGTTTTTCGGCGGTGTCACGGTAAAATATGCTTTTGTCACTCCTGCAATCTTCTTTTTGTTTTCAGCTGCTGTTGAAGGGCTTTAAAATCTGCTTCCAAGGATCTTTCACAGACATGACAACAGGTACGAAGCAACAGAAAAACCATCTTTTCTTCTGTCATTTATTGGATTAAATCTAAGAATTTATAGATTTTTTTTTTTTTCGGGCGAAATAATTTACAGATGTATAAAATGGAAATTATCATTTTAAAAATGTGTTCATCCTTCTGTTGGAAACTCCCTGATACCTCCTTTAAGTCTGAAATCGAAACTGGTCTAAACCAAAACACTTAAAGGAGAAAGAACAACAGAATAACGAAAAAAAAAATCAAGAAAAAAACCTTCATAAAAAGGAAAATGTGCATAAAATTCAAATCAACACAGATCTTAGTGATCCCATCCTTTTGATATTCCTCAAAGCCTATAAGAACAATGTAATTAAAGGAGCTATTGGTAAGTTTTATAAGGGGTTTTTGTAAAAAAAAAAGCACATTCAACAAATTATATTAAGGAAAAATGGGAAACTGAAGGAAATTTTACAATACCGGAACATGACTGGTTAAATATTTGTGAATCTCAGAGGAAATGTACCAATTCACATACCCTGCGGGAGTTCAACTGGAAATGTCTAACAAGATTTTTCATGACTCCAAAACAAAAAGCGCGTTTCAGTGCTGGTAATGCTGACTGTTGGAGATTGCGTGGGGCACATGAAGCAGACCATTAGCATATCTTTTGGGATTGTCCAAAAATTCAACCATTCTGGGCTGATTTCCACCAAAGGGTAATTAAAATACTTAAGGTAAAGGTACCATTTACATTTTCCACTCTATTTTTCAACCATTTTGACACCCCACACCAACAAACAAACAAATATCTACTTACAACGCTCACATTAGCTGCTAAAAAAAGCAATAAGACGTTGGCTGCTTCCTGAGCCTCCCATGGAATCAGACTGGATAAATATTGTAAATGACATATCCTTTATGGAAGCAATCACCTTTTCTATTCGTCTCAGAAAATTTATGTTTATTAAACTATGGACCAAATGGTTGACCATATTAAGCCTTTAAGGCCGGACTTTGTTGAAATAAGTTAAAATTAATTTAACTTTTCTTTTTCTTTTACTGGTAATAACAGTGGTTGACAGACTTCTTTAATGTGCACTGGGTAAAACCCTCCTCTTCTTTTTATGTTTTTTTTTTTTTTTTCTCGTTATCCTTACTCTCCCTCCCTTGTTAATGTTCCATGTGTTTACCTTCCCTGGTAAAAAAAAAAAAAAAAAAAAATGAAAGAGTGGATTATAATTTGTTCTAAGAATGTAACTCCTACCTACATGCCTCTTTCTGAAAATAAAGAATTGAAAGAAAAAAAAAAGGAAAATGTGTTTAATTCTAAAATTTCAGTATTATTATTGATCCATATTATGAAAGTAGCTTTTAAGATCTAACTTTAAAATACTACTTATTTGATGTTTGAAATCAATAAAACCTTTTAAAGTCCCACTCCAACTACATTTTTTTCTATTTTAAAATCGTTCCCAGACGATTTTCGCACTTCGTCTGTCTTAGTGGGATTTTGAGCGAAAGTTTCACCCCCAGCCAAATACTCAAAAGCAAAATTTACCACAGGAACTAAGACTTGGCGGCCATTTTGGGGCAAAGGGTTAAGTTTGACAATTTTCTTTTTTTTCTTTTTTTTTTTTCTTTTTTTTTTTTTTATTATTAGTATAGGAAAAGAAAAGTTTCAATCGGTCTTAACAAAATTTCAGGTTAAGCCATCAACCACAACTGAGGTTCTACTGAACTTTGACCTCGAGAAGTGGCCGCCATCTTGAATAAAAAAAAAAAAAATCCCTTTTAGTACTTCCTAAAAATTTAAATATCTCTCATAGGGATTTCAGTTTAGCACCATCTAACTTCTTTAGCATCACTGGGAAGCTATTTGGGGTAAAATGCTAGTTTTAAAGTTTGTAGATTTCGATTGGTGTTAGCGTGGCAAACTCACAAAAGTATCATTCCCCTGCATATTATTTGCTGGAACATTGTGAAAATTATACTTGTGAATCTTTGGTTCAAACTGGAAAAAAGGATAAAATATGAACGTATTAAGAATGTGGGCGTGGTTGAAAAAAAAAAACCTTGGTTGCTATAGAAATAAAAAAATTTAATGTAGCAGATTTTCCTAAAAATTACATACAACTGTTCGTCTTCCCCAGTCGATCAAAAAATAATATGGTTGCTATGGAGATAAAAGTATCAGAAAAGCTGCCATTTAACAAAAAATGGGGGATTTGTCAGATGTAGCTCTGATCAGGGGGGAAGGGCCGCCTAGCCAGTGGGGGGTGGGTCACAGTGCCACTTGCAGCTTATCATTTTAAAATTCTCCTTTTTTTCAAATCATATTAAACATCGAAACGGAGTCTTAATTTCCAGGATTCCCTCTCCACTTCTTTGTTTCCTCTCCGTCTGATTCCTCCTTTCATCTTCCTCAGCGGTAACCCTCCCGCTGCGTCTTTTCCCTACACAAAACCAAATATTTGGGCCCTAAACGATTGTTGAAAGGAATGTTGCTGCAGCTTGAAAATCCCGTGCTCGCTCTCATTAGCGTCTCCTATAGACGCTCCCTCCACTTCAGAGAGGGGAACGGAAGACAATCGCATGAAGGACAGCTGAAGTAACTCCGCTTTTGACTGACACTAAGAATAACGAGAAGCTCGGGCTGTTTTTAACCCCCGTTATTTCAGCACCGGTGAACAATGACAAGTGAGTCCTGCATGTGGGTGGACTCCATCCAAACTGAGGAGATCTTCTGTCACGTTCTGCCGCAGTTACCATGGCGTCCATCAGCAAAATGAGCCTCCAGATGTGAAGAACGATTCACCTGTTTTTTTTTTTTTTAGATTTAGCTGTAGGAGAGTGTTTATAAAGAAGCTGCCCTTTCATGCTTAATGATTCTTCTGCTTTACGCTCGGTTAAGTGGACACAGATCATGGGTGAGGGTCTCGGGGGGGCGGGGCATTCTTTGGTTTCCGTCTTCCCGAGGCTCCTAAAGTGCTCCTGCAGCATCCTCCCGCCGGTTCCCGGATCGATCACGCTTTGCTAATGGGCCGACATCTGCTTCTGTGTGGCGTTTAAAGACTTTCTTATATGTGGCCTCAACAGAACGTCATTCATTATTCAATCCCTCGAAGTTTTCGTGAGTCCTCCTGCTGCCCGTATGGCAACTTCCTGTTTCCTGAATGTGCCCGATTACATGCTTGAATAAAAAAAAAAAAAAAGGTTGTGTATCAAAACAAAAGATTTAGTAGTTTTGGTTGTTTCAGGTGAAATGGAGTGGATGGTGGAACTCTGTGGAGCAACTGTAGTCAAAGACCCTCTGCTTTTTGACAGTAAACAGGTACACTTCCTGCTTCTGATTGTATTTAGATTAAATTGTTTTAATGAAATGATTGTTTTAGCAGTTTATTAAAATTATAAAGGGATTTTTTGAGTATTTTTTAAATGGTAAATCAGCTTTCTTTTGCTGTTGACCTCTATAAATGAGGCTATAAGTGTTGACACTGCTTATAGTTTAAATATAGGCTATGTCTGAATTGCTTCCTGCATGATGTGGAGGTGATGTGTCATGCGTCTCTTAGCCCCGCCCCCTTATTTGCATTTTTCAATTCTGGGCTGAGAGTGGAGTCAGCTTCAGACTGTCCTGTTGCGTTACCCTTTAATAGAAATATAAATATTACATTTATGATTTTTTTATTAATGTAATTTCCAGAAAAATTTAGTACTTTATGAAGTTTCTATGGTTTTTGGCGAATATTATAGATTGTCATCAGTTAATTTCACATTTTAAAACCTAATTTTTATTTATTTAAGCTGATTTAATTCACTCCTTAAGTGTCTCTTTCAAAATGTATTTTGTTTAGTCATAAAAATAAACTTTTTATGTTAAAATCTTTGAGTTTTTTACACAGAGGAACAAGAAAAAAGGTAAATTTTTAGCAGCTTTATGAATCATTTTGTAAATTTAGATACGTTTTTAACCCATTTGTAGTTTTAAACATTGTTTATTTTGTCGTTTATAGGGTTTTATTAGCAAAACCGGATTTGCATTGTTTAAACTGTTTAGTACAGTTTAAAAATAAAAGCATGTGAGTAAATACTTACATTTAAACATTATTTTAAGATTAATTCCCTTTATTTTTCCATTCTACAGCCACATCAACTCGTCATTGTACAGCCAAGAACTGATGCATCGTCTTCAACATACAGCAGTGAGTCTTCGCTAATTAAATATTTATTTATTTTTTAATAAAAAAAAATTGTGTTTATTTAGAGTCATTTGGTCTGAGACAAAGTTCACAGCTTTAAAGGTGAGACTTTTTTTATTGGCGTCTATTGTTCACACTAAACCCCAGCAGACTGTCGACAGGAGTTACATAATTCATGCAAAGGTTCACCTGGAGGTTAGAAAAGTCAAACTTTTCTTCTTTTGTGAATCTTCAATGGATGAAACATCAAGTTTGTGTTTAATATGCTAAACACATGACATTTAGTAAATAATATATTTTTGTCTCAGTATTTTTGCTTGTTTCGGTTGTAAAGATTTGTCTTTGGCTCTTTCTGCGTCTGCCGTTCCCTCTGAACCTGGATTTTATTGAAATCAAACGTAAACACGGTGACCTCATGAATGTGGGAGCTGCCTCCTAAAGTCAGGCAGAGAAAACCGACTGACCAAGAATATTAGAAAGCAGAAAGACAGCCAGGAGAAAATGTCAGATTCGGCGGAGGAAATGTCAAAAGAAGAAGAGGATGCGCCTCCGTAGAAGGTTTCAATTTAAGGAAGTGACTGCATGTTTCCTCCCTTCTTCCTCCTTGTTGCATTTTTATTTGCCTTATCCCAAAAACTTTCGGTAAAAAGAGAAGAAATTGGTTTAACGCTTAACGCTCTGGTGCCTAATGTGGAGAAGAGCCTTCACAAATTCACCACCTTACATTATCCATCAATACATTTGGAATCAGAAGTAAAAGACGAGTTCCCTGAACTCACAGTGGTTACGTTTACTTTTGGATTACTGCTGTGTTCGCATCAGAGTTCACTTGCAAGTGAAAACTTTTCCTTTGCAGGCGGGTCAGAGTCTGGGGCAGATGGTTAAAGGCTTATGTTGCAATTGCACCGGATGTGATTCGCCTCTATTTTGACGCGCGTCAAACTTACTGCTCAATGCCTTGAAGGCTCAGCTGTGGAGAAACTACCAAAGTTTTTCTGGCCTTTGATTGTTGCCATATCATGGAAAACGTGGATGATTTTTAGCGAGTATCTTGGGTTTATATGTTTTGGAGAGCTTTACAGAGGCACCAACATGTCTGGGTTCATCAGATCATTCAGTCTCTCCTGGTGTAGTGTACTTCACTCCTGCAGCTCCTCCTAGCTCGTGTCGTACCATGGGCGGCAACGCTTGTTAGCTCTGCCGTACCATGGGCAGTGTAGCTTGCTTGTTCTGCTGGACCCATGGTGGCAGCAATTGATAGCTCTGCCGTACCATGGGCGGTGGCGCTTGCTAGCTCTGTCATACCATGGGCAGTGGCACACGCTAGCTCTGCTGGACCCTTGGTGGCCGCAATCGATAGCTCTGCCGTACCATGGGCAGTGGCGCTTGCTTGTTCTGTTGGACCGATGGTGGCAGCAATTGATAGCTCTGCCGTACCATGGGCAGTGGCGCTTGCTTGTTCTGTTGGACCGATGGTGGCAGCAATTGATAGCTCTGCCGTACCATGGGCGGTGGCGCTTGCTAGCTCTGTCATACCATGGGCAGTGGCACACGCTAGCTCTGCTGGACCCTTGGTGGCCGCAATCGATAGCTCTGCCGTACCATGGGCAGTGGCGCTTGCTTGTTCTGTTGGACCGATGGTGGCAGCAATTGATAGCTCTGCCGTACCATGGGCAGTGGCGCTTGCTTGTTCTGTTGGACCGATGGTGGCAGCAATTGATAGCTCTGCCGTACCATGGGCGGTGGCGCTTGCTAGCTCTGTCATACCATGGGCAGTGGCACACGCTTGCTTGTTCTGCTGGACCCTTGGTGGCCGCAATCGATAGCTCTGCCGTACCATGGGCGGTGGCGCTTGCTAGCTCTGTCATACCATGGGCAGTGGCACACGCTAGCTCTGCTGGACCCTTGGTGGCCGCAATCGATAGCTCTGCCGTACCATGGGCAGTGGCGCTTGCTTGTTCTGTTGGACCGATGGTGGCAGCAATTGATAGCTCTGCCGTACCATGGGCAGTGGCGCTTGCTTGTTCTGTTGGACCGATGGTGGCAGCAATTGATAGCTCTGCCGTACCATGGGCGGTGGCGCTTGCTAGCTCTGTCATACCATGGGCAGTGGCACACGCTTGCTTGTTCTGCTGGACCGATGGTGGCAGCAATTGATAGCTCTGCCGTACCATGGGCGGTGGCGCTTGCTAGCTCTGTCATACCATGGGCAGTGGCACACGCTTGCTTGTTCTGCTGGACCCTTGGTGGCCGCAATCGATAGCTCTGCCGTACCATGGGCAGTGTAGCTTGCTAGCTCTGCTGGACCCATGGTGGCAGCAATTGATAGCTCTGCCGTACCATGGGCGGTGGCGCTTGCTAGCTCTGTCATACCATGGGCAGTGGCACACGCTAGCTCTGCTGGACCCTTGGTGGCCGCAATCGATAGCTCTGGCGTACCATGGGCAGTGGCGCTTGCTTGTTCTGTTGGACCGATGGTGGCAGCAATTGATAGCTCTGCCGTACCATGGGCGGTGGCGCTTGCTAGCTCTGTCATACCATGGGCAGTGGCACACGCTTGCTTGTTCTGCTGGACCCTTGGTGGCAGCAATCTGTGCTGTACCATGGGCGGCAATGCTAACTAGCTCTGCCATACCATGGGGCGGGGCTCACTGGCACTGCTGTACCATGGGTGGCGGTCACTAGCTCTGCCGTACCATGGGCAGTGGCACACGCTAGATCTGCTGAACCCTGGGCGGTGGCATTCGCTGGCTCTGCTAAACCCTGAACCTTAGATGGAGGCGCTCACTAGCTTTAACAAACTCTGGGTGGCGGCGCTCACCACGCTGTCCACTGGGTGGCTGTCTAGCGTAGCAAACGCAATCGCTTCAGCTTTATGCGCTTTGTGATTGGCTGGCGACATGTCCAGGGTGTAAACCGCCGTTGCCCAACAGAAACCAGGACAGTTTCTGGCAACCCCGCAGCCCCAGTTGGCAAAAAAATAAAAAGGATTGAAATTGAGCAGCCATATTGGATTTTCTTGTCTACCTTCTGATCGTGTCACTGAAAACATAAAAAAAAGGCTGCCAAAGCTGAGTTCCTGATTGGGTGCGTCAACCTCGCCACGCCTGATGCCCAAATCGCCCCACAGGACCTCAGATCGTGACTATACATTTACTTAACATAGAAACTCAATGCGCCTGATGGAGGATTGTAGAGAAGAACATTCTAAAGGGAGCACAGATTAGCCAAAATCACAGTCACCTTAACAGACTTGAGGAAAATGGAACGTACCATTATTGTGCGTGTGGTAAATGTATCTAGAAGTATTTGTAAGTTGCTGAAGTACAGTTTGGTCTATTTTTTAAAATAAATGAAAAACAGTTTTACTTTCAAAATGAAAAGCTTTACTTTAAAGATTTATTTACTTCATTCAGTTACATTTTTTGTACTTAAAATCCAACATTTCTCCATTTCTCAGTGATAATTAAGTTGCTCGAAGAACATTTTTACTACATTCCATCAGACCGCAAATTGGACGTCTCAGTTCTTCATATTTTCTGAAACGGATCTCAAATATCTGAGTATTCAGATACTCGTCATAAATGAACTCAAAACAACTTGCACAGAATTACAAACGAGCATTTCCTGTCTTTGAATGACTGTGATTAAATATTTATCATGAAGGATCAGAAGTTGCTACGGTCGGTGTCGGTGCTGTGGTTTGTGTAATCTGAGCTCTTTGGCCTCCTAACAGTCCTTCTAACTCAGGGGTCGGCAACCCAAAATGTTGAAAGAGCCATATTGGACCAAAAAAACCAAAATCAAATCTGTCTGGAGCCGCAAAAAATTAAAAGTCTTATAATGAAGGCAACACATGTTGTATGTATCTATATTAGCTATATTAGCCTACTATCAAAATGACTAAGTTGGTTACAAATACATGATGAACCTTCATGATTGAATGTTTATTTAATCCTGTGGAGAATGATCCCCACGTGACACTGTTGTAGGATGAAGTTTAACTTCATTACAATATTAATGAATTACAGTTTGTTTCATTGCTTTGATGAAATTAAAGAAATGCAATAAAGAAATCAAATTTCTGATGTCATTTTTATTTTGAGGATTCGTAAAAACAACAATGGAACGTGCATAACGTGCCCCTTATCTGGGCAACAGAGTACAATAAAACGCAGCATACATTAATAAAAATAAAACAACAGCCTTTTGAAGAGGTAAAGTGTATAAAATCAAATGAATACAGTTTAAGTTTGATTTCTGTGCAAATGCCAAACAAATCAGTGCATGGGTAAAACGCAGCAGTATCCTCTCTCTCTCTCTCTCTCTCTCTTTTGACACCAAATCAGTGCAGCTATCCTCATTTCTGAGCAACCAAACACAATAATATCCCTAACCCCGGGCTTACACCGCAAGAGTCACGGCTCTGTTGCGTTGCGGGAGCGGACTAGCTACAGCCAATGGCTTAAGTGTCATTCCAAATATATACTGACAAAAATCAGAAATTACGGACGCTGAAAGCGCCCTGCCCTACTTTTTTTTTTATCGTTTTCTCGTGATAACGAGATAATCGATAATGAAAAATGAAGCGTTCCGCTCTCTCTTTCCCGCACGGAGACGCCGAAACTTCATCTGTTTTAAGTCTCTTTATTTGGTGGTTAACCAGAAAAGCAGCAGCAGAACACTCCACAAAAGTTGTATTCACTAATCATTTTATTAGTGGGGATACCTCGAACGCCTTCATTCCGTCTCATGCACCAGCCCTCCCCCCTTTATTTACCCCAAACCTCCGAACAGCTGATTGACAGATCACTGCGCATGTTGTGTTCAATGAACTCCAGACATTAAATCAGTCCGCTACTATGCTTTTGACATTTTTATACAATCCTCAGAAAAAGCAGTTTTTCAGGAAAAAAAATGGCGAGACTTTTTAATCCCTTGATTTTATAAGGATCAGTTCTGGGGTTCAATGTTTTCTATGATAAACTGCTTTGTTTTGCTGCCGGTGTCCTGAGGTCAGTGAACGCACCATGCAGAAACGCTCGGCAGACCTGAATCCTGTTCAATCTGTCAATGTTTGTTCGGGTTAAAAACAATGATTAAAACCAAAAACATATTTCCCTCCTCCATCTTTTTCCATTTTCCAACATTTTGGAAATAGTGCCAGGGAGCCACAAGGCAGCGCCTAAAGAGCCGCATGCGGCTCCGGAGCCGCAGGTTGCCGACCCCTGTTCTAACTCATGTTCTGGGCTCCTATTTCATGTTATTTAATGGAAACAAAATCTGCTTCCTCCAAATATAAAGAGTTAAACCACATTTGCCGTCTGCTTGCTCCATAGATCTCTCCAGAAAAGCGACGGTTCTGACCCGCGGTTGGCTCTTGGACACGGTCGCAACCTACACTGTGCAGAACTACAAAAACTACACGATATAAGGATCTGAAAATCCTTCAACCTCCTCTTGAATCCTTTTCTGATTCACTTTATATGTCAGTTTTTTAACAAAGCTGTAATATTTCTGTGTGTATAAAAGTTAATTGAATTTCACGAGTTTCACGTTTTTTACGAAAAAATATTTGAATCCTCGATTCCTGGTATTTGTGATGATTTCTGCAGAATTTACAAAGTTTTTATAATTTTTGATTAATATTTTTAAGATTGTAAAAAGTTTTCATGTAGACACAAACAACTTTGTTTGAAATTTATATTTTATGTTTTTTATTTTGAAAAAATCTCTTAAAGGTGGTTAAGTGTCCGGCTGACTGAGAGGTCATAGGTTTGATTCCTTCATCAGTATATACTACGGCAGAGAAATAAATCCACTTTAATTATGATTTTGAAGCCCCTCCCCCTATTTCTGCATGTTCCCTGCTAGCTTACAACCCCCAACCTAACATTAGCGATGCAACAAAAATATTAGAGCTTCTCAGTCATAGAGTTTGAAGCCAAATTCCGGTTCGGATGAGGGAAAAACAAAGACGTTCATGGATCTATTTGTCTACAAGTGGATGCATCAGAATGGAGCGGAGCAGGGAGCTTGTGGCCCCGCCCACTATACTTTCTACATCAAAAATACGATCTTTTTAAAAAACTTTTTTTTTTTCTTCTCTGATTTCAATGATTTCACTAAAGAAATGCTCAAAAATGCCTTTAATAATATGCAGTTAAAATTAATAAAAAACAAATTGTAAATTTTATAGAAAATGTTAAAACAGATGTAAACCCCAAAATATACATTGAAAACTTGAAGGAATTACTGAGAATTTGAAAAATAAAATTTGAAATTTGAAAAAAAAATCTTGTAAACTTGAAAGAAATATTGAAAATGAGGAAAAATACGTGTAAATTTGAACTTGAATGATTGTTTTTTCAACTTTTTTTATATTCGTTTCTCCCATTTTGCTTTCAGTTCTCTGGTTTCAAGTCATATTTTTACGTGTGGGGTGGGGCTTTAAGCTCATTGGCTATTGGAACTACAAATTTCAAATGTGTTTTTTTTCATTCACTTTAAGCGGGGGATTGGCAAACTTTCTTACTCGTGGGCCACAAAGTTCTAAAATTTGACGGAAGGGCTGGACCAGGAGCAGATTTTTGGTGTGTTTTGGTAATTTGTTAATAATTTGGTAAAACGTGATTGAAAATTACTTTATATTTTGGAGTTTTAATGTCTAAATTGCGGTTTTTGTTTTCATTTTAGTGCCATTCTTATGGAAAGGAAATTCTCACCCCAATTTGTGAGTGTATAAGTCTTGATTCATGCGCAACTTTGGATTTGTGCCTGCGCAATTCTTGATTTGTAACTCAAACAATATATTTCATGCATAAGTACAAAATTACCAAAAAATACAATTTACACATGCACAACTTCAAATTTAACAGCTTGAACACACAAAATTGCACAAATCTGATATGAGACTCCTCAAGTGGTGCCTTTAAATGCTGCTAGAATGCTGGGTCATCAATTTAAATTCAGCCACTTTGAACTTAAACTGTGAAAATGATCTGGTATAACTTGACATTTTCCCACAGATATACCTCAATAATATATTAAAAATTGAAAAAGTCTAATTTATGAGTAACAAATCCAGAATTACGCACGCACAAATCCAAAGTTTCACACAAATTGGGGTGAGTCTATTTTCTTTCCATACATTTTCACTAATGGGTCGATGTTCCCCACAGGAAAAAACTCAGTTTCAGGGAAATGCTGCGTTCATGTGGTGTTGGAATAATCGGAAAAATGGAAATAACGCATGAATATTGGTAAATCAACAAATTTTCAAACGCTACGTGAACAGAATAATTTTTTGTGTCTGAACAAAGGCGAACTCGATTGTAGTGCGCCATCTGTGGCGAGACACCTGAATTACAATAATACGGATTAGTCCAGTTTGGCGGGCCGACCCCTTCTTTAAACTGATCCAGATTTGATCCATATAATAAGCTTTATTTTCTATATACATGTCATCCATCCTCAGTAAAAAAACACCAGAAAATACATTTAATCCAACTGGGTTTTAAATATATTGTGTCATTTGTCATTTTTGTTTAAGAGAGTAAAAGAAATGAAAAATATTAGATTAATTTTGAGGAAAAATTAACATTAATATTAGGCCTTCTTGCCCAACCTTATTGCATATCTAAACTCTAAAAGTGAGTTCCAGTTCTTGACATTAAAAAGGTTCCTGGGCTCGCCGGCGCTCCCCCAGGGGACGGGTCAAATCCAGAGAACAAACTTCCCCACGCTTCACTGTGTATGATAATAACGGGACTTTAATCTACAAACCTCCTTTTATCTCTCCAGCCCAACAATTGATTTTCTCTCAGTAATCCTAAATTAAAAAGGTTATTTTGACTTTAAAAACTGTCGACTCAGATATGAAAATATTCACTCATGAACGCTCCGCGGCTCAGAAATAATTGTGATTTTTTTTTTTTTTTTCCTTTCTATAGAAGACAATTTAAATGTTCCCTATAAAGCATTTTTGGATCCTTCCAAACATTATTCCTTTTTTCATGGGAAGAAATGACTCAACCTTCTCAATGCAGGAGCATAAATTAAAAGTGGGCTATATTTGGTTTTAGTAATATTTACTTTAGTTTTGACTCGAGTCTGGAAGGTCTCAAAAATCTACTTGTGTTAGAAGTAGTATTCCATCTATTTTATTTCAGATTATTTTATTATAATAATAAATATATAAAACAAATAAACTACACGAGTGACATTTTAATTGTGTGAATACTGTCAGCATATAAAAACATTCATCTTGTTAAGCTTGTACTTTTGATATTTGTATTTTTTACAATTTTACCCACTTAATGTGATTTTTGTGGCCGATGTTAAGTTAATGAGATATTTTTCAAATTCTTTGTACACTTTGCAATTTATGCAATTTTGATCTAAAAAATGTTCAGCACATTCAAGATATTACTTGTACTTTTTTGGTATTTATAAAAGCATTTATGTTACACAATTTACTCAATTTTTGTGAAGTTTTTAACAAAATTCCTCAAATTCTTTGTGCAATTTGAAACCTATGGAATATTGGTAACAAAACGTTAAGTAGATTCAGGACATTAAAGTTGGGTTTTTAAGACTAATTTTGAGCTTAGCTAATATTTTAGCAACATGCTAACGTTTTTGGCTAATTTAGCATCTACTGATGTTTTTTGGGGGCTTTTCTTAGGTGTAGCTAATATTTTAACAACATGATAACGTTTTTTGGATAATTTGACAATTACTGAGGGTTTTTTTTAGGCAAATTTGGAGTTTAGCTAATATTTGAGCAACATGCTAGAATTTTGGATAATTTGGCTTTTTTTTTTTGCTAATTTGGCATCTACTGATGCTTTTTTTTAGGTTAATTTGGAGTATAGCTAGTATTTTATCACATTTTTGGCTAACTTGGCATCTACTGAGGGCTTTTTTAGGCTAATTTTGAGTCTAGCTAATATTTGAGCAAAATGCGAACATTTTTGGGTAATTTGGCTTTTTTTTTTGCTAACTTAGCATCTACTAATGGTTTTTTAAGATTAATATGGAATTTGGCCAATATTTTAACACGTTTTTGGCTAATTTGCCAACCACAGAGGGTTTTTTTTTAGGCGAATTTGAAGTTTAGCTAATAGTTTACCAATATGCTGGTGTTTTTGGCTAATTTGTTGTATACTGATGCTTTTTTTAGGTTAATTTGGAGTATAGCTAGTATTTTAACACATTTTTGGCTGATTTGGCATCTACTGAGGGCTTTTTTAGGCTAATTTTGAGTCTAGCTAATATTTGAGCAAAATGTGAACATTTTTGGGTAATTTGTTTTTTTTTTTTGCCAACTTGGCATCTACTAATGCTTTTTTACGGTTAATATGGAATTTGGCCAATATTTTAACACGTTTTTGGCTAATTTGCCAACCACAGAGGGTTTTTTTTTAGGCGAATTTGAAGTTTAGCTAATAGTTTACCAATATGCTGGTGTTTTTGGCTAATTTGTTGTATACTGATGCTTTTTTTAGGTTAATTTGGAGTATAGCTAGTATTTTAACACATTTTTGGCTGATTTGGCATCCACTGAGAGCTTTTTTAGGCTAATTTTGAGTCTAGCTAATATTTTAGCAAAATGCGAACATTTTTGGGTAATTTGGCTTTTTTTTTTCTAACTTGGCATCTACTAATGCTTTTTTAAGGTTAATATGGAATTTGGCCAATATTTTAACACACTTTTGGCTAATTTTCCAACCACAGAGGGGTTTTTTTAGGCTAATTTGAAGTTTAGCTAATAGTTTACCAATATGCTAGCATTTTTGGCTAATTTGTTATATACTGATGTTTTTTTAGGCAAATTTGGAGTTTGGCTAATATTTGAGCAACATGCTAGAACTTTGGTTAATTTGGCTTTTTTTTTTTTTTTGCTAATTTGGCATCTACTGATGCTTTTTTTAGGTTAATTTTGAGTATAGCTAGTATTTTAACACATTTTTGGCTAATTTGGCATCTACTGAGGGCTTTTTTAGCTAATATTTGAGCAAAATGCGAACATTTTTGGGTAATTTGGCTTTTTTTTGCTAACTTGGCATCTTTTTTAAGGTTAATATGGAATTTGGCCAATATTTTAACATGTTTTTGGCTAATTTGCCATCCACAGAGGGATTTTTTTTAAGCTAATTTGCAGTTTAGCTTATAGTTTACCAATATGCTAGCGTTTTTGGCTAATTTGTTATATACTGATAATTTTTTCAAGCTATTTTGGAGTTAAGCTAGAAACTTGCTAACAGTGGGAACTCATTTACCGAGTTTTTTTAGGATACTTTTGAATTTAACCTATATTTTGGCTACATGCTAGCTTTTTTGGCTAATTCGATTTCTATTGAGATTTTATATATTAAAATGCGCAAGTAACTTTAGGATTATTAAAATACAATTAGAATTTTTCTTTAGCAAATCCCTTCAGGAATGACAGCAAATTACTTTAGCGAGCAGCTTTAGCATCGTCAGCAACCATTCAGCTAAAAGCAGTCACAGTAGCATTATCTAAGGTAATACAATTTTTTTAGTTTCATTTTAAATTTGAGTTCTTTTCACCCTGATTTCTCTATATTTTTTATTAGAATACCTGACATTTCTCCAAAAGGTTAATTTAACATATTAGTAAAATACTGAATAAAAAGAAAAACTGTTGTTGAATTTGTTGCTAGTTCTTCATTTGGAAAGGTGATTTTTAATCTACAAAAGGAGCAACATTTCAGAATCGGCTCTGAAATGTAAAGGAACGCTGCGCTGCTGCGGATCCGCTTGACTTTGAAGAAAACAAGCTTTTTGCCTTAAGGACACAAATCTACTGAAATGAACACGCAGAGGCAGTACATATACGTCTGGTTAAAGGTCAACCGCCTTGTAGTTTGGGCCATTGCAAACGCAGCAGCTGAAGGAGAAGTAACTCTACATGATTACGATGCATTAACATCATCAACAGCTGTTTTGTCATCTATTTATTAGCGTTTAGGTTGCAAAATCAATGTAAATGTTAAAGGAGAAAAGTGTGTTTGCTCGCCCTGGGGTCTTTGAAAAGCCAGATGTACGCTTTCATCCAGTCAGCTGTTTTTTTTTTTCTTTCTTTATATTAACATGTAGCCCAAGTGAAGCGTATATTCAGCTCTTTAGACTGTTAGACACCATGTTTTGTAAGGTTTAAACACCTCAAAAAGAGGGCTAATCTTAATTTTAATTGAAGAATTAAACTCCAGAATAGTCTGAAACATTTTAGAAGTGATTTAAAATAGTTTCAACACTATTTAAAAACACAATTCATCATAATTTGTTTCAGTTTAAAAGCTAATTTATTTTTAAGCTTTAATTTAAGTGCTTTTGTTTAAGTGGGCATGTTAAAATGAACTAATTTGAACAGATTAATTTGTATTTTTCGCATCTCATACAAACATTACCAAGTAAGAACATTTAAAACAAAGTAAGGTTTTATTCTTGTTCTTTTTGTGCAAAAAAACAGAAATATTGATGTGTTGATCTTCAGTGGATTAAGATGAATTGTGGTGGAAACCAATTTTTCCTTATTTTGCCCTGCAAGCAAACACTTGTAATTGAATAAGAGAGTCGTTGCCGTGTTGCGGCGTAATTTCCCCTGTGGAAAATACATGTTATCGAGTGCGAGACACTGCGGAAACTCGGAAAAAAAAACTGCAATTATCAGAATAAAAGAGTGCAGGAAACTGAGGTTTGTGACAGAAAACTGACGCCTGTTTTTTAGGATTTATTCAGATGAGGAAATAGCAGCAGCGTGTCCTGTGGTTTCGACCGCTCGCTGCGGTCCAATCTTTGTTGAGCAGGACATTTTTAAAAGTCGTCAAGAATTTAAACCTCTGCATTTTGTATCTAAATCATATGGTTATGCATCCTTTATTATTAAAACAAAGAAATTATTAAAAAATAATAATAAATGTCACAATAAATTGGTAAAAATGTACGCAGAAAGCATGGACAGAGTTCATTTTAGAGGATTTCTAATTCAGGTTGGGTGGTGGAGTAATGATGGTATGGGCAGCTGTGAATATATCCTTGTAAGATAAAAATAATTTACAGTAATTATTGAATAACTAATGTTTTTCTGAAACATTTGGATCAGTTTATCATCTCTAATCACACTGTGAGCCTGTTTGCACACAATAAAAACAGAATTTCACAGTTAGACGTTTAAAGATCTTTCTTAAAGAAATATCTGATTATAGGAATGAGTCCTCTACAGAATAATTAGATTTTTTGCTTATCTGATTTATTTATTTCTTTTATATCTGAGTGCGTTTTTCTTTTAAAGAAAAATGTAAACAAGGGTGATTCCATCAGTTTTGATAAGGTACGTATCACTACTTTAAACGTTTTAAGAACATAAATTTAAAGAAAAAAAAGATGAAATTTAAAACCTAAGTTTCTTTAATCATGTAAACTGTTTTTGATGATTTTTAGATGCATGTTGGTCTGATTTTTGCAGTAATCTGATTACTTCTATTAATTTTTCTCTGTGTGATACTTGTTTGTCATATGTTTCTATTTTTGGATAAGTATTTGAGTATAATCAAAGCAGTTAAAGGATCGTAAGGTTTATTTAAAGTCATGACGTCCTAATTTTTTTTTTTTTAATCCAGGAATTTCCATGTTCTTTCAGTTTCCACATGACGACAAAGACATTTTGTTGGTATTTCAGGGTTTGTCAGCTCTTGAAAGGCACATCTGTGAGTATGTAAACACGTTTCCTTCCAACACCCAAGGCCCTTCATTTACTCCCATATTTTGGCAGATCTTCATAGCAGAAAAATGTTTTTAGTCTTTTCATTAAACCAAAATAGTTATATAATATAGCTGCCAAAAAAAATAAGAAAAAACAATTTTTTTTCCTGTGGTTTGATGTTAACTTCGAGACAAACGTGGAGTTTGTGCCAGCTGTGTGTCCGAATACCGATCCAGGCTCTAATGAAATGATACACTACAATTAACCTCTGACACGGACATTGTTTCCCAAGTGAAGAAGCAATGAGCCCTAATAAGAATGTAATCCCTCCTGTCACACTTCCACGCCGGTTAATGACTTGAATTCATCTGCTCCAGATAATTTCAGATGTTCTTGCGCGCGTTACACGAACGTCCTCTCTGCAGTCAAGCTGCTGTGAATAATGTGTGCATTTGCCCATGATGACCCACACTCCCATCAGTCTTTGCTGCTGGGATTCACGTTGTTTCTCTGGCCCCAAGCCTAGAGGAGTAACCTGCAGCTCCAGCAGGATTTTGAGTGGGGAAAAACACAATTTTTGAAGGGTTTTTTTTAGCCTAAAAATGTTGTTTTTGGTGTTTTTAATATGTTCCTGATGATGGCGGATATACAGTATATTGTTATCTTTTAAGACTTCCTTATCCATAGAAATTTATCATCTTTTTCTTTTTGGCTTCTGGAACTTTAAAAACTAACTAGATTTCAATAAAAACAGAAAAAATAACCTAAAGAAATCATAAAAATAAAACAAATTATCTGAAATTAATTTTTTTAATCTATTTTTGCAACATTTCAACATTAGAACCTTATTAGTGAAGGCACAGTCATTCTATTTTCTTTCTTATACTAAAGAATATTTTGTAGTAAAATCAGACAATATTGATTTTTCCATTTGTGAACAAATATTTCTTAATTTAACAAAATAAAAGCACCTTGTTGCCAATAAGAAATACATAAACTACTTAACATTATGATCATTAAATACAATAAGTTTTTAACATTTTATTTACTTGTAAAGAGTATTAATATTTAGGTGGAGCTTTTCTAAGTTATACTCTTAAAAAAAATACAGAAATTGTGCTGTATGATTATATGTACAGTATCGTGAGGCATGTATCGCGATACGTATCGTATCGTCAGACTCATCCCTAATAAATAGAGAGCTATCAGCAACGGGGAAGGGAAGGGGGACGGGGTCCCACCTAGAGCTCTACACTGAAAAAAAATAACTTTATATCAATTAACAAAATTTCTGTAAATTGTTACGTTTAAAAAAATATTAGTTTTTATCTGATAAAAATGTCGATTTGTTGGTTTACTTAACTAAAAAATGTAATTTTATAAAGACTAGTATTTTTTAAATCTTATAAATTGCAGAGGTTTTGTTAATTTATCTAATATTTCACTTTTTACAGTGTAATGAACTTCTGCCACTCTGCAAAAAATGTTCCAGAAAACTTTTTTTTTGAGTGTAATGACATGATTGTAAATAAAAAAAAATAACACTGGGAAAGCTTTTAAAATTGATCAAAAGATTATTTTATTTTTTATAGTGTATTTCAACGCCTGAGGTCCCTTGCAGCTCATTTTTTTTGCTATTCGCGAATGAATTTTCTTTCCCTTTTTTTTTTTTTTTTTTTAAATTTAATTTATTTTACCCGCAGTTTAAATGACACCTTCATTTTTAACCTTTCATTCTCGCCTTCATGTTGACAGTTATCCTGAAATCAGATCTGATTCTGCTGCTGTAAGGCTGTTGCTGTTGCCCCCCTCCGGCCTTCCAGTCTTGTGTCTCTAAATTTCTCTTTTCTCACAAGGTTAAAAATAGAGATGTGATGATGGAAACGGCGCTGTCAAGCAACTTCCAGCCTCAGAGCATTAAGGTGCAATTTTATGGCGACTGCCACTGTGCATGCAGCGAGAACATTAAAGATGCAGACGGGCTGAGCTTCAGCGGTCACTGATCACCGTTTCTTTACTGCGGAGTAAAAATGAAAAACAGAGACTAAACAAAAAAATAAAAGGCAAATAATGTTCCATCAGTTTATAATCCTTCTGTATTCTCAGTTCAGAGATACTCAAAAGTCATTGAGGTAATAAAACATTTACATACCAGTTGATTATTGTGTTTTGCGTTTTAATTAATTATCTTAAGCTAATAATCAGTATATTTTTATAAAATGCACCTCATGAAGGCGTTTATCCAAATCCAATCAGGTTTCTTGTATTTGGTATCAAAGTAAAAGCAGTCTAGGAATTAAACCTTCAACCAACGGCCGGTAGAACTGGGCCGATCGATCCAAAGTATCGATAGTATCGATCTCAAGTTGTTTCAAACTTTTCTGTGTCTGCGAAAAGCAACCAGTTTTTAATAAACTGTTTTCCATTTAATTTAAAATATTTCCGTAATTTATGTTTATCAAGTAATTAAAAAAGGGAAACTTATATATATAAAAAAAAAAAAACATTTTCAGTGGTTGAAAACAATTGAGATTTTCATGCCACATCCTCAACATTTACAAAAAAATATTGATATTGGTATCGTTATCGTTATCTATGGAGCTAAATTGGGGCCAATATTATTTGAAACTCAAATAAAACTAATTGAAAAAAATATTTATGTTTGGCCAAAAAAAAAACAGTAAAATGTCCAAAACTTTTTGCTTTTCTAAAATAAACTTCTGTATTTTCTGCTTCAAATTTTCTGTTTTTGTTTTAGCGAATGCCCCGGGATTGAAGTTACCACCCTCATCGATTTGGATCGATCCTTTATGTTAGCCCCGCCCCAACGCACCACAACTGGGCCAAAAGTTTTAAAACTGAAATTTTCAGATTATAAATTATAAAGAGTATTTTTATAGATTATAAAGAGTTGAAAGTGAAAAAAAGTTTTGAAATTAAAATTTTGAGTTTTGAAACCTAAAAAAAAGAACATTTGAAGCTGAAAATATTTTAATTTATTTTAGAATAGCAAGTTTTTTGACATTTTACTTTTTTTTTTTGGCAAAACACCAATATTTTTTTCAATGTATTTCATTTTAGTTTCCAATAATATTGGCCCCAACTTAGCTCCATAGTTATCGGCGATATTGACTAGTATCGGATCAATACCCAAATTTGGCCAGCCCCAACGGCCGGTACGATCCAGCCACATATAAAGATAAGGAAATGAATAAATTAATGTCAAAACAAACCAGTTTGATTTTAACTAAATTTATAGCATTTCAAATTAAAAGCCTTTTCCCTAAATACTTCCTATGCCCAATTATTATTGATGCTGAGTAAAATTCTTAGATTTTTATTAATGTCCATGTAAAATATGTGATATCAATTTACAGAATCAAATGTTTGATTTCTATTTAATATATTTATTCAAGTAAAGGTAAAAAAAAGTTAAAGAAAAACTGACAAAAGTAATTTTTTAAAGCGAAATACTGCCTATATTAAAAAAAAGTGCACATAAAGATTATTTTATTAATTACAGATAAGTATACTGAACTAATGTGGCTTTCCAGGTAAAATGCGTTCATTCAAAGCAGAACTATTTAGTATTTCCATTGAATATTTGAGATTTCTTCTGATGAGTCAGACTAGCTTGTTTACAAATCACTGAATTTCTTCTTAACATTACATGCTTGCAGCTGAGGTCACTTCATGCCCTCAGGGTTTTTTTTTTAACATAATTTAACATAATTTCCTTGAAAAGGCCTGGTTTTTACAGTATACTGCACATACATTCACCTAAATACACTATATTTAGATTTGAACTGACCATTATATGTGTCTGTTGGGCTATTACCAACCATCATTTTCATACATTTATGCATTTGTGTGGACTTGTCCACCCCCCCACTCTGACTGGATGGGGGGGGTTTGCCTTTGTTTGGCCTCTGGCATGTGGTGTTAGCTTGCGCTCTCTGCATGGGAACATGGCGGCGATGCTGTGAAATGTCATTTTGCTGCTGCTCACAAAAGGCGGCCGGTTGCTGTGGGGCCTTCTCCTTAGTGGTGGGAAACAAACTAGAGTCACAGCTAAAGGTCAAGCTAGAAAGCTGATGATTTAAACAGGAAAAGCTAACGCCTTTTTTTTTTTGAGCTTCACAATTTAGACAGAAATAAATGACATAGCCCATAAAAAATGTTTGATATTTGAAAATATAGCTGAGTGAAAAAAATTCTAATTAGTTACAAATACGATCAGTTTAAAAAGTAAAGCTTAATTATGATAAAGCTTTGTAAATGGTAAATGGAGTATTCTTGTATAGCATATTTATACCTTCCTTGAAGCTCCAAAGCGCGTCACAGACCCATTCACACTGATGGCGGCTCCGCTGCCGAACACTGGCCATCGCCTCCCCCCGGAGGCGAGGTGGGGTTCAGTGTGTTGCCCCATGCCAAGGACAATTCAACACACGGCAAGGCAGAAATCCAACATCTTCTGATAGACCACCCTACCAATGCACAACGGCCGCCCCACAAATGCTAATGAACGTCAAATAACTGTCTTATAAAGCTTTAAAAATGCTAATAAATGTCTGATGAATTTCAAATTATTCTAATAAAACTTAACAAATGCTAATGAATGTTTAAATATTAATATTAATTTGATGCAAAAACACATCAAATTAATATTTTAGAAGGCTTTGCAAGTGCTAGTAAATGTCTAATACATGTCTAATAAAGCTTTACAATTGTTAATAAATGTCTAATATATATCCAGAAATGCTTTGCAAAACCTAATAAGTGTCTAATAATGCTAATGAAAGTCATATTAATGCCTTATAAAGCTTTACAAATGCTAATAAATGTTAAGCAAGGCTGTAAAAATACTAATAAATATCTGATGAAACGAATAAATGTCAAATTAATGTCTTATAAGGTTTTACAAATGCTAATAGATGTCTAATAATGCTAATGAATCTCAAACAAGATTTGACTAATGCTAATACATGTCTAATGATATTGAATTTCAAATTAATGTCTTCTAAAGCTTTAAAAATGTTAATAAATGTTAGACGAGGCTTTACAATTTCTAATAAATATCTAATAAAATGAATAAATGTCAAATTAATGTCTTTTAAAAATGCTAATAGATGTCTAATAATGCTAATGAATCCCAACCAAGACTTGACTAATGCTAATACATGTCTAATAAGGCTTTACAAAGGCTAATAAATGTCTAATAATGCTAATGAACGTCAAAATAAGGTCTTATAAGGCTTTACAAGTGCTAATAAAATAATTAAACAGATAAATGTCAAAAGAATGTCTTTTAAGGCTTTACAAATGCTAAAAAAGCTACTAAATGTTAAACAAGGCTTTAAGAATGCTAATAAATCTCTAATAATGCTAATGAATGTCAAATTAATGTCTTATAAAGGCCTTAAAAATGCTAATACATGTATAATATCTGTCTCATAAAGCTTTACAAATGCCATGGAAGTCAAACAAGGTCAAACAAATAAGCAGCATATTAACACAATAAGACATTTATAATTGCTAAAAGGGTTTTAAATGTACCATTATAAAGCAATACCACATGTTACGCCTTTGTCACTCCAGAATAATTCCTTTAAGCTCAAATCAAACACAGGTTTTCTTTTATATATATATATATGTATGTGTGTGTGAATATATGTTTTTACCTTATTCCAACACTCTACTGTAGTTCACCAGGTTTCGTAGTTTTATTATCACATATACTGTACATGTAAAGTCATCTCCATCTTGTTTACATGCTCTGAATAATTACACAACACTTCAGAAATGACCATGTGTGACCTTTGTTACAACATGTTTTCAAACAGCAGAGTTCACTCCCACATATGTACAGATTTGTCAGAAAACATCGTGCGCGCCGTACTGTGCTTCGTTCACCTGAATGCTTCAAGTCAGGAGGAAAGCAGCACCAGCGCAGCTCCCTGCAGCAGCAGGAGCTTAGAAAATAGCTTTTTTTTTTTTTTCTTTTTCTGTCCTGTGGTTCATTTGTAAACCCGCCTGTGTTTGTCCTCTGAAAAGCTGCTTTAGTTAGTGCGCCGGCCTTCCATCATGAGAACACAGACAAAGAAAACTACGAGCTGCGCTTTACTAAAAACAGTCCTTCAAAGAGCTCCACTGGACATCTCTCCAGTTTTTGCCTTATCATCCATAATGCAGTGCAACCATCTTGAAGAATCCACCTGTAATTTAATTTAACACTCTAAAATTCGCCCTCAGACTGGCTACATGAGCACACAGCTTTTGGCCCGGTCCTTTCTGATGGCGGGGGGCTGCTCGTGAATCTCAGTCCGAGGGGGCTGCTGCGACACCCGCTTGAGGGCGTGGCGGGAATCCGCCCGTTTCAGCTGCGGCCTGTGGATGCTGGACACAGACGCCAGCGTGGTGATGTGGAAAACATCCCGGACGCTGTTCTCGGAGTACTTTGAGGTGCACTCCGCGTAGGCCACAGCTCCGATCTGCCGCGCCAAGTTGGTGCCCTAAACAGGAAACGGACATTAAGTCATTAAATAACATCGATTGTTCAGTTTTTATGATGATGACTCGTCATTTCCTGCCAAAGTTAGGGCAGACTACTGTACCGGAGGAAGAAATATCCCTTTGTTGGATTTGGTGCGAGATAGGAAGTACTAGGGATGTCCCGATCAGGTTTTTTTGGGCCCGATCCGATTCCGAGTCATTGGATTCTGTGGATTTGCCGATACCGAGTCCCGATCCGATACTTTAGTAACATATTCAAAACATGAACAAATTAAATAAACCGATTTGTGTCCCTTATCTATATTTAATTAACCTTCTTTTATCATTAAAAACTTAAATAGAACACTTCTGTGAAGTAGCTTTAAAAAACAAGTAAAAATAGAGCAAATATAAACTAGGAAAAAAAAAATCATATTTTCTTGTTCTTTAAGTGATAATTAGTCATGTGAGAAAGTTTAGTAACTTTAGCTTTAATATCTTTAGAGCTATTGAACATTTTTGACCATTCCTGTCCTCTCTTAGAATTCTTAAAAATAATTTACTGTTTTAGAATGAATTTGATGAGTGTTCATGACTAGCTCATTTCATTATTAATTTTAATTTATTAGTTTTTTGTTTTTTAAGATTATGTGCTTCTTTTTAACTTCTTAAGACATCACATTTTCGGTTTTATTATCAGAGGAGTTAATTTTCTTAACTTTTATTCTTCTTTCAGATAAATAAAACAGGCATATCAAAGGACAGCTCGGGTCCTAAGGAGTTAAATCACGGCGCTAGCATGTAGCAGTTAGCAGCTGCTGTTTAGCTATTTGTCTGCTGCACGAAGAGCTTAACATTAAAAAGAAACCAAACTCTGTCTTTTTCTGTTGAAATACATTTAGAGGTTGTTGTTTAGAGACACTAACTGTCAGTTTAAAGCGTTTTAAAAGAGTTATTGATCCCGGAAGTCTGAATCTGTGATCGGCTAGCTAGCTTGATTGAACTGTTTACCGTATTTTCTGGACTATAAGGCGCACCTGTATATAAGCCGCACCTGCTCAGTTTAAAAAAGAAAGAAAAAAAAAGAAATACAAGCCGCACTGGGCTATAAGCCGCAGATATCTATGTTGAAAAATAAGATAATTACTATACCAATTTTGTATTTTAAATGTACATGTATGCACATCTATCCATAGATTCATTGATGCTAAGCTTGTGTGCAGCAGTGCGGTTTCTTTCCTATATAGCAAGCTCCATATCTTTTGACTTAAAATGTCAACCACACAAACTTCTTTGTGTGATTTCCACAATGAAGAAAGATTTTAAAAACAATTGCCAGTTAATAATTTGTCACGAGTGTTCTATCTGCTAAAGAAAAAGTGGCGCTGGCTTTTCTGATTTGTATTGATTTTTTTGTCTATCTTGCTTTGGACTCAAATTCCGGTTAGAACTCCCCTAACAGTGGAAGAACAATCCACAGAATAGCCGCACCTTTGTATAAGCCGCATGATTTAACACCTAGGAAAAAAGTAGCGGCTTATAGTCCAGAAAATACGGTACATTAGTCCACTGCTTGAACTGTTGCTGTTTTCTGCTGCATTTTCCGGGAATAATATTTCATGATCTGTTCATGACATGCAGACTTCAAGTGGAGGATTTATCCGGAATAATAAGCTTGAAATATAAAGCACTGATGATAATAAGAATAAATGAAATATCCGATCCTGATTGGACAACGGAGCCCGATTCGGAGTCTTCAATCATGTGATCGGGCCCGATTTCCGATCACGTGATTGGATCGGGACATCCCTAGGAAGTACCAAAAATTGCAACTACTGGTAAGAGCCAAGTTAGCGCCATAAAGACTTGAAACCTAAATGAAACAACTTGAAAAATGTAAACGCTTAAATACTATGTAAAATCAAAATAATACGCATGAGAAAAAAAGCAACTATGTCATAACGGCATTTTTGATATACCATAGCGATGTTTTTTACTCCCGTCTTGGGACAACACAAGACTATGATCGTACAGACATCTTCTGACTGTAATTTCCCAAGTTCCCAGAGCCAGTGAATGCACCATGACAGAGGTTACCGCCCTCATTGACTTTGATTGGCCCTTTGTGTTGGCTCCGCCCCCATGTGCAAGAACGGGGCTTAAAATTTTAATCCGAAAATGTTTGGATTCAAAACCGGGGAAAAAAAATTAGTTGATAGTGAAATTTTGAGGCTTTAAACATAAAAAACATTACCAATAATTAAGTTTATTTTAGAATTGCGGAAAGTTTCAGACACTTTCATTATTTATTTAGTTTTGCTTAGTAATATTTCATCTTGAATTTTTCAAGTTGTTTTATTTTTTGTTTCAAATCATATCGGACCTAATTTAGCTCCATAAAAGGGAGAAATTGACTCCAATGACTGCACCAAGTTGGATTCTACACTAAAAAATAACAATATTTCACAACTTTCTTTTTGTGTAAAAAAAAAAAAAATAGTCAAGTAGGATCATCTATGAAAACATTTGTTTTTAGAACTGTAACTGATAAAAGGAAGCATTAAAAATGTATTTTTTTTCAGTATATTTATTATGGTTTCAACAATATATCTCATTAACTGTATATTCTTCTATTCTTTCTATAAACGTGTTATTTAGCAGTAAATCAATTTCTTGTTACTAATGAGTGAACGATGCACTTTTAATTTTTTAGTCGTAACATATTTTGTGTTAAATTTTAGTTTAATTTGTTTTTATATTGAAACAAACTGCCTGAAAACCTCTTAAATGAACACATTAACAGCTGATTCTTTGACCCCACAACCCTTACGTCTTTTTACTTTTTTTAGACTATTTGCATTCGCACCAGGGTTCAGTTGCAAGTGAACTGAGACCTTGGTTTTCAGGCAGACTTGAGTTTCGTTGTTTGGTTTTCAGAGCTCAAGTGAGCTTTCACACCCTTCCATACGGGACCACAGACGGACAGTAGAAATGTGCTAAATCTGGCATATTTCTGCCACCCGTGCTTTAATGCACACTGTCCCTTTTAAATAAACAAATACATAAAATAGACTCTCTAAAAAAACTTTTGCTTTTAGGTATCAAAACTTTATTAATATTTCAACTAAAACTCTAGTCTATATTTATTTAAAAGCTTAAGTAAATTCTGCTGTATTTTCAAAAGCCCCCACACACAGAAACACCATCCACACACAGTAAGAGTCATTTAGAAATAGTAGCCGGTATTTTCGTCGTCAAACAAAGCTTAAAATCAATTGTTTTTGTCCTTTTCCTCTAAGCCCGGGTTTGCTTTTCTTTTGAAGCGTTTAATTCCTAAAACAAGCTGCAGAGAGCTGGAACCGAGCTCTGAAGTAAACATGAGGGAGATTTATTTTATATAACTGTGTGAATGCTTAGTAGGCATATAGTGATTCTCCGGCTCCTTTCCGCATGTTTTTTAGCATGTGAAACAACTATTTCAGCAATCTTGGAGTCAAAACGTTCAGCTTGTTCAGGACATTATTGCTTATATTTTTTGTATTCATAAAATGTATAGTTTTTTATAAAAAAAATATATGCCCCATAGGAAATGAATGAGTAGGTCTTCAAATTTCACAATTTTAAGTAGATTAGCAGTAAACCTTTAAATATAATCTTTGGCTATGTTTTAACCTTTAAAGTCATTTTAAAAAATGGAATTTAGCTAATATTTTACCAACATGCTAACGTTTTTGGCTAATTTGTTATCTATTGGGTTTTTTTTTTAGGCAAATTTAGAGTTTAGCTTCTATTTCACCAACAAGCTAACATTTTTTACTATTTTTGTTTACTGAGGAGTGGGCGTATTTAGGAGTCTGGTTAGTATTTAAGCAACATGCTAGCTTTTTTGGGCTAATTTGGCATCTACTGAGTTTTTTATGCTAATTTGGAGTTTAGCTAATATTTTAGCAGTTTAGCTTCTATTTTACCAACAAGCTAACATTTTTGGCTAATTTGTTATCTACTGGGTTTTTTTAAGGGCTAATTTAGAGTTTAGCTTCTATGTTAGCGAACATGGCTAACTAATTTTGGGGCCTAATTTTTATCTACTGGGGTTTTTTTAAGGCCAATTTAGAGTTTAGCTTCTATGTTAGCAACAGGCTAACATTTTTGGCTAATTTGTTATCTACTGGGGTTTTTTAATAGGCCAATTTAGAGTTTAGCTTCTATGTTAGCAACAGGCTAACATTTTTGGCTAATTTGTTATCTACTGGGGTTTTTTAAGGCTAATTTAGAGTTTAGCTTCTATTTTAGAAACAGGCTATCATTTTTGACCAATTTCGTTTACTGGGGAATTTTGGAGTCAGGTTAGTATTTAAGCAACATGCTAGCTTTTTTGGGCTAATTTGGCATCTACTGAGTTTTTTTATGCTAATTTTGAGTTTAGCTAATGTTTTATCAACATGCAAACTTTTTTGGCCAATTTGTTATCTACTGAAATTTTTATAGGCCAATTTAGAATTTAGCTTCTATTTTAGAAACAGGCTAACTTTTTTTTTTACTAATATCGTTTACTGTGGAATTTTGGGGTATTTTGGAGTCTGGTTAGTATTTAAGCAACATGCTAGCTTTTTTGGGCTAATTTGGCATCGACTGAGTTTTTTATGCTAATTTTGAGTTTAGCTAATATTTTAGCAACATGCTAACTTTTTTGTCCAATTTATTATCTACTGAGGTTTTTATAGGCCAATTTAGAGTTTAGCTTCTATTTTAGCAGCAGGCTAACATTTTTGATTAATTACATTTAATGAGAAATTCAGGCTATTTTGCAGTCTGGCTAGTGTTTAAACAACGTGCTAGGTTTTTAGGGCTAATTTGGCATCTATTGAATTTTTATGCTAATTTAGAGTTTAGCTTCTATTTTAGCGACAGGTTTTTGACATGTTTTTGACTAATTTAGTTTGGCTTTGTTGTCACTGAGGATTTTTTAGCTACTATTTATAGTGTTTTGCTAGTATTGAAACAATGATCTAGCTTCTTTGGCCAATGTGGCATCTGCTAAGCGTTTTTGGGGCTAATTTGGAGTATAGTTCATATTTAATCAACTCACCAAATATTTTTTTTTTGCAAAATTGGCAAATATTTGGAATTTTTAAGCAATTTTTCTCCAAAGTTTTTGGAACTGTAGGTCAACTCTTTCATAGTTCTTTGACAAAATTTCCAGACTTATCAAATTTAACATTTTGCAAATAGCTTTTGTCTTTTCAGCAAATCGTTTCAGAAATTAATGTAAATTGCATCACCATTTTCAGCAAAAAACGTCAGCATTTTCAGCGACTTCTGCAAAAAGCATTCACACTAGCATTATCACAGATAATGCAACTTAACTAGTTTAAATTAAATTTACTACAAATGTGCTGCTGTTCACATAGAAGACCTAATTTAATTCAGTGGAGCAAAGGATTGCATTTATACTACATTAATTATTAAAAAGCAAGGTGGTCCTTTTAATAAATGTCATATAGTAAGCATTACTTATTTTTATTTATTTTATCTCTTTTATGGTCAGAAAGTGTAAAAGTTTTCAATATTACCAGTTTACAGACTTGCTGGGACAAACAGAAAAGAGCCCCCACACAGCCATGAATTATTCAATCTTTGCAACAGTAAAACCCGAGTATAAAAACTCCCCGCAGCATTTAGCACCATCTTAAATCTGGAGGGTGGAAGCTGCACACGGCGCTTTCTTTTCTCCCGCCTTCTCCCCACACTGCTGCTTATCTCAGCACAGAACAGAAAATTAGTGGAGAGATTTATGGTCACCAGCGCTTCTTCAGCTTTAAGCAATGGCACTCATACTCTGTCACCTTGAGTTTTTGTCATATACGTTTTTTTTTTTTTTGATCATTGAATTTTCCTGCAATTGAAAACCTGCACGGTGTGACAGCGTAGGTGTGCACCCATCTGTGCTGGAGAAAAGCCACATTATACGAATATCTACCTGCCAAATGAAAGAATACGCTTCAGTCAGGAAAAATATTAAACGTACAAATGGCTGGATCAATCAGGACGTTTGCGTTTTTTTCACTCCAAACTTTCATTACATTAAGAGAATATTTTCAGGCTTTTAAAACAGCTTATTTAAAATCCACTCTTGTAAATTTCAACCATTTTTAAACGTTAGAAAAGCATACAGCCTTTGCAGGTATTCTCAGCTGAGAGGCAAGAAGCAATTAAACATCTATTGCTTTTTGTTGCACCAGCATGAAACAATTTTGATGCAACTTGAATAGGAGACCTAAAGCTGAACTGCAGCTGCACCTGTTTGTGTAAAAAAAGTCTGAATAAATCTCAGTTACTTAAGTTTAGCAATAACAGACTCAAGACTAGATTCAACCCACTCCAATAAAAATTGAATTTTTTACATGTTCTTGTAGCATTTTTCTCATAATGGAGGACATGTATGAAATAGTTTAAGATTAAAACTGCGCTTCTGAGTATTTCTTTATTCAAATCGTGTTGGATCAGGAGCAGATAAAAAACCCCTGAAAGAAAAATGAAAAAGCTTGTGATGCAGCAACTATAATGTGTTTTTTTTTGCTATGCTAACGTTAGCTTGGCCTTAAGAGGTGCTATAAGCTAGCAAGAAAGTGTGTTACCAAACAAATGCGGGTAAATTAGTGAGGCTAACCTTTGGGCCGACAGTCCCGCCCACAATTCACTTTCCTCATTTTAGCTGGCATCTGGCTTAAAGATTTTTCCCGCCTTTTATTTTGCTACGCTAATGTTAGCTTGGGCTTGTGAGGTGCTACAAGCTAGCGGGAGAGAGTGTTAACAAAGGGAAGCTGGAAAATTAGCGGGCGTCAACGGTCCAGCCCACAACGCAAGAGGCAAAGTTCTATTGAGCCCCTGTTGCTCTGCAGAAAATATGTCTTTAAAGGGTAACCAAACAGGGAAGTTGGAGGTTGACTCCACCCACAGCTGAAATTTGAAACTCCAGTCAGAGGGGTGGGGCTTGGGGGCAGGACTGTTATCATTACTGGAGCGGCAGATCATGATGTCAGACTTCTGAAACTTACATGGTTTCACCAATCACAAAATTAAACTGTAATATCTCATTTCAACCCGTAGGGGGTAGCACACAGACAGTTTTTGACTGTTTTGAAGAATGAAACTGTTTTTTTTAATTTCTCAAAAATTTGGCTATGAACAACAGACAGCACTTTTAAAGCCCCATTTAACGATGTCAACAGACAAAAAAAGTTAATTTAGGGTTTGTTTATCCTTTAAAAAAAAAGACTTTTTGATTTTGGCTAAAAACACAATCTAATCATAATTACAAGACCACCAGGAACAATTCTGATATAGAAAAAATATAGTTAGACTTTAAGGAATTGACTGGATATGAGAACTGGACTGAGTGACCCCTCCCTCCTGGCGTTCCAAACAGGAAGTACATGTCTATTGACTCTTAAGAAACTAAAATCTTATAATCGACTATTGAGAAAAAAAAATCTTGCTTTGATACTCACTCTTGTACGTTAATACAAGAAAAAAAAACAAAATCTGTCAAAGAAAAGATGTGAGACTATATGATTAATAACCCCTGTATCACTAGCATTACACATATGGACAAAACTTTATTGAAATTCTAGAAATGTCAAGAAAAAAAAACAAACACAATTTTGCAATTAAATTGTTTCCATTGTATTTTTATTTCAGAAATACAATCTTTTTTCCAACTGCATTTTTTCTTTTGCTTCTGATTCGCAATGATTTGAATTAAAAAACTGCAGTTTTATGCAGTTAAAATCACAAAAAATACACAATTTTCCTCAGAATGGGTCTTTAAATATGTTTTTTTTTTTTTTTAAGTTTGAGCCATCACGATGCTAGTACTCAGTTTTAGTACTTATAAACACTTCTGTATTCAAGCATCTAAAAATTTCACTTTATTTTTTTTCTTCATTAAGCGAATACAAGATCTCAGAGTCATCTACAATGCTGCAATAAATGAGTTTAATTTCAGCTCTGAGAAAAAAAAATACAGTTTTGTTCACTAAAAGCTGCAAAGAAAGTGAGAAATCCATTTACATGGAAATAGACTATTTAAATTCACGCCTGTTCACTGCTCCAAATCACATCAAAGGCTTTGTAATATTGCGCAACTGTTGTTTGTCTTTTGCGTTTGGGTCAGACTCTTTTGTATTCTCTGAGCTTCCATATTTGTTAAAGTTATGATCGGAAACAATATTTGTTTTACAGACTCATTTTAAGAAGTATTTGATGTTTTTTCTTTGGTTTGTATAAAAGAGTTTGGAAAAGCGTCTCCATTGACTCAAAGTGAGTGTAAGCTTCATGCAGCGCGGCCTTTCGCTCACCTGCTCGTGGGTGACGGGAATGAGTCTGTGTTTGGAAAGCTCTCTCATCACAGCGAGGTCCGTTCTCATGTCCAACTTGCAGCCGACCAGCACCACTTTGGCATTTGGGCAGAACTCCTGCGTCTCACAGAGCCACTGTGTAGAACAGACACAAGAAAACACAAACTTCATGAATTAGTTGAATTTTTTTCTGTTTGTTTACCCTTCTTCTGCTTCTCTTTAAAGAGTCACTCCAATAAAATGAATATTTTTTTGGTGTTTTAGCATTTCTGTGTGGCATTTTTCCAATGATGGAATATATATGTATGTATGTATGTATGTATGTATGTATGTATGTATGTATGTGTGTATGTGTGTGTGTGTGTGTGTGTGTGTGTGTGTGTGTGTGTGTGTGTTGTGTTGTGTGTGTGTGTGTGTGTTGTGTCTGTGTGTGTGTGTCTGTGTGTGTGTGTGTGTGTGTGTGTGTGTGTGTGTGTGTGTGTGTGTGTGTGTGTGTGTATGTGTATGTGTGTATATATATATATATGTATGTATGTATGTGTATATATATATATATATATATATATGTATGTGTATATATATATATATATATATATATATATATATAATATATGTATGTGTATGTGTATGTGTATGTGTATATATATATATGTATATGTATGTGTATATATATATATGTATATGTATGTGTATATATATATATGTATATGTATGTGTATATATATATGTATGGAGTCTCGAAAGAGCCAATATGAAATAAATATATGCACCATTAAATAAATAAATAAATGTGGCATTAAATAAATAAATGTGGCAATAAATAAATAAATGTTGAAATAAATAAATAAATGTTGAAATAAATGTGGCATTAAAAGATTAAAAGAGCACATTTAAGTATTTCATGACATATTTATTTATTTCATTGCCCAGTGTGGGTCAAAAGAGCCACATTGAAATAAATATATTTAATATGAAATAAATAAATAAATGAGGCATTAAATAAATAAATGTGGCAATAAATAAATAAATGTTGAAATAAATAAATAAATGTTGAAATAAATGTGGCATTAAAATATTAAAAGAGCACATTTAAGTATTTCATGACACATTTATTTATTTCATTGTCCCTTGTAGGTTAAAAGAGCCAAATTGAAATAAATATATTTAATATGAAATAAATAAATAAATGTGGCATTAAATAAATAAATGTTGCAATAAATAAATAAATGTTTAAATAAATGTGGCATTAAAATATTAAAAGAGAACATTTAAGTATTTCATGACATATTTATTTATTTCATTGTCCCTTGTGGGTCAAAAGAGCCAAATTGAAATAAATAAATAAATGTTGAAATAAATAAATAAATGTTGAAATAAATAAATAAATGTTGAAATAAATGTGGCATTAAAATATTAAAATAGCCATTTTAAAAGCCATTTTTAACATTTCATAATATATTTATTTATTTCATGATTTCATTATACATTTCATGAAACAGGAAGTGGACACGCCATGAAAATGCAAACTGTCAGATTCTCTCGTCAAACTCAGTGGGCGGGGTCTAACTCTCGTGTCTCTGCTCTGTTGATCTGGCCTGGTGCAAAGTTTTTGTCTGAGTCCTCACTCACATACACGCTGTAAACATTGTTTTGGTGAAACAAAGAACTTTTATTCGGGTCACCAAATCAAAATGTTTTCTGCGTCCACTTCATGCATTCTCATTCCCGACTCATCGCTTATCGACGCATGGTTAAAGTCCGTCCTCGTGGAAACTCGAAGCTTTGAGGGAACCTTCTGTCAAAATGTACCGAGTTGGCTGGTCCAATGAGATCACAGGACCGAAAGCGCAACCGCAGACCCGCAGCCGAAGCGGGACCGACCCGGACGGAGCGATGCTCGGTCAAAAATGAGAGGAGCTGGCGGATCTGATTGAATCAAACCTACGAACCACCAGCTACCGGGACGGGGAGCGCGTCACCCCCAGTTCACTCTGAACGCGGAAGCGCCGCGAAGCGGAGTCCACTCCGCTCTTCTGCTAGAACTTTGTTTGTTTTTTTGCCATCATGGGTGATGATTTAAAAATCTAAAGACATTAACCCGTGTTTCTGCAAAGAAGAACCGCTCTCTGCTGCTGATTTACACCCAAAGCCCCGACCACCCGCTTGGTCGGCCCACTGGATCTGTGTGCGGGCGCGTGTGCGTCCCTGTCCCGCTCGCAGGTGTGTGTGTGTGTGCTGCTCTCTGCGTCTTTTTTTCTCCCCAAAACCAGCAGCCCCGCTCCAGAGTCTGCTCACTACGTTGATCTATGCGCGCTCGTGTCAGTCTGTGTTGTGTGTGTTTCATAATTATTACACTGTGTTTTTTTGCTAAGAGGAGCTGCTCTCTGTCTGTCTGTCGTTTTTTAACTCTTCACCCGCACCGGAGTCTGCCCACGTTGATCTGCGTGTCTGCATGTCTGTCTGTTTTGTGTGTCTCTGTGCGCGCGCACACAGAGACACTTTTTACACACACACACACACCTGCGAGCGCGTGAATTGGGGGTGACGCGCTCCCCGTCCCGGTAGCTGGTGGTTCGTAGGTTTGATTCAATCAGATCCGCCAGCTCCTCTCATTTTTGACCGAGCATCGCTCCGTCCGGGTCGGTCCCGCTTCGGCTGCGGGTCTGCGGTTGCGCTTTCGGTCCTGTGATCTCATTGGACCAGCCAACTCGGTACATTTTGACAGAAGGTTCCCTCAAAGCTTCGAGTTTCCACGAGGACGGACTTTAACCATGCGTCGATAAGCGATGAGTCGGGAATGAGAATGCATGAAGTGGACGCAGAAAACATTTTGATTTGGTGACCCGAATAAAAGTTCTTTGTTTCACCAAAACAATGTTTACAGCGTGTATGTGAGTGAGGACTCAGACAAAAACTTTGCACCAGGCCAGATCAACAGAGCAGAGACACGAGAGTTAGACCCCGCCCACTGAGTTTGACGAGAGAATCTGACAGTTTGCATTTTCATGGCGTGTCCACTTCCTGTTTCATGAAATGTATAATGAAATCATGAAATAAATAAATATATTATGAAATGTTAAAAATGGCTTTTTAATGGCTATTTTAATATTTTAATGCCACATTTATTTCAACATTTATTTATTTATTTCAACATTTATTTATTTATTTCAACATTTATTTATTTATTTCAATTTGGCTCTTTTGACCCACAAGGGACAATGAAATAAATAAATATGTCATGAAATACTTAAATGTGCTCTTTTAATATTTTAATGCCACATTTATTTAAACATTTATTTATTTATTGCAACATTTATTTATTTATTGCAACATTTATTTATTTAATGCCACATTTATTTATTTATTTCATATTAAATATATTTATTTCAATTTGGCTCTTTTAACCTACAAGGGACAATGAAATAAATAAATGTGTCATGAAATACTTAAATGTGCTCTTTTAATATTTTAATGCCACATTTATTTCAACATTTATTTATTTATTTCAACATTTATTTATTTATTGCCACATTTATTTATTTATTTCATATTAAATATATTTATTTCAATGTGGCTCTTTTGACCCACACTGGGCAATGAAATAAATAAATATGTCATGAAATACTTAAATGTGCTCTTTTAATCTTTTAATGCCACATTTATTTCAACATTTATTTATTTATTTCACATTTATTATTTATTGCCACATTTATTTATTTATTGCCACATTTATTTATTTAATGCCACATTTATTTATTTATTTAATGGTGTATATATTCATTTCATATTGGCTTTTTCGATATATATATATGTATATATATATGTGTGTATGTATATATATATATGTATGTGTATACATATATATATATATGTATATGTATGTGTGTATATATATATATATATATATATATGTATATATATATGTATGTATATATATGTATATATATGTATGTGAATATATATATATATATATATATGTATGTGTGTATATATATATATATATATATGTATCACTTAGTTTTCTTCCGTGCAATATAATATAAAACGGGTGTCTAAAACTGGCGGCCCGCGGGCCATTTGTAGCCCCGCCTTAACACGAAAATTCTACCAAACAATATCCTCTGCACGTCCATTCTTCTTTGATGGTAGTTTTGTATTTGCTTAGTGACGTTTCAGATTGCTTTATGTTCAAAGCTTTGCATTTGCTTTTTCCACAGAAAAGTCCATAGCAACAGTTGCTAGCGTCGGACACGCAGAAGATATTGATTAGTAGTACATAGACCTGAACAAATGTTCATTAAACTTGTTCAGTAGACATAGACAATGGATTAAAGTTTTAGACCAGAGGTCTGCAACCTGCGGCTCCAGATCCACATGTGGCTCTTTTATCTCTCCATTGCGGCTCCTTGGTCAAACATTAAATGAGTCATGGAGACTGCTGACTCAGCTCCCTGCTAATGGCTGCCTAACCGAAACTACTAAAAAAATAAATAAATAAACAAAGCCCGCAAACAAAGACTACCAATTCCAAACTAAAATAACAAAACCCAGCAGTGTAAGACTGCTGAGGACAAAGAAGGGGAAAAAGCACAAAAAAAAAGAAAAATTTAGACTAAATTACCTCCAGAATGCACAGATTTTTTATGCGTTTTGGTAAAAAGTTTGATCTTTTTTGATAAAACTACATATTTTCTTGTGCTGCACAAACATTAGTTGTAAAAAAAAAAAATTGAGAGATGCTAAGTTCTTTATATGTATTTGCTTTTGTTTGTACCAAAAAATAGACATCAGTCATTTTTATTAAAAAAAAAAAAAAAAAGTAATGAATGCAAATCCAAATTTCTTAAAGGCTAAAGAAAGACTATACGGCTCCTTCTAGGTTTTGATCAGTTGAAAACATCCCGGCTCTTTTACTGTTAAAGGTTGCCGACCCCTGGTATAGACAGTGGACGCTAAAACATATTTTTGGCACGAACGGAACCCCATACAGCTCAGACTCCGCCTTCAGTGGCCCCCAAGTTGGAGAACCCAGTTATAAAACGTACATAGTGGCCTATACATACCTGAAAAACTAGTTTTGAATTGTCTTTAAACTTTTGGATAAGTGTTATTGCTTCATTTAAAATCTAATCCTGATCTTTACTAAAGTGATTTTACACGCACTAAAATATATTTTCATTTTATCCTTTAAAAACCATCAAACCTAAAGAGTTATATTCACGCTTATTTATTTTTTGGCATTAATTACTTTGTAGATGTGGGTTTTTCTGGCTGCAGGGTAAAATAACGGCGGGTTAGAGGCTAGAAATGTATATTTAATCATCTGGCGGGAAGCCCGGAGCTACATCCTCGTAGCGTTTAATGGTTTTGTCTGTGTGCTGGTCTGCAGAACATAACAGAAAGAAATATTTTCTCAAACTCGCAGCCTTTTGAACTCTCATTTGACAGGAAATGTAATTTAAACTTCCTCAGAAAAACTCAAAGATTTGATTTAGACTATAGTTGTTGCTTTGTGACGCGTGTGGTCATAAGACTCGGGATGAGAACAGGGACAGATCCGAGGCTCTCGCTATTATTAAGCTCCTTCCCTTTCTTCTACTTTCTAAGATTTCTTTCATTATCTGCTCACTCGCCATTTTCAGAACTGTTGCTCCATTTGTTCTGCCTCACAAAGGCTTCTTTCTCTCCCGTGCGTCGCTGGCGTTCCGGCGAGCCGTTGTGCTGAGCGAGCTGCTGCTTTTCAACAGCAGCGTTCAGCCGCTGAGCAGCAGCAGCAGTTTAGAGTCACAAAGGGCCCGCGGGCGGGAGCGGCGCTTACTGTTGATGTAACTGAGAATCGCGAGCTGATAGAGCTGATAAACGGGATCGATCGGAGAAACTAAAATCAAGATTTTGTTTTCTACAACCTGATCTAGAAATTTAAATAAAAATAAAAATGGTGTCTTTATCATGTTGTTGTGGACACATATGTGAAGAAAATTAAGATTAAATTTGTGTTTCTGAGGATTTTTAAATTTAAATTTTTGTGAATCGGGAGCAGACGCAAAAATGCAGTTGGAAAAAAGCTTGTAAGTTATTATTGTAAGCCACAAGCTCCATTCCAGTCCATGTACTTGTACACAAACAGATCCATGTACGTCTTTATTTTCCTGTACGGCTTGAAAGCTCCAATACTGGTCACCATTTTTTTTTTTTTTTGCTGCACCAGTAATGTTAGGTTATGGTTGTGAGGGGCTGTAAGCTAGTGGGAGAGCGTGTAAACCAGGGGTCTGCAACCTGTGGCTCCAGAGCCACATGTGGCTCTTTTATCTCTCTATAGTGGCTCTCTGGCTGAAGAAAAATAAAATAATAGTACATTTCAAAAAAATTGGAGATTAGCTATTATTTTAGCAACATACTAAAGTTTTTGGCTAATTTGTTACCTACTGGAGTTTTTAGGCTAATTTTGAATTTTAGCTTCTATTTTAGCAACATGCTTACATTTTTGGCTAAATTTTCTGAGAAATTTTATGCTAATTTGGAGTTCAGCTAATATTTTAGCAACATGCTAACGTGTTTGGCTAAGTTTTCTGAAAAATTTTTTGCTAATTTGGAGTTTAGCTAATATTTTAGCAACATGCTAACGTGTTTGGCTAAGTTTTCTGAAAAATTTTATGCTAATTTGGAGTTTAGCTAATATTTTAGCAACATGCTAACGTGTTTGGCTAAGTTTTCTGAAAAATTTTATGCTAATTTGGAGTTTAGCTAATATTTTAGCAACATGCTAACGTGTTTGCTAAGCTAAGTTTTCTGAAAAATTTTATGCTAATTTGGAGTTTAGCTAATATTTTAGCAACATGCTAACGTGTTTGGCTAAGTTTTCTGAGAAATTTTATGCTAATTTGGAGTTTAGCTAATATTTTAGTAAAATGCTAATGTTTTCAGCTAATTTGTTATCCACTGATTTTTTTTTTTTTATAATTTAGAATTTAGCTTCTATTTTAGCAACATGCTAACGTTTTTGACTAAGTTAGTTTTCAGAGGAATTTTAAGCTATTTTGGAGTTCAGCTAATAATTAAGCAACAAGCTAGCTTTTTTGGCGGATTTGGCCTTTAATTAGTTTTTATGCTAATTTGGAGTTTAGCTTTTATTTCAGCCACATGCTAATATTTTTGGCTGATTTAATTTACAGAGAAATGTTATGCTAATTTGAAGTTCAGCTAGTAATTAAGCAACAAGCTAGCTTTTTTGCTACTAAAGCTAAAAACGTAGAAAATACCTTTTTGAGAGATCCAGTTTTCTTTTATATATTTTTTGCTTTAGTTCGTGCCAAAAATAGACAATTTTTCACATTTATTAAAAAAAACAAAAAGAAGGTTATGACTGCAAATTCAAATTTCTTAAGGGCTAACATAAGTCAATGTGGCTCCTTCCATGTTTTGATCAGTAAAAAACAAGCCCAAATGGCTCTTTTACTGTTAAAGGTTGCCGACCTCTGGTGTAAACAGATGGATGTCGGGAACCAGACTTTTTTTTAAATTATATTGGCTTAAAACGGCAAAATAATAATAATATTTTTTTTTAAATCAATCAGAATAATTTTTAAAAAATGAAAATATGATCAGAGCAACAAAATGATCAAATATTCCACTTTTTTATGAAGGAATAATATGTTGGAAGTGACTGTATTTGTATGTGTATTATTTTTTTTATTGATTATTTAAAATAGAATAACTCCATTGTCTCAACTAAATTGAGCGCAGTCCTCTTACGGTGTGAAAATAAATAAAATAAAATAAAATACCAATAGAGGAATTCAACCACACATCCAAACAACCACACAAAGAAGTTAAAGCATTATACTAAAACCGCACTCAATTCCTAGCAGCATTTAAAAAAGTGATGGCTCTGGGATAAAAACTGTTTTTTAATCTGTTTGTCCTTGATTTTATTGCTCTGTATCTTCTGCCTGACGACAGAAATGTAAACAGAGAATCCAGTAAAATGTTTTCAATTTAATAGACAACAGCAGTTTATGGTAATACTCGGAAAAACACAAAACTTTGCGCAACTCTGATTAAAATAAAATGTTTTTTTAAAAAATGTAAAAACTGATTGTAAAGGAAAAAGTAAGTAAGTTGTAAAGTAAAAAAAAAAAAAAACAATTTTTATTAAACTTACTCACAAACAGTTGAATGACTCAAGGAGGATCCTCACAACGGTAGCCGTAATTTTCTATCAATCCTTTGTGGTTTATCATCGTCATAATGACACATTTGGACTGAATTTTTGAACGTCAGTAAGAAAAAAATTAAGGCTACGTTAAATTATAATCCACTGGATTATAAAGCAAATTTCACTTAATTTGCTCTAATTTATTTTTTGTTGGTTATATTTATGATTTTGTTTTGGCTGCATCAAAAACAGTCAAATAAACAGTTTTATTTTGATCATTACACTTCTACTGCTGCATTGACATGATTCTATGGTGTAGAATGTATTTTATTTTGAAAGGTATTCACGCCAAAAAGTTATAAACTCTTTCTTTTTTTTTTTTTTTTTTTTTTTTTACTATTTTCTCTTCATGTTTATCCCAAAAAAACCACAATAATATATTTAAATGTATCATGTCGGTAGCAAAATATAAATATAAATCAGTGTCTTATTTTTCTGAAGTGAAGACTTTGTGACTCCTTCTGGGTTTTGGTTGGTGAGAAATCGACCCGAGTGGCTCTTTAAGTGTTGAAAGTTGCAGATCCCTGGATGAAAACTCACATAGATGTATATATTTTTATGAAGTGGTAAGGCTCTCTTTTAAATCCCAAATCTTTTAAACAAACAAATAAAATAATCTGGCAATGAAGAAAGAAAAACCCCTAAAAAACTTCAACCAAGAATTTTTATTTTTAGAAAAAATTTCTATTCAATTGGAAATTTTCACACACAAAAAGATTTTTTGTGTAATGAAAACCTTTTTTTTTTTTTTTTTTTTTTTTAATAAAATCATTATAAAATAAGACATTTTTTTGTAACAAGTTTTTCTGTTTTTTTTTTTTTTTTACTTAATATTCAGTTACTTCAGTCCATGAAACCCTCTCCAGCCTCCAAAAACATGCTTTATAGGTTAATTGTTGTTTTTAAGTGTGTGATTGTGTGCTCCTGAGACGGACTGATACCTTGCCTTCACCTAACAGTTGCTGGGATAGGCTCCAGCAACCAATAACCCCGAAAGGATATAATTATTGTTAAAAACGGTGTATATTTATATGGAACTCTTCTACAGTCTTAGAAGGTCCAAAGCGCTTTATAGTCACATTCCTATACACACCCACACACACTCTGTTGCCAAACACTGGCGCCAACCTATAACCAGCAGGTTGGTTCAGCGTCACCTCGATGCGCCGACACGAACCTGCAATCACCCGATCAGAGGTCGAACGCTCTTACCTCTGCACCACAGCCGCCCGTGTAATAGTTAGTTATAATGTTGCTTTGTGAGACTGTTATTAATAATGTGAATTAAAAAAAAAAACACCCCTTAGTGATTTTGTGTTTGTTTTCTATTTACTGTTCTAGAAAAAAGGATTAATCCTTTAACTGGTGGGAAACTTTTAGAAAACATGTTTTTAAAAGTATTGATCGTGTGGATTATTCCCTGAGGTACGGAGACCCTAAAGCAGGGGTATTCAACTCCAGGCCTCGAGGGCCGCATTCCTGCAGGTTTTCCAACATACCCGGATCTGGCATGCTCCAATTGGTTGGACACACCTGAACCAGGTAATCAGTCATGAGTAGAGTTTGGATATCTGGAAATTATCCAGACACTGTGGCCCTCGAGGCCTGAAGTTGAATACCCTTGCCCTAAAGGGAAATTGAAGAAAAAAAATTGAAGTAAAACATTTTTTTTTCCATAAATTAAAAATAATGATAATAATTCTGGTTAGTTACAGATGCGTAACAGATGTTAACTAGTGTGCATCAATTAGTAACCAGAAAATGTATTTGTTTATTTGATTTTTAGAGAAATTTTTTTTTTTTTTTTTACTACTTTAATTTTAGAAAAACAAGTTCAAGTTAGTAGCCAGAACTTTTTATAACTTCATTTTTTTTTTCGGAGTCCTTAGTATTTTTAGAAAAAAAAAAAAATTTCATTTCAATTAATTTTTTTTTTTTTTTACTTTGATGTCCCTTCTGGGGCTCCGTACCACAGCAATAGTACAGGAAAAATATATATATATATATTTTTTTTTTCTGGGTAGTTAAAGGGTTAAAGACAACCAAATAGGATTTATGTCATCAGTACAGATTCAAATCAAAATTCACTTTATTCCTTTAAGAAAACTAGTATTTTTAATTAATTCTAAAAAAAAAAGTACAATTTGTTTGTGTTTCTAAGACTTCTGAGCAAGATTTCCACTTACAATTTGGAAATACATTTAAAAAATAACCAACAAAATATATATTTAACATTTCAAAAACAGTAAGAGGATCAGCCGTTTTCAAGGGGTTCCTCCATAAAACAGATAACTTCAATAAGGACGGAGTACAGTGTAATCAACAAACAAAAGTACAATTACAAAACATATAAAGAATATAACCAATATACAAATTCACACACACACACGACAGCTCGCAACTTTTCCCGCTCAACAAAATGTAATTTAACAGAACAAATTCAGTCAAAGCACAAAGAATAAACCCTACGAAGAACAAAAAAAAAAAGAATATACATAAAGAAAAGTTAAAGAATTAAGTCAAATAATGAGAACAAGTACAAATATCATATAAATATGCTGAAAAAGCTCTTTTAAATAATGAAAAAAACATATAGGAGCTTATTTCGGACGCAGAATGCATATTGACCTGATTTTCTATTGAATCTGGGAACAAGGAAATAAATATGATCAGTGTGACGAACAAAAAGAACAAGATATTGCTTTAGGTATGAAGGAAAGTTAAAATGAATGCACTTAAAAGTGAACAGTAAATAATTATTCGAATTGAGGGTGAAAACCAGCCTAACTAAATATAAATTCAAATGCAAATAAAGATTGAGACTCACTTGATGCAACAAAGTTTGACATTGTCATCCACAACCGGATCAAATTTAAAGTTTTAAATACAATTTTGTTTCACTGTAACGCCTTTTATGTGAAACACAAAAAAGTAGACGTTTAAAAGCTCTCATTTCATAAATTACTACCAGAGAGTGAAATTTAAAATCCAGAAATAGAAGAGCGACAACAGCTGTCTGCTCTGTTCACACCATAACATCATCGGGAGTGAATCTGTTGAGAATGTGAGACGGCGCTGCAGGTGTGAATTGTGAAGCCCGGTGACGCCACCAAAAAATGCCAAAATCACACATCTCCCAGCAGGATGTCACGCCGTCTCGCACGGATCGTGCGTTTCATCTGTTTGCTGTTTCGGTGTCGCGGCTCGTGGGAGAGGAGGGCCGGTCATTATCAGCACGCGCTGCCATCTGTGGTTATCTTAAAGCTCGCCGTAAATACAGCCTTCCTCAGACAGAAAGACGGCTGCAGGCTCTCATTTTCTGCAGATGCACGACTTTAAGTCCGTTTTATGACACGTTTGAAATATAGCATGAATGTATATTTCTTTTTTAATCCAATTCAATCCGACTTCCCTCTGATTTTCAACAGTGTGTGCCAAGAAAAGAATTGAGTCAGAGTGACATTTAGAAGAATTGACTGTGATGTTCTTTTTTTTTTTTTTTTTTTTTTTTTTGAACATAAGTGAGCGTTCTGAACATCTTCACATCATTTAGGTTTAAAAATCTCAGCTTTACTTTCAGTTTACAATAGGGATGTCCCGATCAGGTTTTTTTGGTCCCGATCCGATTCCGAGTCATTAGATTTTCTGTATCTGCCGATACCGAGTCCCGATCCGATACTTTTGTAACACATTTAAAACATGAACAAATCAAATAAACAGATTTGTGTTGTCGCTTATTTAGATTTAATTAACCTTCTTTTATCATTAAAAACTTAAATAGGACACTTCTGTGAAGTAGCTTTAATAAACAAGTAAAAATAGAGCAAATATATATTTAAAAAAAAAAAAAAAACAATTAACTTGTTATATAATTGATAATTAGTCATATGAGAAAGTTAGTGACTTTAGCTTTATAATCTTTAGAGCTGTTGGACATTTTTAATCAAATGTGATTCCTGGCCTCATTTAAAATTCTTAACAAATGAGAGATGACATGAATTTGATGATGAGTGTTCATGACTAGTTCATATATTAGAAACAGTTATTAGGGTTTTTTTTTTTTAATCTTATTATTATTTTTAGGGGGGTGTTTGTTTTTAGATTATGTGATTTGTTTTTTAAGCACTTAAGACATCACATTTTCGGTTTTATTACCCAAGTAGTCATTTTGATTTTAACTAATATTTCTGTCAGATAAATAAAGCAGGCATATCAAAGAACAGCTCGGGTCCTGAGGAGTTAAATCACGGAGCTAGCACTTAGCTTAGCACAGTTAGCAGCTGCTCTGCAGCACGAAGGGCTTAACATTAAAAAGAAACAAAAACTCTTCCGTTGAAATGTCTTTATAGGTGGTTGTTTACGTTAAGACAAACTAATAGAGACACTTGTTGTCAGTTTAAAGCGCTTTTAAAAGTGTTATTGATCCCGGAAGTCTGAATCTGTGACCACATCGTTAGCTTGTTTATGTTAGCATCTGGTTTAAACTGCTACCGAATTCTGCTGGGTTTTACGGCAACAACATTTTGTAATCTGTTCATGACATGCTGACATCTAATGGAATATTTATCCGTAATAATAAGATTGAAATATAAAGCGCTGATTATAATAAGAATACATTAAATATCCGATACTGATCGGGGGAAAAACTCCGATACCGATCGAGTCATTCATAATCGGCCCCGATTTCCGATCACGTGATCGAATCGGGACATCCCTAGTTTACAACCACTCCTATGGAATTGCAACTTCTATTTATTTCCTACTTCACTCTGTGTCCTTATTATATAAAATAACGAGTCATCTATTAATCGTGTCATCCCTAGTCAAGAGTAAAATAAATAAAAACAGTTGTAGAAACATATTGACACTGTTTTAATATATTTAAAATCTCATATATCATTTTTCTTCTTCTTTTGCTTTCAGCTTTTCTCCTCACCACAGCAAATCAGCTTCCCCCTCATAAATGATTTTTAAGGATCACAAAACATAAATATTGTGTATTTTTCTAAACAATAATGCGAGACTTTCCTACCAAATGGTTCTTTTAGTGCTGAAGGTTGCAGACCTCCGTGCTAACGTGTCGATATGGTTGAATCTGGGTTCAACTATCAAGATCTACGGTGTCTAGTGAGTGCATGTTTACATCTTCAAACATTTCCTTTGCTACATTTGTCCTCGCAATCTTCGTTTCTAGCCAACGACCAAACGCGTTTTCAGATTTCCGATCACGACGTCCGTCAGTCGTGCTGTGCAAAATAAGATGCTCGAGAAGAAGAGGAGATAGTTTTGTGAAAAATGCAGGAAAAGATAACAAAGATTTAAATGATGATAACAAAAAAAAAAAGAAAAAGAAATCAATGTGACAACTGGTTAGACACTAAGATTGCATTTCAGACGTAGGAAAACAGATAAACAGAGAGATTGGAGACGAGATTTGAGACGGTACAAAAGCACAACGGATACAAAGGGAAGTCACAGGGAGCGTGTTTTCGTATAGCTGAGAAAGAACAGTCCCTCTGAATGGAAAATTGGAGGGTGCAAACATTGATTAAGCTGAAAGCTGTCACAAATGGAAGAATACAAAGTGCTACTGTAGGGGTGTTATTTGAGGATCACAGCTTCTGGATGAAAAGCACGTCTGGAGCAAAGATACGAGAACCTTAAAACGTTACAATTCCCTCCAAAAACCAAATAAAGCGTGTCACTTAAACATCCTCAGCATGGATCCTCAAAAGGCATCGAATCGGGTCAAAGTTTAAGTCGGCTTTCAAGTCGAGCCCTTATGGATGTGAGAATCCGCGCGCCATAAAAGATATGGCGTTGTGGATGTCATTGATGAATGATGGCGCCGGCAGCAGGAATGCCAGCCCACTGAAAGGAGGTCAAAACCTCAACATGTCTGATGTTCAACCGTCCCGCAGAAACGAGCAACCTCAACAAAACTTGGAAAAAAATGACGCCGCGGAACCCGCTTAGATCATACGTGTTTGGAGAGTTCTTAAGCTGCACATTTTTAAATGAAAAACTAAATTAAATTTTTTTTTTTTTTAAATAGGTTTTCAGCATCTGAAGCTATAAGTCAAAAAATATTTTAACAATCAGTTATGTCACATTAAATTTAAAAGTCACAGTTCTGATATTATTGAAATAATCGTAATCTTGCAGATCATTTTAAAACAGTCCGATAACGAAGTACCAATATGTTTTATACTCATTAAGATATATAGGCAGTTTTTCATTTCAGTGTCGTAGTTTATCTTTACTTAAATATCAATTTCCACCTTCATTTATAAACACTCCCTTTTTATCCATTTCTTTAAGCAATATTTTATTTACTTTTTTCCTTTTCATTTATTTTATTTATTTCATTTTCAAAGCACACAAAAGGAGTTTTACAGTAATCTTGGTTTTTGAAAAAATGAAAATGAAAAGGGACAGAAAGAAGAAAACTTATTATCTCTGCCCCATTTAACCAAGTCAGTAAATAATTTCAGTAAATAATTACAAAATTATGCAACAGAATACGCAAGTAGTAAGAGAAACCCTTCTCCCTTCCCTTTCTCTTTTTCCCCTTTTCCTTTCTCTTTTTCCTTCCTTTCCCATTAAGCATTAAGCCCGTTTTTAATGACTGTTTGATTCATATGATGTGAGCATTTGTTTTTTTTTGACAGTTTTTTTTTAAAGTAATAATTGAATTAGATTCTTTTATAGATTTTTCTAAGGTATTCCATAATCTAATACCCTGCACTGAAACACTTTTTTCCTTCATTTTGGTTCTAAATTTATTGGTTTTAAAAATTTCATGCCCTTTTAGGTTATAATTGCTCTTTCTTTTTTCAAAAGAAAGAGCAATTTTAGTCAAAATTTTTATGACTAAAAATAAAAAAAAATCATTTTTAGTCATAAACTTGTCACTGAAGAAATAACTCATACTGTACTGGTTGTATTGAGATACCTGAATTGGATATTGTAATATATATTAAGTAAGTAAATTAATTAAATATTATATGACAATCATAGTCAATAGATTAAATGTGTGTATATATATTGTATTGGTGTTTATATATGAATAGGAACAATTATAATGTCAAGATAATAGCATCCTACTTTTTCTTTATTTTCTAATAAATTTGTGAATAAATATCTTTAACAGATCTATTAATTTTTTGTTTTTATTGGTGAAATTGCTTGAAATAAACCAAAATCAATCAATAATATTAGTACTCACTGGTACTTCCACACATCATACATTTTTTTTTCCTAAAAATGTTGTGTTTTCAAGTGTTACAGCTGATTTAGATACTAAAAAATTTTTTCTATTTTGAGATTTGATGATTCGGACTTTTATTTTCTTTTACTATTTTAGCCGTTCGGGATTTCCATGAGGCCAAAACTATAATTACGATTAACATGGAAGGTGCAATTAAATAATGAAAACACTTTTTTATTAAAAAAAAAAGAAAGAAAGAAATTGGGCCCAATACAGGTCCTTGTGGGACTCCACGTGACTTTTGACATATTTGACTCTTATACTAAACACCTGCTTCACTCACTGTAGCACAACTCAAACAAACAGTTCTTATAAAGCGTGCCGTTCACATTAGTCTGCTTTGTTACCCCTTTCCCTGTGAGCAGCCTGTTCTACCTTGATGCTGACGCCATGTTGGAAGAGGATCAAACACCCGCACTTCTGGGATGCGGCACTGACCTTTTTCAGCACGCTCTCCAGCGTCTCCGGACGGCTGATGTCGAAGCAGATGAGCACGGCGTCCGAGTCTGGGTAAGCCAGCGGCCGCACGTTGTCGTAGTAGGTTGAACCTGGCAGAGAAAACAAACAATTTTGTTATTATTTAAAAAAATAGATGCACGTTGGAGGTTAAGTAAAAGTGCAAATAACGCGAAATCCCGCGGTAAATCAAAGGTCAAGCATCTGACAGGATATAATGACCGCCCCGCACAAAGCATCACCTGGTATTTCAATGTGGAATGTCATTTTTTTTGTTGTTGGGGGGGGCTCGGACTGAATCGAGTATTGTGGCTGGCGCAAAGGGAGACATTCCTCCCCAGAGAGGGCAACATTCCCTCTGCGTTTCCCTCTTTGTTTGCAGCACTAAGTGCTTTTGTCACCGTCGCACGGCTTTGGCAACATCACAAAAAAAACAAGCTCAAAAGTAAAACCCAGCAGTTCCTGCAACACTCAAATGTTTGTGTGTAATTGTGTAAAAACTTTAAACAATTACTTTGATTTATGGTTGGCTCTGTCATGTTAGACACATCAGAGGGTAAAAATAACTTTCAAATGAGATTTTATTAAAACTTTAGCCTAAAAAACTGCTCATTTCTAGCAGCAGATTAAATATTTTGTGACCCTTTACATAAATAATCGGAGCTTAGTCACATACAGTTAAATACTGTTGAAATCCTACATTTTATTTTAAAAAACCTTCTATTATATTAATATTTAATATAGTAAAACTATAGATATGTTGCCTCTGGAGGATCAGATAAACAATAAAACTACTGGAGGATTTTATTATATTAGAAAACAATTTAAGTAAAAATGTTTATTAAAAATGTTCAACAGCAGATAAAAAATGTTGTATATGGATGCAATATTCCAAATAAGTGACAAATTCTGTTTTTCTATTTTTTTTAAATAAAGTTTTTGGTTTTTTTTAATATGCTGCAGAATTAAGAATATTAAAGTGTTTTTTATACAAGTACTTAAAGTAAAGTATCAGTTGTGTGACACTTTTGTCATTATATTGCAGGGAAGATATTGTTTCTGCTAAAAGTTTTTTTTTTTTCACAAAACTTTATCAGCAAATACAAATGGAACAAAATGACAATAGGTACAATTTAACCCCATTCAAATTCACTTACTGGTCATTCCCTGACTTATAATGATAAATGCTGCTTTCTTCCAGTTTTAGCATGATTTTATATAAAATTTTAGATAAAATCAAAGTAATGTTGTAATGTAAACATGGACGTTGCAGTGGTTTGTACTTTTCATTTTTATGTGTTTATTGTTTCTCCAGTTGTGTTCAACCAAACACTGGTGGAATAAATATATCTAAATCTTCATTATAGCTCAAACCTTCTTGGAGAATGCTTTTTTTTTTGCAAGAACTTCTTTAACACAATACCTCTTTTATTTCAGCAAAGATAAAACGGTTAATAATACTTTTTGGTCATAATTGGCATCTTTTTGACATAAAAACTGACCAAATGAGCATTTTGCTTGTTTAAGTTCCTCAAATGTTGGTAAAAAATCAGATAATGATGGACTGAATGTAACAAAAATTCATTTTTTTAAGTGTTTTGGTATCTCTGACTGAAAAGCAGATTGAAAACAATAATTTTTCAGTCGATAAATAGTGACCCATAACAGGAATTCCCATCAGTGTGAAACTTTAGTTTAAAATAAAAAACTTTTTTCTTTTTCTGAATTTGTTTTAATCTTAACAATCGTTTATTTTTAAAAATCAATAAAGTAAAATCAATCAGGAAGATTAAAAGACAGTGACACTAAAATGCAGTTTTGATAAAAGCTTCATTTACTCTTCTAAATTAATTTAGCTTCAGTTTCTCGTCTATCTTGAATTAGCTTAATCCCGGATAATAACTGTGCTCTGCTACGACCGTGCAGAGCGAGGCTGCACGCCGCAGCCTCGTCAACGAATCCATGAGCAGCAGTCGAGCGACGGCTAATGCGTATTGATCCGTGAGCTTTTCGGACCCACTCTGGAGTTTGATGCCCCTTGAGGGAGGATTGCTGCTGTTGTAGCGGGATCAGCCCATCTGTCTTCATCGGAAGCTCTGTGATCAAACTCTTAGAGGATCCCAAAGGTCATCGAAAAATCTCCTTCAGTGTTTCCTGCGATTAGTTTTTTGCTAGGTTGGATTAAAATATTGAATAATAGAAGAATATGGAAAAAAAAGTAAGATTTTAAGATCATACTTAGTGATCTTAATTACAATTATGCCATTTTTAGCCAAAATAATAAAAAAAAGTCATTTTTTAGAATATAGTTTCTAGTTTTCTAGAGAGCTCTCTGTTTACATGCTCTCCCACTAGCTTACAGCCCCTAACAACCCCAACTGGAGTATTTTCTGTCACAAATAGCATCTTTTTCAAACTCGTTTTTTTGTTTTCTCCCAGTTTGAATTAAAACATTTAATTTTAAACTTAATTGTTTTCATATATGTCCTCCATGATCAGAAAAATGCCACAAGAACATGTTAAAGATACATTTTTTTTTCAATGAAAGTGCATTGAATCTACAAAAACGCTCTAAATAGGTTTAAATTTAATTTTTTTTTCCACACATAAAAATTAAAAGACACAAAACATTTTAATCACTCAGAAAAGCTTCAATCGATGCTAAATTATGACCCTGTGAACACATCAGACATCTAGACAAGGATGTGCTGATGATGGAAAAATCTCTTCATTTAAGATAAAATTAAATTTAAATAAGAGATTTTAATAAACAATGCAAAGAAATGCATCCTCAAAGGAAGTCGAGTCGTACAGCTGCAGGAGAATTCATTCTCTCGTTCGCGTCAAAGATGCAAATCTGGGGTGACAGTCTCCCGTTGGCGAACCAACAGAGATGTATTTTTTCTCGACCAGCAAATGAATATGTAAGCCCTAAACCTCTGCAGAAAACACGAGACCAGAGACCGGGAGTGTGACGGAGGGGAAACAAAATCTGGTTTCTGGTGTTTCAAGTGAAAGAGAGACCTGATGCTGAAGGGAAGGGTCTGAACAAGAGATGTGGCTTAAGCTTGTTGGTGTCGCTGGACTGAATATTTAAAGAAAGAGATTTTAACACTCTGACAGTGTCTAAACTATTGTGAGATTCAAGAAAAAATGAATCCTTTAACATTTAGAATGTCAGGATTAACACCTGAAAATGACACTGAAAATCTCAGTAGTTTACTTTTAATTTAGAATTTAACGTGAACATTAAAAATATATATATATATATATATATATATATATATATATATATTAGTGCTGCCACAAACTATTATTTTAATAGTCGACTAATCATCGATTAATTTTTCCGATTAGTCGACTAATCGGATCATGGACAAAGTGGATGTAAAGAAAATCTGAAATATGATTAGCTTTAAAACAAAAAAATCCTAAATAAGCTAAAATCGCTAGCATATAGCTGAAATATTAGCTAAACTCCAAATTAGTCTAAAAAACTGTAAAAATTCCAAATTAGCCAAAATAGCTAGCATGTAGCTGAAGAAATAGCAAAACTCAAAATTAGCCTAAAAAACTGTAGAAATCCCAAATTAGCTAAAATAGTGAAATATTAGCTAAACTCCAAATTAGCCTAAAAAACTGTAAAAAAAAAAAATCCCAAATTAGCCAAAATAGGTAGCATGTAGCTGGAATAATAGAAAAACTCTAAATTAGCCTAAAAAACTGTAAACATTTAGAATTAGCTAGCTAACATGTAAATGAAATATTAGCTAAACTCCAAATTTGCCTACAAAACTGAAAAAATCCTAAATTAGCCAAAATAGCTATCATGAAGTTAAAATATTAGCTCAACTCCAAAATAGCCTGAAAACCCTTAATAAATGCCAAAATAGTCTAAAAAGCTAGCAGAATGTCATTATAACTTTCAACTTCACTACAGTCTGACTCCATATATAATAAAGTAACGACTAATCGACTATTAAATTAGTTGACGACTATTTTAATAGTCGATTAGTCATCGATTAGTCGACTAATCGTGGCATATATATATATATATATATATATATTTTTTTTTAAATTGTTTTTTTTTTATTGTTCTTTGTTTCAAACACAAACACAAAATGAAAATAAAATAAGAATTTGAAAAATACAAATATAAGAATTTAAAAGTACAAAAATACAAAATAAGCATAAGAATCTAAAAATACAAATATAAGAATTGAAAAAACGCAAATATACAAGTAAAGCAGACAATGTGCTTGAAAAGAAGTGGGTAGAAGAAAATTCTTTTGTGGTCCCACCCCTTTCTACAACATTTTTTTGTTACCTTGTCTATTTACAGTTTTTTTTTTTTATTTAAATCAAAACACTTAAAATTTTTTTTGGTTAAAACGTATGTACAATGACATTTGTGCATTTTTATAATGATCATGTCAGTCCTTGTAAAGATTCAGCAGTGACAGCTTAGATTAGAAATGTTACGTTTAAACAAAAATAACAAAACTTATAGTTCTGATGCATCTTGGAACATTATAGTTCAGATGAACTTCGGCAGTTTTTTTCTCATAGTTTTAACCTCGTCTTTGCTTTGTTTATAGATTTGTGCATTATTATTTGGTCTCCATGTATTATCTTTCTTTTAAAACAAAAAACTATTTCATTTTAAATTTTGTAATTTTTATTCCACAAAAAATAAATCAAAATGTGATAATTAGAGGTGGCTTTGTTGACATAATGAAAAGCATTTTGTGGAAAAAAAAGATGGATTTTAAGCATTGCAACAAAAACTTTTATCTTTTAAATATTAATTAATAAAGAAAATTGAAAGTTGTAATGTTATGTATGTATATATATATATATATATATATATATACATGTATATATACATGCATACTGCTCACAAAAATTAAAGGAACACCTTTATAACCATTTTCTTGTTGATTAATCAGCTGAGGGCCTCGTTAATCAATTTCAGCTGTATTGATGCTCATGAATTAACAACAGGTGCACTTCAGTGGCAACAATTAGAAAACCCTCCAAACAGGACTGCTGTTACATGTGGAGGTCATTTCAAGTTTCTCCCTCTTGATCTTTTTTTGGCTGGTTTTCCATTCGTGCTGATTTTGTCTTGTGTAATTATCTCTACTGGCAGTATGAGGAGATTCCTTAACCCTACAGAAGTTGCACAGGTTGTCCAACTTCTCCAGGATGGCACATCCACACGTGCTGCAGCAAGAAGGTTTAATGTGTCTCCCAGAACAATCTCCAGAACATGGAGGAGATTTCAGGAGACTGCTGGTTATTCTGGGAGAGCTGGACAGGGCCGTAGAAGGTCCTCAACCCCTCAGCAGGACCCATACCTGCTCCTTTGTGCAAGGAGGAACAGGCTGAGCACTGCTCGTGCCCTGCAGAATGACCTCCAGTGGGCCACTGGTGTGAATGTCTCCACCCAAACAATCAGGAACAGACTTCATGAAGGTGTCCTGAGGGCCCGATGTCCTGTAGTGGGCCCTGTGCTCACTGCCCAGCACCGTGGAGCTCCACTGGCATTTGCTCAAGAACACCAGAATTGGCAAGTCTGTCACTGGCGTCCTGTACTTTCACAGACGAGAGCAGGTTCACCCTGAGCACCTGTGATAGACGTGAAAGAGTCTGGAGAAGACAAGGAGAACGTTCTGCTGCCTGCAACGTGGTTCAACATGACAGGTTTGGTGGTGGGTCAGTGATGGTCTGGAGAGGCATATCTATGGAGGGACGCACAGACCTCTACTGCCTAGAAAATGCTGCTCTGACTGCCATAAGGTATCCAGATGAAATCCTTCAACCCATTGTCAGACCCTACGCTGGTGCAGTAGGTCCTGGTTTCCTCCTAATGCACAACAATGCCCGGCCTCACGTGGCAAGAGTATGCAGGCAGTACCTGGAGGATGAAGGAATACTAGTGCCTTCACGATCCCCTGACTTAAACCCAATAGAACATCTCTGGGACATTATGTTTGGGTCCATTAGGTGCCGCCAGGTTGCTCCTCAGACTGTACAACAGCTCACACAGATCTGGGAGGAAATGCCACAAGACACCATTCATCGTCTCATTAGGAGCATGCCGCGATGTTGTCAAGCATGCATACAAGCTCGTGGGGGGCACACTAGATACTGAAAAACATTTTGAGTTGCAGAAATGAAAACTTTTATTTCCAGTAAAAGACTTGGCATCCTTTAGTTCCTAAGACACTGCCCTGGCATTATTTGTATCCAACTTTAAATTGAGATCTGATAAATCTTGAAGGTTTCTTTAAAGTTCTCCTTTAACTTTTGTAAGCAGTGTACATGATCAGAACATGATCAGAAGTGTTTTTGATGAGTATAGATCAGTTACCAACATTCTTCAGACACAGGGATGGGGGTGAGACGGAGACTGGGGGTTCTCCGTATTCGTGAAGGTCTCCGGTCCCTAACCCGGGCAAATAAGGGGGGAATAGTGTGTATATATATGAATACATTTTCTTTCTTGGTTCCTTTCTTTGTTCCTCATTTGTATTGTTGTCATCTTGTGGAATATTTTCCTTAAATTCTTCCTTTAGTTGTGTGTTCAACACAGGATGAAGTAGAATTCCAAGAGAAGCAAACTTTAATGACCCCCGCCAGGCATATTTCATACTCATGAAATAAAGCCAGGCATAACATCTTTTCTGCCTAAAATTTGGTGTTAATGCTCCAGAGGCACTTTCTTTTTTTTTTTTTAGCATTTGGTCTGAAATTGTAAAAGCCATAATGGAAACGCAGCTTTTGTTTTCAGGAGAGTCTTTGCCAAGTCGAGCTCGGAGCTGTGAAGCACCAGATAAGAGATGAATCTCGTACCTTTCAAAAGCCCCGCACGATTCACAAGAAATGTGTGTTCACACCTTCAGATGTTTGCACGGAAAAACCGTCATTAATCCTCTCTTATGACACTTTTGTCTGCCAGCCGGTGCCACAGTTTTCATTAATACCTGAAATCCCGTCTGTCCTTGTCATGCCCTCCCACAGAAACATTAACTCTTTTTCAAACAAATTACTGATGTGACACACAGCGGCAGAGAAAACGCCATTACGTATGAAGGAATATCTTTTTCTTTGACGCCCAGAGTATCAAAATAATAGCTTCACCCACAGAGATGAACCAATACTCCTGCACACCTATGCTGAACTGAGAGTGCAGACAGGAATCGATTTGTTGGATTATTATCAAGCAGTAATAAAGTTCCTGACTGTGTATCTTCTGTGTGATAATAGCTCACAGTCGCTTTCGGACACCCTGCAGCGCTTCCCTGTCTCTTCTAATAACACACCTGCAGTCAAAGCTTAGTTATTCACCTGGATAATCTGTCAAAGACCGTCTAGATGTTTTCTCTAAAAGGGCAAGATCTGAAAAAAAAAAAACCTGAAGAAGACTGGGGTGTCTAATCCTTCGCCGGAGCCAGTAACCCCTGGTAATTTCACCTGGATTATCACAGCATGAGGTGAGCTATGGTTTATGTCAAATGAAGATCAAGAATGTAAGTTCTCCATTGAAGCCCATTTAAAAACAGTAATATCCCCCCCAGTAACCACTAGGGGGATGGTGACACATGTGGGCAGACTCAGATTATATCTGAATTCCTTCACTATTGTGCAAATAAAAATTTGAGTTTAAAAAATTTTACTCAAAAATGTAACTAAAAAATGTAACTAAAAATTTAACTAAAAAATTTAACTCAAAAAATTTACTCAAAGGTTTTACTCAAAAATTTTACTAAAAAAATTTTACTCAAAAATTTTACTAAAAAATTTTACTCAAAAGTTTTACTCAAAAATTTTACTCAAAAATTTTACTAAAAAGATTTTACTCAAAAATGTTACTAAAAAATTTTACTCAAAAGTTTTACTCAAAAATTTTACTCAAAAATTTTACTCAAAAATTTTTCTCAAATTTTACTCAAAAATGTAACTCAAAAATTTTATTCAAATTTTACTCAAAAATTTTACTTCATAAAAACAAATATTTTTATCCGTCTCACTTTTTACAGTGCAGTGCCATTTTTGCAGAGCTGTACAAATCTATAAGTCTAAAAAAAGTGCTTTCAAAAATTTTTCAGAAGTCTGGAAAAAAAAACCTTTGTACGTTGATGCTAGATGATGAATTGTCAGGGCCAACCCAGCCACTCGTGTCCCTCTCGGACCACCAGGGGGAGCCCTTACCTGAGTACTAACTGTCATCTTCCTGGACTCCAATTCCCATCATGCTTCAGCCTAGGGGTGGGCGATATGACGATAAAAAACCGCGATACGATCTCCAAAGCTAAAATTTTGTCATTTTTGAGAGATCGTTTTATCACGATCTTCCATGAAAAGCTGCACCAGCGAGAAGGCAGTCTCTTGTTGAGTGCCTGTGACTTTAAATCCGAGCTGCACGTGCGCCCCCCCCGCCCGCCCGCCCACAGGTGTGTTTTCTTTACAAGAGTGAAGCATGGCGGCTGCGGCGGAAAGTTTGGATTTGGTTCCGAAAAAAAGCTCCACATCAATAATATGGAACTGGTTTGGATTTGCACCAGACGACAGCGAACAAAATACGACGATATGCAAAGTGTGCAACGAGAAAGTGAAAACAACTACCGGTAACACTACCAACCTATTCAACCATTTGAAAAGGAAGCATAAAAAACAATACAGTGAAAGTCAAGCGGCTCAGGCGGCTAAAGCTAAGGCTCCCGCAGCAACAGCGTCAACCTCCAAGCAACAAACGCTAACAAGTGTGTTCGCTAAGCTGACACCCTATGACAAAGGCAGCCAACGCTGGACCAGTATAACTGATGCGGTGGCTTTCCACATAGCCAAAGATATGTGCCCGCTACGAACAGTTGAAGGAGCGGGCTTTCAGAAAATGCTCAAAGTTTTAGATCCGCGGTACGAGTTGCCCAGCCGCAAGTTTTTTTCGAACACCGTTATCCCTCAGTTGTATACAAACTGCCGCACCAAAGTTGCACAGGCAATACAAAATGTCCAGTTTTATGCAACAACAAGCGATCTATGGTCCAGCAGAACATCAGAACCATATCTGAGCCTTACAATACACTACGTAAACAACTGGGAGCTACGCAGTGCCACTCTGCAGACCACTTATTTCCCTGATGACCACACCGGAGAGCTCATCGCTGCAGGACTACGTGAAGCTCTCGAGTCATGGGACTTGAACGAAAAAAACATGTCATGCATGACGACAGACAGTGGTGCAAATATGGTGAAAGCCTTGGATTTAAATGGATGGACAAGGCTCCAGTGCTTCGGACACAGATTGCATCTTGCAATTGGTGAGTGTAATTAATTTTATTTTTTTTTATTATACATATATTTTATTTATTAATTTAATGTGTTTATTTAATTGTATTTTTAAGTTTCATGTTGTTTTTTTTTTTTTTTTTTTTTTGCTAATCGGTTAAATGTAAAGTTTCCAGATATAATCAGTGATTTTTCTTTCTCTCTCTCTTTTTTTTTTTTATTAAGAAAAAAGTGCCAAGGATCAACGAATTGAACGTGTGACCTCAGTGTGCAAGAAGGTAGTGAGCACTTTTTCATTTAGTTGGAAAAAAAGAGAGACCTTCTGACAGCACAAGCGCGCCACAATCTACCTCAGCTAAAGCTGATCACAGAGTCACCAACTAGATGGGGCTCTAAACTGGCCATGATGGAGAGAATTCTTGAACAGGAGAAGGCCCTGTCTGAAGTCCTCAAGGCTGACAAGAAAACAAAACATCTGGCTCTGTCATGGCAAGACCTGGATGTGATGGAGTCCTTAAAGAAAGCCCTGGGACCACTAAGAGACTTCACTGATGCCCTCTCTGGGGAGGACTATGTGAGTGTGTCGTATGTAAAGCCTGTACTGCACCTTCTTCAGAACAACCTGCTGAAGGCAGAAGACGATGACTCAGAGTTGTCAAAAAAAATAAAGTCCACTGTGAATGACTACCTCATGGAGAAATACAGTGATCCTGCCACTGATGCTCTGCTTGACATGGCATCACTTGTAGATCCAAGGTTCAAAACCCAGTACATTGATGCTGCTAAAAGGAGAGAAATTGAAGAGAGAGCTGTCACTGAGCTTCAATCCCTGTCTCCAGAACCAGAGAGCCCACAACCTTCTACCTCCATGGCCCAGAGTGGTTCCATTACAAATCCAACAAAGAAAGTGAAGCACTCCTTGGGCAGCTTTTTGAAAGCTGCTGCAGCAGCTCCTTCAACCTCTGTGGAACGAGAAGCTCCCTCTGTGAAGGAGCTTGTTGAAAAGGAGCTACATTCCTACTTGGCACTCCCCAACATTGACAGTGAGGTAAATCCTCTAGAATGGTGGAAGGTACACGAGGTAGACTTTCCAAGAGTCAGCCAGCTTGCACTCAAATACTTGTGCATACCTGCCACAAGTGCCCCATCTGAGCGGGTGTTTAGCACAGGTGGGAACATTGTTACTTGCCAAAGAGCAGCCCTGAAACCAGACAAAGTGGACAAGCTAATTTTCTTGGCCAGAAACCTGTGAAAACTTTGATTTTCTTTTTAGAGTTTTTGTGAATAGTTTTGCAAATCAGAAACAGTTGTACTGAAGTGTGTTGTGTGTGTGTTACACTGAAGTGAAGTTGTAATTTTTAAACTACCTATTGTTTACTGTTATTTATTTTTGGCAATACATTGTTTAACCAATCAATATGACTGTTATTTAGAAATGCACTTTAGAAGTTGCACAATAAATGTAAAAGATTTGTTCTTTACAACTGTCATTTTAAGTGGTGCTGCTAAATTTGCAATTGTTTTATATACATTTGATATTTTTACATTTTATATTTTTATTATTATTTAATATTTACTCTTTGATTTAATTATTTTTTTATTTAAAGTAGAATTCCCTCAGTTGTTGAGGCATAGTTTTTAGTTACTTTTGCTGTTTTACATAGTTTTAATGTTGAGTGATTTTGTGCTGTTGCAAATGAGTGTTTATGATGACAAAATTTGAATAAATATATCTATTTTTTAAAAATGTGTTTACTTCTTTCAACTAAAATCAGTATAATTCCTTTTTTGTCAATTTGAAATTGTCAATTTAAAAAAAATCGTGATAAAATCGAAATCGTGAAATGAAATTGAAAAAATCGTGATTTTTTTTTTTTGCCATATCGCCCAGCCCTACTTCAGCCGCCATTTTCCTTTCACCGCCAGCTGTTTGTCATCATCATCAGTGTATATATTCCTGCTCCTCACTCTGCTCCCTGCGAAGTCTTGATTTGTTTCTCTGTATATTCATTCTGAGCGTTCTTACTTTTGCATACCTGTGTTTTGACTCACGCCTGTTCTTCGTCTCCCGCCTCGCTTCTATGTTTGACCCTAGAACGTCTCCTGACTACGTTCTGCCTTTTCCTAATCTCTGTTGCTATTGTTATTCAAGTTGCAGATGGATCTACTCGCCTCAGCTCCTTCGTTGCATGAATATAGCGCACGGCGCAATGGTTTCAAAATATTTTTAATGCAAAAAAGGCATTTTAATTAATTTTTTACAAATTAAAGTGGATTCATGAAAAATATTTTGCAAAGTGTTTACACTTTATTAGGTTTTACTTCAGGAAATTGGTGATATCATATTTGCTGCTAATAAAAAAAGTAAATATGTTGTCCAAATTGCTTTTAAAGGGTCGATAAAATGCAAAATCAACACCGCCCCCTAGCTAACACACGCACCCATTTTTTTTCGCGGAGCTACTGGTGAACTTTTGCAATAGTTCTAATGTTTGTTTCTGTAGGCGTACACACGCCGCCGAAGCTGGCTCTAGGCTTACATCATGAAATGGGCGTCACCCACAATGAGTAAGAGGCGGAGCCTAAGAGATGAAACTGTCTTTCTTCCAGGTAGGAAAATGAGTTTGCTCAAAGAACTCATATTTATTTAAAAAAATACTTCTTTATTGTACTAAAGGTAGAATAATTATCATGGATAAAAAGTACTCTGAAAGGCTCAGAATAGGATGATATAGGCCCTTTAAAATCAAAGGTGGTAGATACCAAAATATATAATTTTCTATTAGTGAGAGAGTAGGAAGGGAATTATGACAAATGCTCTAAAAATTTAAACGTTTGATCAACTGACAAAAAATCTGTGATTTGTTACACTAAAATATTAGTTTTCATCAAATTAAATTTTTAACTTCAACTCAAAATTGTATTGTGATGACAACTAATCATTTTAAATATAATAAATTACAGTTTAATGATGCAATGTTTCACTTTTTTCAGTGTATCCTTAGTCTGAATACTTACTTGCCCAAACTGGAATAATACATTGACTGTATATGACAATGGGACCGAGTGAAATTGGTTTATTTCCAGTTTCAACCAAATGAAGTCACCATTTTCTTAGTTATATGGACGGCACCATGTTGGAACCAGACGATGTTGGTAAAAGCAGTGATTGGTCCAAGTTGGTGCATGTCGTTGTTTCTATGGCAACCACACTTTCCATTAGCGTATTGGAAGTCTGCACTCCAACCAGTTTTAAACAAAACACAAAAGGTGGTTGTGTCCAAATCCCCCCCTAACTACTAAAAAACTATTTAGTGCGGGACTATATGGTGTCGTGGATTTTAAAGGGATTTCGGACACGATGCTTACTACTTTTCTTTCTCTTTTCTAAACACCAGATGTGCTGTCATCAATTTCACAAAGTGAAAATCGAATAAATAAGAACATTTCACGCCGTTTATTTATGACTCCACTGTGTTCTGATGGTGAAAATGTGGATGCTTTATTCAAATATTACATTTAAACACGTTTTTTTGTTCGAAACTGTTCAACCACAATGCATTGTGGTCCATAGTTGCTAATCCAGTGAGCGTCGATGCACACTACTTTTTCGCAAAGACTTCAAGGAAATTTTGAGTGCACTTGATTTTCGGAATTAGTAGATTCGGACAGAACTAGAAAATGGGGAAGTGAATAGGGGGGATTTGGACACACCTTCTGCCAATCAAACGTTTTGAACGTGAGATCACATGGTTTTTTGAGGCAGTTTGTGACTTGATCGACTTGCAAAAAAAAATGTGACCTAGAAAAAAAAAGGTGTCTGAGCTTGGGATGTCCCGATCAGGTTTTTTTGGGCCCGATCCGATTCCGAGTCATTGGATTTTGTGGATTTGCAGATACCGAGTCCCGATCCGATACTTTTGTAACACATTTAAAACATTAACAAATTGAATAAATACATTTGTCTTGTCCCTTATTTATATTTCATTAACATTTTTTTATCATTAGAAACTTAAATAAAACACTTCAGTGAAGTAGCTTTAATAAACAAGTAAAAATAGAGAAAATATAAACTAGAAAAAAAATCATATTTTCTTGTTCTATAAGTGATAATTAGTCATGTGAGAAAGTTTAGTGACTTTAACTTTAATATATTTAGTTATTGAACATTTTTGACCAAATGTGATTTCTGTCCTCATTTAGAATTCTTAAAAATAAATTATGTGTGTTTTAGCATGAATTTGATGAGTGTTTATGACTAGCTCATATCATTATTAATTTTAATTTATTCGTTTGTTTGTTTTTTAAGATTATGTGCTTCTTTTTAAGTTCTTAAGACATCACATTTCAGTTTTATTATCAGAGGAGTTAATTTTCTTAACTTTTATTTCTCTTTCAGAGAAATAAAACAGGCATATCAAAGGACAGCTCGGGTCCTAAGGAGTTAAATCACGGCGCTAGCATGTAGCAGTTAGCAGCTGCTGGTTAGCCATTTGTCTATCTGGAGCACAAAGAGTTTAAGATTAAAAATAAACAAAACTCTGTCTTTTTCTGTTGAAATGCCTTCAGAGGTTGTTGTTTAGAGACACTAGCTGTTAGTTTAAAGTGTTTTAAGAGTTATTGATCCCGGAAGTCTGAATCCATGATCGGCTAGCTAGCTAACTTTACATCAATCCTCTGCTTGAACTCTTGCCGGTTTCTGCTTCGTTTTCTGGGACTAACATTTCATGATCTGTTCATGACATGCAGACTTCTAGTGGAATATTTATCCAGAATTATAGGATTGAAATATAAAGCTCTGATCATAATAATAATGAAGGAAATATGCGATCCTGATCGGACAACGGAGCCCGATTCCGATCGAGTCTTCAATCACGTGATCGGGCCCGATTTCCGGTCACGTGATCGGATCGGGACATTCCTAGTCCGAGCATGAATGGTTATTTTGACAACTATAGTAAAAGCTGTTTATTTCTCTATAGAAGTCTATAGGATTTTGTCTGTTTGGAGCCAGCGAGTACCTCCCTAAGGGCGATCACTCAGTCCAGTTCTCATACACTGTCAATGGAAACTAATAGGAGTTTAGAGAGAATTTAGTAATTTCTTAAAAACAGCAGTGCTTCCTCTTGGGGCTGCTGGGAGTAAATGGGTTCCCATAAATACTGTTTCCTCACAGTAGAGACAGTCCTTTGACAGCCACGGTTGTTAAGTTTCATGTTTCAGTTTTAACACGAGGGATCGAGGGTCACGTTGGTTAAACCGAGAAGACGGACGGTCATTTGTGTGAATGTTCGTCATGTTTTATTAAGTTGTTTCGTTTTTTGTCGGTTCCTCTTTGAGCTCCCTCATCTGGAGTGAGAAGTGCTCTCTTGAATAAAAATTGATTTGATTCAATGTATTTTATGCTTTTATTTTATAATGATTCAGATTTTGATTTTTTTTTATGAATAGCAAAATGTTTATGCAAATTGAAACTTGTTTGTGGAGAGAAAAATGATGAAGAGCATCACTTCAGGGACACTTCCTGTCATGCTCAGTTTGATCATTTTTGATTACAGTGGTTTCTACTTTAGTTAGGCTTTAAATCAGCCAAACATGTGACGTCATACAGCGTCCGTCTTTATTTCCAGTAACTGTTTTCTTGGTGACTAGATTACAGAAATTGTTTCCCGCTTTATCCGCTTGTCTCTCAAATTCAGATTCATGCTGTTCCTTTAAACTGCCTGTCGAGCAGCATTTTCTGAAAAAACATTAACAACAACAACAAAAAAAAAGAGATAAATTAAAATTTATGATCCAAATGAAATCTGCTCTTCACGTGGATTCATGAATAAAGAATTGTTGTTCCAGGCGAACACAATTTGTATTTTTCATTGAGGCCTGAGCGGTCCCGGCTGCCGCATCAATAGTAAAGCAGCGTCCGTGCACGCCGACCGTGTCATGACAGATTTGGATTTTCCCACTACGCGCTTGTCACAGTGTTTGGATGGCACTCGTGCTTGAGATGAACACAGCTGGAGGAGTCTGTAAACGCTCCGAGTTCCTCTGTTCAAGTGTGCCAGATCGTTAGAATTTAGCAAACAGAATCTCTTCTAACTCATAAAAAGATCATCTATATGACATTAGCAAATATCCAACAATGAATAACAGAGGGAACGGACATGTTCCTCAGTGTGCTGCCACACATCCCTCTCTCCCCTCCATCCGGCCGTCTCCCACGGCGATGACACGGACTGAGGAGTCATCGTCTTGCATTAAATATCAGGGATTGAGATGGCTTCAAGTGGACGGAGAGACGCTTCAGGCTGTTCTTTTTTTCTATTCTTTAGTTAAAAAAACTTTATTTAAATATTATGACGTTTGTAACACAAATGACCTTATAGGGAAACCTTTTTAATTAAAATATTGTCAATATTTTGTTTGGCGATACTTGTATTAATTTAAAAGGTGATATTCAATTAATTATTTATAAGCGTCCTTCAGTGCGTTCCTTTATTTTCCACCAAAACCCCCGACCACTAGTTGGCAGCACACCACACTGAGCCTCTTTGCGCAGCTCTACACCGCGACCAAACAACAAGATTTCGCGAGAACCAGTTTGTGTTACAGGCTTAAAATAAATTGAATCTTTTTTTTTTTTACAATGAAAGAGTTAATGATATTTAGGTGGAGATTTTTTTCTGAGTCATACGCTTAAAAAAAGTGAAAAATTGCTCTTTTACAGTCTTGGGATACGTCGTGATACGTATTGTTTCGTGAGATACGTATTGGGATACGTATCATATCGCCAGACTCTTGCCAAAACACATAAATATATATATTTTATATATATATATTTTTTTTCCACTGTTCTTTTTTTTTTTTTTTTGCATCTTTTAACTTTGATTCATGCATGTTTTTTTTTTAACATTCTGAAATGTTATGTAGAGTAGGGGTGGATATTGAGAGCCTGTCCCGTTATATGTTGTGTGTGTGTGTTTATTACGTGTTTTTGATTTTTTTTTTACTATCTTGTTTGGCTTCTACTCTGTCATTTGTTATCATCTTTTGAAATGGAAACGAGATCTTGAAAACGAGATGTTTCATCTCTAGGGGTTTATCCTTCTATCTCACTTTAAATGTGTAAAAAAAAAAAAAAAAAGTGTTTTTTTTTTCTGAATTGTTGTAAAAGAAATTACAGTAAAACTAAGTTTTGTTGTTGTGAAAAATAAAATATAAAGAAGATACAGTTGCTATCTGGTGTGCACCAGTTAGTACATGGTACTCACCAAATACTAACTTTTTTTTTTAACATTTTTTAATTTGATTTTTTTTTCCAATGTCCCTTCAGGAGCTCTGTAATTAAGCTCATGAAGTAAAGTTTTTTTTTTGTTTTTTTTTTTTTAGCAAATACTAATTTTATTAAACAAAGACATAAAAAAGTCAAGATTTCCAATTGGTCCTTTAGAATTTGGTTTATTCATTCTTCTAGATTACAACAAAAGCAAAAAATTGTATTAAAACTATACAAAAATGAGTCTTAGCTGAAGATAATCCAAACTGCAAAATAAAAGCTAATTTGAAAAAAACAGTAGCTCCGTTCAACAAAAAGTCCAAACATTTAAGATTTAAACTCATTTTATTTCACTTTTAAAATGAGATCTAAACCATATTATAAGTTGTTCCATTAAATATGTGGTTTTTTTTATTTTTATTCAAATCATTTAAAAAACTTTATTTTTTGCTAAATATTTTCTTTTATAATGGATGGTGTAACTTCCTACTATTTTTTGCAAATTTTATTTTAGTTTCATTAAGTTTAATTGTAAACAAATTAGGTTTGTGGGATCTATATGCCTAATTTTTGATGTGATCTGATTTTTCATTTATTTTAAACATATATCAAACCTATTTCAGAGAACAAAGACAATAAAGAAAGAGTAAATAAGATGATGCCATCACCCTGACAGCGTAATTACTCCTAATCATAGACGTATTTGCAGTTTTACATACAGAACAGACATTTGTTGCTTGAAAGGAAGTGGGAAGAAGCCAATTTAATTCCATCACTATTGTGTTTTTTGCTTTTAAATAAATATTTTTATATCTGGTTCTTATCAGATCAAATGCAGATTATTTATCAAGTGACATTTAGATTTTTCATTAGAAGTAGAATTTATTTATCAGGAAAATAATAATAATATTGTCTGTAGACAGTAAAGGTCTTCTCTATAAGTTGGTGTGTGACTGTTTTTCTTCTGCACAGAATCCGGTGGTTGAAAGACTGAAAGACAGACTGGGTCTCCCCTGGGAGCTGGGAGAGAAGATGCATCTAGGTTATTGATTTTCAATGTACCGTTGGACTTCTAACCGGCTGCATGAGCAGAAAAAAAAAGCCCACCAGGCTGAGTTCAACTTTGCATCATAGAAACCGACTGATTCTCCTTTCGTTCTGCCTGCTTTGTCAAACTCATCTACTGCATCTGTTTGCATGTATTTAATGCAAACATGGCTGCTATCTGAGCAAAAACAGCACACTGGTCAGTAGGGCTGCCACGATTAGTCGACCAATCAACGACGAATCGACTATTAAAACGGCCGATGACTAATTTAATAGTCGATTAGTCGTTATTTTATATTATGTGGAGTCAGAGTGTAGTAAAGTTGAAAGATATAATGGCATTCTGCTAGTTTTTTGGAATATTTTGGCATTTAATAAGATTTTTTAAGCTATTTTGGAGATTAGCTAATATTTCAGCAACAAGCTAGCTGTTTTGGCTAATTTAGGCTTTTTTGTTGTTTTTTTGGAGATTAGCTAATATTTCAGCTGCATGCTAGCTGTTTTGGCTAATTTAGGCTTTTTGGGGTTTTTTTTGGAGATTAGCTAAAATTTCAGCGGCATGCTAGCTGTCTTGGCTAATTAAGGCTCTTTTTGGTTTTTTTTGGAAATTAGCTAATATTTCAACTACATGCCAGCTGTTTTGGCTAATTTAGGCTATTTTTGTTGTTTTTTTGGAGATTAGCTAATATTTCAGCTGCATGCTAGCTGTCTTGGCTAATTTAGGCTCTTTTGGGTTTTTTTTTGGAGATTAGCTAAAATTTCAGCTACATGCTAGCCGTTTTGGCTAATTTTGTTTTCTTGAGTTTTCTCGGCTAATACGGAATTTAGCTAATATTTTAGCTAGCTATCATCTCGGCTTCAGCCATTATAGCTATAAGCTTCAGCGATTTCAGCTATTAGTTTCAGCGATTTCATCTTTCAACTTCAGCATTTTTAAATATCAATTTCAGCATCTTCAGCAACCAAATTCAGCTTACAGCATTTACTCTAGCATTATCACAGGTAATACTATATATCTAGTTTTTAATTAGTTTACAGCAAATCATGGTTAGCATATTTTTTACATCCAGTTTGCCCATGACCCGATTAGTCTTATCGGAAAAAAATAATCGGTGATTAGTCGACTATTAAAATAATCGTTTGTGGCAGCACTATTGGTCAGAGTGCGAGGTCCTTACTGTCTGCACTTCTTTCTAAAAAAGCTTCTAAAATGCTGCGAAACACCTTCATCTCCTCTCGTCATGGAGCCAAAGCCGCTCACTCGCTGCCAGCACTTCTGGGTGGCGCCGTGTGTAAGTGGGATCATAAAAGCTGCTGGTGTATGAATGATGGATTGTTAAGGCAATCTCCGGCACCGACTGATGGCCTGCAAGCGTGGATCAACAGGGCCTTGAAGAGGCGGGCGGGCGGCCGGGCGGCGCCGCTGATATTTGTGCAGAGCGAGTCTCCTAAAGATGCAAAAATTCTGCCTACACTGTCAGACTCTCTGAAGCGGAAGCTGCACAGGGTTGACGGCAATAAAACTACTTTGTCACTTCCAGGTGTCAAACTGCAGGTTGTCCTGTATTGATTCTCACCTCACACTTCCACGATGTCGACTGTGAGGACTGGATGCTTTCTGTATATTGGAAATAAAGCTATTACATTTATGACTATTTGGTTGATCAAAGCATCCAACCATGTATCCATTCATCATCTGCCACTTGTCTGGGTTGCAAAAGTGACACTTTTTCAAGCTCATACTGAAGGTGGCCTGCAGAAATATAGAGGTCGTCAATTGTTCGGTGAGTTTGATGAGTTTAAATGTCCACAGACATTTATTTCTACAAGGTAGCACAGACGCACTCCAATGAAAATTAAGTTTTTGATTATTTTTATGTCCTTCATGATGAAGGACATATATAAAATAATTTAAAGAGGCCATACCATGAAAAACTAACTTTTTGAAGTTTATCATTCTTCACTATAAACAACCTCAAAGCGACTTTTTGATCCGTTCACGCATTTATGAGTAATCTTGTAAAAACAACAGCAGCCCGTCCCATATATATCTATGGGGTCTAATCAAGATCAGCTTAAAGTGAATGAAAAAAACAGATGGAAAACTAAAAAAATAGACGTAACAAAAAAAGTTTTCAAAATTTGAGAACAAGATATTGTAAAGATTAAAAAAAAAAAATCTGAATCTCTACTTTAAGTCCTCAGTTTTACAGTTTCAATTCGGATTTTTGAGTTTTTGCTACTGAACTGAGCCTAATTTTAGATAGAGCAGTATCCCTACTGTGCAGTTTTACCGCGCTAAATATCGCGCTGTACCCTTTGTGGTCTCGCTGTTTGGTGGATTTTTTTCAGCGCGACTTTGCTGTTGATTTTGTTAATCGATCTCCACCTTTTTTCACGCAGACGGGGCAGCAATACATAAATTTTCGTCATGATTCGATCCTTGTTTTCATCCAAGTTCTACACTTATTTTTCTATGAAAGTTTGAATAGTAAGAATAAAAAATGGAGAGAAGTGTAAAAATATTCATGTGGATCTGAGAAAAGTGCAGAAAATGTGTGGTGAGGAGTCCTCTCTGTCCCCCCTGGGAAACATACCCGGTAGCCAATGAGCTCAAAGCCCCGCCCCCATGTACAATTAGGTTCAGCTCAGTAGCAAAAACTCGAGAGTCAGAAATGAAACTGTAAAACTGAGGAATGGAAGTGAAGATTCAGAAAAGCAAAAAAAAAAAAAAAAAATTCAAAACAACAACAGCTGTTACTAATGGATAAATTATTTTTCAATTCGTAATTTTTACATTTACAGTTTTCTTAATTAAAGTTTTCAGGTTTTTTTCATTAACAAGATTAATTTAAAGTTTTTTGAATTTTTTTCAAAATTTAAAGATTAATTTCAAGTTTACTGTATTTTTTTTCAAAGTTTCAAAAAAAGATGTATTCAAATTTTTTTTTTTTTTCAAATTTTCAATATTAATTTCAAATTTTCTGTATTTGTTTTCAAAATTTAAAGATTAATTTCAAGTTTTCTGGTTTTTTTATTTAAAAGTTAATTTAAAGTGTTCTGTATTTTTTTCAAAGTTTAAAAAAAAAGTATTCAATTTTCTTTTTTCAAAATTTCAAGATTTATTTAAAGTTTTCAACTTTTTTTCAAAATTTAAAAACTTTTTTCAGTTACAATGTCTATTTCTCAAATTTTCAATGTTTTTTCTTGTTCACTTTAAGCTGATTTGGCCCCCATACGTATCCACAAAAACGAGCGGGTCCTCTCGAGTGAGACAGTCCCTTCCAGGACACTTACACAGTCTAACTCCAAAATTCAATTTTCCACGGAGCTAGCGGTGATCAGCAAAAAAAATGTAATTTTAGATGCAGAATACGGTATATCTTCCAATAGTGTCCTGTCTTCAATCAATCCTATCTCAAACAGATGTTTGTTGCTTTAGACGCGGGGCTCCTTTAAGACACTTCACTGTTGATACCATAAAGTCTGACCGACTATGAAAGACTTGGTGTAGAAATATATATAATTTCGACCGGGCATAAACCACAATTATTCATTTCGTAAGTTGACACTTACGTGAATTACAGGAATTACGTCATCCATACCTCGCTACCAAATCCAAGTCATTGATTGGTCAGAGTTCAACCTGGTTTAACTTTTAACATGCGTTCAGTGGTTTTCTACATAGAGCCCAAAATCAATTGAAGAAACTTCCATGATTCATTTTCAAATGGTTGACACTTCTGTGAATTAAAACCAAAGATTGACTGGTTCGATGATTTTGTACGTAGAATCCAAAAACAAACTTAAGAATTTGCAAAGTGATTCGTGAACTTGAGTGTTTTGAATGTGCGTTTAAATAGACTTTTCATTGGAAGTGATCGCATGTTGCTGAGGGTGACGTGAACGCAGCCTTAGGCTTAAATGTCCACCGAGTCTATAGATTCAAAACAATTAAATAAGAAGAAGTTCTCTCCAGATTTATTTATTTATTTATGTTCTAAAGTAGAGAATGTACTCCGAGCTCAAGAAAGAGACGTCTAAACATTTAAAAGTGAAAGGAATCCAATTCAGCTTTAAATATGTTGCTCATACTGCAGTATCTGAACTGTTGTTGTCCATGTTTGTTTACTTTTGTCGTTCCGTCATCACCTCTGTACAAATCTGCTCCCTCATCTTCAAATCCCCCAAAATCAACGAATGAGCAGTTATTTCTCTCCATAACTGCACGACTTTCGTGCATTGTAAGGAAAGTTTTTAACTTCTTTCATCCGGTGTGACATCATCTTAATCTTCAAATGATAATTGCATTTCCTCCAGGATGAAAAGTCATGCAGCCTTCCTCCCAGTAAGATCTTAACAGTCATAAAATTTCACTTTATTTACAAAAAAAATAAAAATCATTCCAACTCACTCTTGTTTGGCTAAAAGAATTTAAAAGATTAAGAAGCATCTGCGTCTTTCCCATTAAAGTCATTTCCTGCAACTTCACTCAGGGAATACCAAAACTGCCCCCCGTGAGGATCCACAACCTCCGGAAATGATAGCAGCCTGTTAGGCCGACGCCCATCCCTTAAAGAAAATACGTCTGTTCGGTTTGAAGGGTCTGTAGTTTGTCCCTTTTTTTTTAGGAAAGAAAAATCGAGCAGCTTATAGTGACCCAGATCCCAATTCCTCTTAGCCGTTGAAAAAAAAAATCAGGAAAACACCTGAAGTAGCACCTCATGAAAACAAGCCAACTTCTTTTGCTAGCATGTTTCTTTTAATAATAATTGTCTCAAGTAGAGCTGCCACGATTATTCGACTAATCGATGATGACTATTTAATATTTGATTAGTCGTCGTTACTTTATATAGTATGAAGTCAGAGTGTAGTAAAATTGAAAGTTATAATGGTATTCTGTTAGCTTTTCGAACTATTTTGGCATTTATTAAGGTTTTTTAAGGCTATTTTTGAGTTTAGCTTATATTTCAGCTACATGCTAGCTGTTTTGGCGAATTTTGGCTTCTGTTGTTGTTTTTTTTTTTTTTGGAGATGAGCTAATATTTCAGCTACATGCTAGTTATTTTGGCTAATTTAGGCTTTTTTCAGTCTTTTAGGCTATTTTGGAGATTATATCATATTTCAGATACATGCTAGCTGTTTTGGCTAATTTTGTTTTCTTGAGTTTTCTCGGCTAATACGGAATTTAGCTAATATTTTAGCTGGCTTTCATCTCGGCTTCAGCCATTATAGCTATTAGCTTCAGCAATTTCAGCTATTAGCTTCAGCGTTTTCAGCTATTAGCTTCAGCAATTTCAGCTGTCAACTTCAGCATTTTTAAATATTAATTTCAGCATCTTCAGCAACCAAATTCAGCTTACAGCATTTACTCTAGCATTATCACAGGTAATATTATATATCTAGTTTTTAATTAGATTAAAGCAAATCAGTCTTCGTTACTTTATATAGTATGAAGTCAGAGTGTAGTAAAATTGAAAGTTATAATGGTATTCTGTTAGCTTTTCGGACTATTTTGGCATTTATTACGGCTTTTTTAAGGCTATTTTTGAGTTTAGCTTATATTTCAGCTACATGCTAGCTCTTTTGGGTAATTTTGGCTTTTTTTGTTGGTTTTTTTTGGAGATTAGCTAATATTTCAGCTGCATGCTAGTTATTTTGGCTAATTTAGACTTTTTTCAGTTTTTCAAGCTATTTTGGAGATTATCTTATATTTCAGCTACATGCTAGCTGTTTTGGCTAATTTTGTTTTCTTGAGTTTTCTCGGCTAATACGGAATTTAGCTAATAATTTAGCTGGCTATCATCTCGGCTTCAGCCAATATAGCTATTAGCGTCAGCGATTTCAGCAATTAGCTTCAGCGATTTCAGCTATTAGCTTCAGCGATTTCAGCTATTAGCTTCAGCGATTTTAGCTATTAGCTTAAGCGATTTCAGCTATCAACTTCAGCATTTTTAAATATCAATGTCAGCATCTTCAGCAACCAAATTCAGCTTACAGCATTTAAAATTGAAAGTTATAATGGTATTCTGTTAGCTTTTCTGACTATTTTGGCATTTATTAAGGTTTTTTTAGGCTATTTTTGAGTTTAGCTTATATTTCAGCTACATGCTAGCTGTTTTGGCTAATTTTGGCTTTTTTTGTTTTTTCAATGCTTATTTGGAGTTTAGCTAATGTTTCAGCATTATAATACATATTTTGGCTAATTTAGACTTTTTTAAGGCTATTTTTGAGTTTAGCTTATTTCAGCTACATGCTAACTGTTTTGGCTAACTTTGGCTCTTTTTTATTTTTTAGACCAATTTGGCATCCAACTAATATTTCAGCTGGTTATCAACTTCAGCATCTTTACATCCACTTTGCGCATGACCCGATTGATCGACTAATCGGAAAAAATGAGTGATTAGTCGACTATTAAAACAATCGTTAGTGGCATCCCTAGTCTCAAAAAGCTCAGCATCGACACAATAGCATCTCTGTTTTTTTGTCAGATAGCATCTAAACCAGGAAGTTCAAACCATAAACAGGACGCGTTCTCCAAAGACGCGTCTGCTTAATACTTAAATTCATACGTTCAACAAGATAATTACTGTTAACTATAATACAATCACACGCTGACGTGTAATAAAGCTAAACCTAAGAACAGGAATCTGTGATTTTAGAGCAAATCCATAATTAGCAACATGTGATTAACTTACAATGTAAATGTCGCCCTCTGAGTCTCTGCATTAATTTGATTTATGACCCTTGTGTTAACACATGTGACTCAATGTTGGGAAACTGGATGGTCTGACATCGAGAATTGTCGGATATCAAAACAGAAAATGGAAAAAGGAAGTGAAGTGAAGGAGACAAATAGTGAGACAAAGAAAGAGCAAGGTAAGCTAATCCACTGCAGGAATGCTGAGAGGGCGCTGCCCCATTACAGCTGGTCTCCTGACCTTGACTTGCTGGAAGTGAAAAGGACCTTTGAGAGAATATTAAACAGATTGGATCAAATCACAAAAAGACGGAGAAGAAAAAGCAGTTTTACATCCTGTACATTAAATGTTTCAAAGACGAATAAGAATGTGGCTTTTTTGTCATGATGGAGTACATTTATAGGCTAAAAACTGCACCTCTAGTTGTTTATTTAATCAAATTATTGTGAATCAAAACTATAATTATTATGAATCAATTTGTATTGTTCCACTCCTTTGGGTCTCTAAAAACTGTAGAATAAAAAAACAATTTTTAGCATATTAAAAGTTTTTTATTTCAAGTATTGAACGCAGATGAGTCAGTTGAATTTGTAAGTTTTTTGCCAAAAATGTAGATTTTATTTTTAAAATTAGGTAATTTTGTCAGTAAATTAGAAATTATGTTTAAATGGTTTGAACAAAAACCCATTATGGAGACCAAATTAATTTTATTGAGATGAATTAGAGAGAAAACTTTAACAAGATAATCTTTAAGCTCATGGAAACTTATCTTCTTTGAAGCTTAATTGGTTTATTTTTCGGCTTGTTGCATCCTAAAAGTCCTCAAACGTGGGTGGAAAATCCCCGGTTTGGAAGATTGGTTAAAAACTTGAATACGGAACTTAACACAATCTCAAACTGTGACGGCAGAAAACCTGAAAAAAGGATTGGAGCTGAGATGACAGGAAAAAGACAGAGGGAGCGCGGCTTAATAATGGAAAAAAAAAAGAAGAATGAAGAAGATGAAGTAGGAGGGCAAACGTTTAGTCACACAACAAATGCAGTTAATTAAAATCAATTAATTACATTGATATATATCCAGGCAATCTGCAGCTACTGTCTATAGGTCCATAGTTTATTTTATACGTGCTTTTTTTCTGTTTTTTGTACCAGTTCTGACAAAAAACAATAAAAAGTTTTTAAAAAAAAAAAAAATCAATTAATTAGACCTCATATTTATTTCTACACATTGAATTTTAGAGGTTCGTGGGTCATAAACTGCCAAACACCCGCGTCTCTCTTTTGTCTTTTCAAACCAGCACGTTTCCTTTTAAGGGTAAAATTTACAACATTTGAACAGAAGAACGGCCTTTACCTTTAAACACCCATTAAATCATATAATCGTGTGCTCCAAGGACACCTCGAGGCACAACTATTCCTTTGAGATGAAGTTATAAAATGCTCGGTCTGCTTCACAAACCGTCACTCGCGCACGTCTGCACACTTCTACGCGCTCTTTGCTTGTAAGCAAACTGTGTTTCCTGTTGCAGCCAATGGAAAAGGAGGTCAAACTGGTAGATTTGGGGAGAATATCTACTGATGCAGCATTAAATTCTCTCTCCGATCATCAAAATCCATCATTCTGTAAGACAGTTTCTGCACGACGGCAGCTCAGTTTTACAGAATTGTCTCTATGAATACTAGTCCCGCCCCTCTTCCCCTCTCCACTACTGAGAGCTCTCTGTTTCCGTACTCTTCAGCTAGCTTACAGCCCCCCTCCCAACAAAAACCGGTGCAATAAAAATGGTGAGTCATATTTGATAGATCTTCATCTGCAAGTGGATGCATCAGAATGGAGCAGAGCAGGAAGTACAAATTGACTCTTTTCGTCTTCTCCTGATTCACTACGATTTGAATTTAAAAAAATACTCAGAAATGTTCATTTAATCTTGAAACTGGAAAAATTATTTATTCCAGAGTAACTTCGCTTAACTTGATCCGGATTGAATCCTAAACTTTCCGTTTGGTGAGGATTCAGATGGAATCCACCGGAGATTTATGTTCCGGACCAAAGCTTGTAAAAAAAAACATGTGACTAAAGGTCTCTTCAGCCATTGGCCAGCAGTTATGGGGGCGGGTCAACACAAAAAGAGAAAGATGGAGATTCGGAACTTTACAAATATGTGTCTAGATAGTTAATTTATTCTGACTTTTTATTTCGCTGATGAATTTTGAACGTCTGTATGAAGAGCAGGTTAAATACTTTTTACATCAACTTTGGTACAGCTGAGTTTTTTTACTTGCTTAAACTCAGGCTGAAGTATTTCAGAGCGAACCGGATCTCAGTCTAATTGGTAACAAGCTTAGACCACCTCAAAAGATGGGTTCGAGAGCGGTTCCTGGCCTGAGTCTCTTTGGGCATATTCAGACTCAAACATCCATCCAACTTCTTCCTTTCATCCGGGACCGGGTCGCGGGGGCAGCAGTCTAAGAAAAGATGCCCAGACTTCCCTCTCTCCGGTCACTTCCTCCAACTCTTCTGGGGGGACCCCGAGGCGTTCATAGACCAGCTAATGGACATAGTCTCCCAGCCTGTTCGGGGTCTTCCCTGGGACCTCCGCCCAGTGGGACATGCCCGGAATGCCTCTCCGGGGAGGCATCCGGATCAGATGCCGAGCCACCTCAACTGGCTCCTCTCAATGTGGAGGAGAAGCGGCTCTACTCCGAGCTCTCTCCGGGTGACCGAGCTCCTCACTCTATCTCTAAGGGAGCGCCCAGACACCCTCATTGTTCGGGATCTTGTTCCTTCGGTCTTGACCCAGAGTTTATGACCGTAGGTAGATTGGCTCAGCTCTCTCTTCACTACAACATACCGCATAACGGCGGACGCCGCTCCAATCCTCCTGTCGATTTTACGCTATGATCTTTCCTCACTTGTGAACAAAACCCCAAGATATTTAAACTCCTCCACCTGAAGGAGGAGCACTCCACCCACCGACAGAGGACAAACTGCTGACTCAAACTTTGTTCCGGATTATCGAGAGAAACCAACTTTGGTTCATTTAAATCCAAGGATGTCAAACTCAATCGCACAAGGGGCCAAAATCCAAAACACACCGAACAGAATTAACATTTATTAAACACAGTAAAACTGCGTTTTTAAAACTTTGAAATTATAACTTTCTAAAACAGAAAGAACATCATGTCTGATACTGGTACCGTAACCCTAGCCTGGTCCGCATCTGGTACCGCATCCGGAACCGGTATCTTAACCTGGTCCGTGTCTGGTACCGCATCTTAGTGTGGCCCACATCCCGAACAGGTACCCTAACCGATACCCTAACCCTAGCCTGGTCCGGGTCTAGTACCACATTGGGAACCACATCCTGAACCCATACCCTAACCCTAGTCTGCTCCGCGTCTAGTACCACATCTGAAACTGGTACCCTAACCTGGTCCGGGACTAGTACCACGTCGGGAACCACATCTGGAACCCATACCCTAACCCTAGTCTGGTCCGTGTCTTGTACCACGTCTGAAACTGGTACCCTCACCTGGTCCGCGTCTGGTACCACGTCCGGAATGGTACCTTAACTGGGTCAGCGTCTATCACCACATCGAGTACCACATCTGGAACCGATAACCTAACCCTAGCCTGTTCCGCGTCGGAACCAGTACTGGTCTGCATCCGGTACCGACTGGGACATCGGGCCGTTAATAACACATATACAAAATGATCTGGTGGGCGGGATAGAATCACCCAGCGGGCCGGATCCGGCCTCCAGGCCTTAACCTGTGCTCAAAGTGGACCAAATGTTTATATATATGCTCAGAAAAAGCCAAAAGAACATGTTAAAAAACATAATTTTAATCGGAGTGGATCTTAAAATACATAAAGTTATATTTTTTTTCCAAAAAAAACAAAAAAACTGTTTAACTGCTTTAATCTAACAAAAATGTAACTTTCCTTTCATCTTTAAATTACATCTTCCAGGTGGTTCCGTTGACTCTCAGGAGCAGAGGGCCAAACTAAATAAAAGTGACAATTTTGACTTCTACCAATTTGACATGAATGCACTCCATTCACACCACGGCTACTTGGTTGCATTGGATAGCAGGTGTGAAAACTCGCCTAAATTCTTCATGGCGACTCCTTATTTTTAGGCAACACTTTGGAGCAGCTGATTCAGATCAAACCAAAAATAATGTCGGTTCTGTTGAGTTTTTTTAGCATATTTTCACACCTGGAATTATCTTGGTTGAAAGATTTCCTTTCAAAGGACTTCCAAGCAGTTTTTGAGCGAGGTGGAGTAAATTGCTGTTTCAGTGTTCGGATGGTTGTAATTGTTATCTACCGAAACAGCTCAGCGAGAAAACGAGGTGTGCGTCTGCGTTCGTGTCTCTTTGTCTGCGAACCAGCCAGCAATTTCACAGAGTTGTTGTTTAAACACAGCTGCCTCACCCACAGCGAGCTGCAGCTCTTAATCTCTCGCTCTTCTGGCTTCATGGGCGCAGGCTGTGCGTTAAATCTAGCGGATTGTGTGAGAACAAGTCCTCTTTGGGTGTTGTTATTAACTGGAAGTGGGGCTTTAAAAGCGGACAAAGAGAAAGTTTTCACAAAAGATAGTGAATGAGAAAAATGTCAGTGCAGATGTGGGATCATATCTCATCTAAGATCCTGTACGACTTGATCAACATGTAAGACAAGTGAACCGGTGGGGCTGGAATTTGTTTTTGAGCACCTATGAGTCAAAGCAGACACGAGTGTGAATTTATGTTCTCCTGCTTAATGTCCTTTTTTAAAAAGAGATGCTATTTTCATGTGGCTCCTGCACCTGCAGCCTAGATCATGACTCAGCAAAATGAAGAAGTTAAAAAAAAAAGGAGGAAAAAACATCCCACCTGAGGTGTCCCACATGTTGAGCTCAATCCTCTGTTTGTCGATCTCAAAGCTGGCTGTGTAGTTCTCAAAAACCGTGGGGACATAACTCTGAAAGAAGAACAAAAAAATCAGAGAAATGCATTGCATTTTGGGTGGAATTTTGCTAGATCAGCTCCAACTGGTGAGGAGAAGCAGGTGTTAGAGGCTGCATTTGAATTGGAACAACTACATGAAAATATCGCATTTTTTTCATCAAATTTGTGTTAACTTTTTCCACATCTAGAGATATTTAGCATGGAAAAACAATAAAACGTTGTTATTATACTTTAATAAACGTGTAGATGTTTTTTTAAAAGCAAAAAATTATTTAAATTATTTTATTTGTTCGATTTTCTGTGCTCGGAGCAACACGCGCCGTGCGTAAAAGCGCACAGAAGTCATATTTTTTAATTATTTCAAACACTATTTTCATGATGATTATATCTAAATGTCAATAAAATGTTGTAAAATTGTCAGATATAAATAAACACTGCTGTATTAACATCATTTTTATGGTTATTTTGCGTAAAATACGCATCTTTTACGTGTGCGTCAGGCTGCTTCATGATTTGGCCAAACGGAGTCTTACCTCTGGATACGAGTCTTTGGCAAAGACGTGGAGGAGAGCCGTTTTTCCACACTGCGAATCCCCGACAACTACTATCTTACAGCGAAGTAAGCCCTTGTTCTCCATCGCGCTCCGTCCGCGTTACGACTAGCTGGTTCCGAGTCGCTCCCGTCTGGTTCATGGAGGTCTGGGAGATCGAGGGAGCAGCGCGCGGAGAGAGTCCTGGTCCGTCCGGGTCAAAACTTCTGTCCCGAGGTTGGCTTCATACTCCGCGCTGCGCTGCGCTCCTCTGCGTTTCCATTCACGCAGCTGAAACACCTGGTGAAGGCTGTTAAGGTCAGGTGTCTCGATGCATTTCCTGTTTGGGTTTAACAAAATAAAAGCCTCATTCATTAAAACGTGCGTCCACAAAGCAGATGTTTATTGACCTATGGAGAATATTAATGTTTGATCAACATATGACAACTGGTTTAAAGGTGTTAAAATCAAAAACGTGATTTTTTTACCACAACGATATTGAAAGCTTGCTTTATTTTCACCACTTTTTAAAATTGTTTAATGAAAAAAAAAACAATCTTTTTAGATATTTTATCAAACTTCCTCATTTACCTGAAATAACATATTCAAGACAATTAAAAATCATGTTGTTAGATCTTCTAAACATAAATTATTCTCATTTGCAAAAATGCAACTATGAATGGAGAGTTTATAACACCTTTATCAGAAGAACCAATGCCAGAAATTGTAAAAAAAAAAAAAAAAAAAAATCATTCTCAAATTAAAAAAGAAGAAGAAAAGCTTTTTTTTTTGCCTTAAAGCACCAACTTTATAGAATGCAGAAGGGGGGGGGGGGGGGGGCAATTTAAGCAAGAAAATGTGTTTTTAATTTTCATAATACGCATTTATATAGAAATTTGTCAAGTTGCAACTTTTAAAATCGTTTATTTTGAAAGTCAAACACCGGATACGGCTGAAATCCAGAGAAACTCCACAGAAAAAGGGCTTTGGCTCCATCGTCTGGTGCAAAGAAGAAGAAGAAGTTTACTGACAATAGAGAATTGAATTTTGTTGTTGTGTTTGTTTGTTATCTATGAACTAACTTGACTAATAATATAGAGGTGAAAACGTGCAGTATAATCAGTTGTTTGCTTGTATTTTCAGATCTTTTGTTTGGCATTTTTATTTTGTTTCTTTTTATTTTATTTTATTTTATCAATAAAAAGTCATGTTCGTCTTGGGTGAAATTCTTCAAAATAGAAATATCACACGAGGATGTAGCAGAAATTAAGGATTTATTAATTTGAGAATTTGATGTTTTTTTGTTTATCTATGAACTAGTTAGAGTATTAATATAAAGGTGAAAATGTGCATTATAATCAGCTGATTGCTTATTTTTTCAGCTCTTGTGTTTGGTGGTTTGGTTTTATTTTATTTTATTTTATTTTATTTTATTTTATTTTATTTTATTTTATTATTTTATTTTATTTTATTTTATTTTATTTTATTTCATTTTATTTTATCTGGCTTGTCAAAAATCATGTTCATCTTGGGTGATGACCAGCAAAGTAAACACACCAGAATGTAAGAAAAATTATTCATTCATTCATTCATTCATTCATTCATTCATTCATTCATTCATTCATTCATTCATTCATTCATTCATTTAATCATTTATTTATTCAGCCGTTTATTTATTTATTGCTTCATTTTATTGAATGTATAATTTTGCTTGGGTAAGACAGTTATGAGGCACCAAAAATTCATTTTTTTTTACATGTTTGGTAAACATATTCAGATAAAAACTTTTTTTTAAATCTAAGATTTGTTGGTTTTTCCAAATTAAGGGATTTCCTTTAAAATGTAAATTAAAAAAATGTATTATTCTGTTTTTGTCCTTTTTTATCATTGTGATTTTCATTAATATATGTTTTAATTTGGCATAAAATTGAATCTGATTGGATTTTTTTCATCCTTTAAGCATCAAATATTCAGGTTGAACGAGAGTATGTGACCTCTGTGTGTTGTTGAAGGCGCAGCTTCGTGTTTCTCACCACTTCCTGTGTGTCTCGTAGAAACTACATCAGACAGCAGAACAGTTTCAGCTGCAGATGCAGCAAAAGCAGAATGACTCAACAGTCAGCGTCCGGATCTTCTCTCTCTAATGCTGTCCAGCTGTTTGAAACATCACAACAATCTAGTTCTTGTTTGGGGAATCAAACATATTTCCTCTCGTGTGTACATATCAAGTGGCTGCCTAAATTCCTTCATCATTAGCAAATGGAAAGAAATAATGCTTCACATCTGTTCTGGATGTAAACTAGGTGAGGAGCAAACAGAGGCTCAAATTTAATGTATTTTCCAGCTGTTGCCTCAACAAATCCACTTTTTCCGCCTAGAAGTCCAGATTCCGGACTTTGCAGACCTCTGCTTCACAACTTTGAGTATAAAATGATCTAAACTGATCAACGTCAAGACGCAAGAAGTACCGGAAGTAGCAAAGACAGTTTCAAAATAAGATATTTAAAAATATTCAAAGCTATATAAGCAAACGTTGAATATACCAAAAAACATTTTATTTAATATTGCAAAAACTGTTAGATTTTAAGTATATAGTTTTCAATGCTGTTTATTTATTTTTTTAGGTTCTTATTATTATCATTTTAGTATTTTAAATTTGGGTGTTTTTTTGTTTTTTTTTTGGCTTTTTACTGGATGTTTCTGGGTTAATTCAGCAATGTCAAGTAGATTTTATTAATTTTTTAATTAGTAATTTAGAAAAGAAATAAGAGAAATAGCAAATTTGGCAAATAATAAAATCATTGTCATGCTTTCCAGTTGATGTATTGTAAAATAATGTTTTGTATAAAATATAATAATAATATTAGCATGCTAATAGTAAATGTGAAACAATAAAACTATTTTATTTACCTGTTTTTATAATTTGTATCTTGGCTTGGTTTTACAATTTGTATTATTTCCTGCATGTTATTGTGAAAAACAGAAGTGTTCAGTTAAAAAATAGGTGTTGACTTTTGTTGCTCCTCAAAGACAAAAAATAGCACAGAAAAATCCACAAAAATAGACCAAAAATCAAAATAAAATTAGAATAAAAGCATATAATTTTTAACTGAATAACTGACCATGTAAGAGAACTCTTATGCAGACGGTTAAGTGAATACAATATGCTTCTATACAATACAATTAAATAGTTATGGGAGTTTTTTAATGTCATACTTCGACGTAATATACAATTTTTCGGTCAGCAAGTCAATGTACAATTTGATCACATATTTTATAATTACGACTCATAAAACTTCCATACAAGGTGAGGAGGTTTTTATTGTTGCAATCCTTTATTTTTTAATTTAAAAAAAAGATCTGAAATGAACTAAAGCCATAAAAACGCTTACTTTACACGAATAATGTTTATTTTGACACCTCATTCTGTCTGCTCTAGTCATGTGACGTCAACCTTTTATTGTGAAAGTTTGTACAGGAACTGGCTGCGTAACTGCGTCACTCTTGTCGAAGACACTTGTTGAAAGCGGCAGGCGGAGGAAACCACCCATCCAGCTCAGTTTTGGAAGGTTTCTGATGCACACTGACAACAACTCATGCATTAAGACTTTTTACCAGAACCTCCAGAAATTAACTGACTCTTTTTTCCTCTCTTGAATCGTTTCTGAAGCCGCTAAGACGCTCCAGTCTTCAGCAGTAGAGTTAGCTAAAATCTTAATAAATCGTCCAAAGCTCTAAGTATGTCTACCGAGGAGGCTCCAGCTCAGCAGCAGCCCGAGCAGGTGACGAAGCCCGACGAGCCCCCGCCTGTAGCCGCGGAGGAGGCCAGCGGCGGAAGCCCCGCGGCCGAGGAGAAAACGCTGTCCAACCGCGCGCTGGTCCTGACGGGCTACGGAGGCTACGACAAGATCAAGCTGCAGGAGAAGACGATGAAGAGCCCGCAGCTGAAGCCGGGAGAGGTGCTGGTGCGCGTCAGGGCGTGCGGCTTGAACTTCGCGGAGCTGCTGGGGAAACAGGGTCTGTACGAGCTGCTGCCCTCCCCGCCCGTGGTGCTGGGAATGGAGGGCTCGGGGGTCGTTGAAGCGGTCGGAGAGGATGTGAAGGACAGGAAAGTGAGTGTAAAGGCTTTCACACACACACACACACACAGAGATTCCAGTGAAGCGTCATTCCAAGGCCCATGGAGGTGTGAGGTCCCCAAAATACTGCAGTTATTTTTCTAATACTTGTATATTTTTAAATTAGAATTAAGAAAAAAAATAATGTCCTCAGCTTTTAATAATAAAAAAAACATAAATAATATTTTTTTTGTAGCCGTATCATTTATAGATGCAATCTTTTGAGTTTTAACTCCCACTAGGGTTTGAGGGGTGGGGGTGGGGGAGGGGGGTGTCTGATTCAGGATACATCGCGATACTAGTATCGATTTAAAATGCCAACATATCGATGTTTAATTAATTATTTATGGCTGTCCTTCAGCGTCTTACTTTTGTATCCCACTTTTTAAATTCTTTTACCGAAAAATAATTTTTGTTATAAGGGCCGTGTATCAGTTTTAATATCCAGAAACGATTCGATTTGATTCACAAGAGCCTGAATCAATTCAATTCCGATTTTTTTTTGCGATTCTTTCAATTCAATTTGATTTTGAGTTTACACATTATTTTAGAAAAACCTTCATAATCTACTTTATTATTTGAATATATTTATATTAATCTTATGCAGTTCACATATTGTAAAATTTATTAGTGAAATAATTAGATTGTTAATAGGATAGTGGTACATGGTTTCTCAAAAGCGGAAGTTTTAAAAAAATAGAAGTATGGATTTAGACAACAAAAGGTTCTTTCAAACAATATTTTTCCTTAAAAGAGTTTGGAAAATATATGCCTGTGAGTTTATAAAGATGTTCATTTAGTCATCAAAGTATGTTTAGGTCGACCGAGCATTAGCATTAGCCGTCCTATGGGAAATTCCATTTAATGTTTAAATCAAGCTAGCGGATTTTATCTTTATGTGCTAAATAGATTTATATCTTTTGTTAATCAATTATTGATTTATTGAGTTTAAATCGCTGTAAAATGATTAATTTTTTTTTTTTTTCAACCCATCCCTAATTTTTATGTTATAAATTAGGGGTGTCGGAAAAAATCGATTCACATTCGAATCTAGATTCTCATTTTTAACGATTCAGAATCGATTCTAAATATCCAAGAATCGATTCGCCCCCTCCCGCCATATTCCTGCATTTATATGTTTTATTTAATGGCTCGAACCTGCTAGCTTACTTGCAAGCTGTAATGTTTGTCCCGAAACGGCTACCGTAGTTTGTTTTCCCTGGAGGCGAGCGGAGCTTACTGAGTGCGCGCGCTACGCAACATGAGAGAAAAAAAGATTCCTCCTGTCCCGTTATAAATTGGCAAATGTATGGGCTCACTTCGGATTCCACAAATCCCGGGGTAAGGAGCTTGACATGACGTGCAGTGTGTAAAATCTGCTAAATCAGACACTTCGGGAACACTTCAAATGCTCGCTCATATCTCGTCCATCACCGGAGCTTAAAGTTTGAAAAGTCTTTCTCTGCCTTCATACTGTTGAAATCATCCGTTCCTCCAGGATTTCCTGATGTTTCGATAACAACTTTTAATGCAAATCCAATCAAACCCCGAGATTTGTTGCGCACCTTGCAGCTTTTTATTTTCACCGCAACTTTATTGAGATCAATCTACTGTGACAACAGTCATGGATGACCACGTGACCGTTTCCCTTCCGACTCGGCCGTGCTCTCTTTAATTATCGTTCTATAGTCCTCTCTCACTTTTTCTCTTCATAACGCGCGTGAACGGTCACCCGCAGGTGAGCATGCGCTGCGTGCACGCGGGAGTGTAGGTGCGCTGTCCCCGGGCGCGCACGCGGGGGAGGGGGGGGAGGCGCGCGCAGGTACGGATCAGTCTGTTATATTGCGCGGGGCACAGCTGCTGCATAACAGGTACCGAGTATGAAGAGAAATACAGAGAGAGACTCTGGAAATCTGGAACCATTTCACTTTAACTGGTAATACAAAGGAAGAATTTAGAGTCTGCAGGAAAAGAATTCCATCTAGAACCTTCTCCACAACAAACCTACAGACACCTGAGAAGCTTCTGTAAAACAGAGCAGATTAATAAAACCAGATCAGCTCCTCAAAGCCTTTGTCTTCCTCTACCAGCAGCTCAGCAGTGATGCTTTAGAAATAGATAAAGAGGAAGATTCTGAGAACATCTGAGGATTCATCTGTTTATGATGATTTTAAGCTCATGATTTTTCACTGGAAATCTGGAAATATTTTATTCTAAAATATGTTTAAATCAACACATATTTGGGTTATGTTAGCAGGAAAGACCAAAGTTCATTTTATGTTTGACAGTTCAATTCAAGATAAATGACAGCTCAAGGGGATGATGCTGTGCTGTATTTACTTTGTGCATATATCATAATAAAAAGAATTGGAACATGAGAATATGATTTGTATTTCATAATTACAATTTTTAGGCGCTTTTAAAAATATGTATTTATTCAAACACATTGCAACTTTTTACAAAAGCTGCTGCAACATCGGCCATTTCGGGCCAGAACAATCATAAAAATCTTCTGTGAAATCCTTGAGGGTCTGAATAATATAAGTTTGCACATTATCATAAATACATTTCCTTTTTTTATTAAAATTTTTCCTTTGTGTTTTAAATGTCTGAATCGAGAATCGAGAATCGTTTTAGAATCGAATCGGCACCCCAAGAATCGGAATCGAATCGAATCGTGACTTGTTGTAAGATTCACATCCCTATTATAAATCAACCTTATAACTGTTTTAACATCCTTGCGATTAGAATAACTTAATGCTGTAAACATCCTGATGAAAACCCTGTTTTTGGTGTTTTTAACATGTTCCTGTGACATTTATTTCGTGACTGAGGACAAATTTTAGAATCATTAAGCTTAAAATGCAATTTCTGAGTATTTCTTTATTTAAATCATTAGGAATCAAGAGCAGATAAAAAAAATACAGTTTGTAAAAGGTCATATTTGTGGTTTAGAAAATATGCTCTGCTCCATTCTGATGCATCCACTAGCAGACAAATAGATCCATGAACGTCTTGTGTTCCTCATCCAAGTTTGCATCTGGCTCAAAATTGTACGGCTAGATAGCTCCAATATTGCTCAACAATTTTATTGCACCGGTAATGTTAGCAAGTTAAGTCAAGTGTAATGTTAGTGGAAAAGGGGGGTGGGGGTTGCTCTACATCAATTGTCCCACCCACAACTCAGAGATGAATTTCTAATACACTCCTGCTTCTCTGTTGAAACTATGTCCTAGAAGACAAGTTTAAAAAAAAAAAAAATTGACTAAAACTGCATAATAATATATATATATATTTAACAAAGTACTTTGAATGCTTTTAAAAAAGATCAAAATATTATTGAAGTGGGAATTAGGGCCAGAAGTTTGGCGATACGATAAATATCACGATACCCAGCTCACAATGCGTTATGCATCATGATATAGACCAAGACTATACCTGAACTATTTTTCACTAATAAAAAAAGTATGATTTAAAAAATCTCTAACTGAATATTATTAAATTGTAATAAAATAATAAAGTTCATTTTATCTAATGATCACAACGTTACGCGGTTTAACAATCTCGTACACAAATTGCTTTTACCCAAGAAAATTCATGCTACTTTTCTTTTGGTAAATTAAGAAATATCAGTTTTTAACCAGTCAGCATTGTCTGGTTTCCACGATAAAATATTTTTCAGCACTAAGAAAAAAAGTGGAAAACAAAATGAAGATGCTGAAGGACATCCATAAATAATTAATTAAATATCACCATGTCAGTATTTAAAATTGATACAAGCATCACCAGATAGTTATCGCAATGTATCGCCAAATCGATTTTTCTTCTACACCCCTTTAATTTATATTTTCTTATAATTTTATTTGCAGTATTTTAAATATTTCATATACCGCATTTTATGGACTATAAGTTGCTTTGTCGTAGAATAAGTAAATAATATGTGTTGAACCCTTTAAACTTTGACCAATCAGTGACTTGGATTTGCCAGTGATCTTTGAGTAGCGTGTTTTTGAATTCACTGAACTGCCAACTGTTTGAAGGAAAACTTAATAATTGTGCCAGCCAGAAATTAATGACACCAAGCCTTTCCATTAATCGGAATAGATCTGTCAGTTGCAAACGCACACACTTACAGTGCCCTCTAGTGGTTGTTTGTAGGAAAATAAACATATAAGTTGTGCTGTCACAAACGATTATTTTAATAGTCGACTAATCACTGATTATTTTTTCCGATTAGTCGACTAATTGGGTTATGCTCAAAGTGAATGTTAAACACACATCTTAACCATCATTAGCTTTAAACTAAATAAAAAATAATGACAATTAAGATGATATTTTATTCAACTTTTATTCAACTCTGTCCATTAGTTTCTGGTATTAAAACAACATTAAATCAAATGAGAGAGAGGTAAAGAATATAGTTTCCATCAAACTCATTTTGACAGGTGACCTTTGACCCTACACCATACATCAAACTCGTTTTGATAGGTGAGCCCCCCCCCCAGATGACGTAACAATTTAATATCAATTTTATATAAGGGTATATAAAGGGTATATAGGGTCAAAGGTCACCTGTCAAAATGAGTTTGATTGAAAGTATATTCCTTATCTCTCCAATGAGGTCATCATCTGAAACAAGGAACTATTTTTCACAAAAGATAAAGTTTGTTCAGTTTTACTACACTCTGACTCCATATCATATAAAGTGATGACTAATCGACTATTAAATTAGTCGTTGACTATTTTAATAGTTGATTAGTCGACAATCATGGCGGCCCTAAATAAAAACCTATTTTTTAAAAAAAAGTCACATTCCTGGCAGTACCTCAAAAACCCGACTTATACTCAGAAAACATGCCATGTAATTTTTTTTAGGTCATTGTCAAATAATCCAACCATAATTAGATAAATAAAGTTACTTTTTTTAGAGTAAATACTCATGCTGGTTAAAAGTTGAAACAATCCGTGCATTACAGAGTTGTTTTGATCTTGCATTCTTCATAAAACCCAAATTTTTATGCAGGACTGTTAATTAACATGAATAAATGTTTGCTTTGTGAGATTTACTGCCATCTAGTGGTGCTTTTAGAGCGACTGGAATCCTCTTCCCTTTCCAAATTAAAAGCTTTTGAAGATATTTAACTAACAAGACCACAAATCTCACTTTTCTTTTATGTCAGACATTTATTTATTTATTTTTAAATGTAAATATATACATGTACGTTTGACAGAAGCTGACTGCTCTCTGTCCGAGTGTCGGCCGGACTTTTTTTCTCTCCTCGCATTCCTGTTCTCCCAGGAATCCTCTGGAGGGATTGGTTTGGGAGAGAAGGTTTAAATCTCAAAACCCCAGCCCTGAAAGCGAAAAGAAAACAAAAAAAAAATAAAAAAGAGCCTGAGCGCAAAAACACAAAGAAAATAGGGGCAACACAAACAAAAAGATGCTACTAAAATGTTTCTGGAGGTATTGAAACCAAACAAAGCTTCTCAGGATGAAGACTGCTGGGTGTGACGGTTTAAAAAAAAAAAAAAAAATCTCTTGGGATCCAGACAGACCGTATAGGATTTTCCCCAATTCCTTCTCCAGCTTCTCTGCAGCAGATGTTGCAGAGCCAGATAACAGCTGTCACTCCTTGAATTATGTCTGTGGGAGACGGTGTCGATTGTTTCAGCACCAAACTATTCCAGCTGCCTTCCTCCTTTTATGAACTGTTTGATCGCAGCGTGTTAAGCGTTCTTTCCAGTTCAAAGTTTTCCATTAAAAGCAGAGACATTTATTGTTGTAAAGTATTAACATACTTTTGTCTGTTTATACTGTAAGTTTTTTTTTCCAGGCAACTTTTTTTTTTTACATATTTTTGCAGAGATTTCAGCTTTAAAGTAGAAGAGTGCAGGAGTTAGTTGTGTTTGCTGCTTCGTCGTTTGAGCATCAAAAACAGAACGTCCCGCCCTCCATTCTTAGCGTGCTGTAAACAAAAGTCACAAAACTATATCATTTTTTTTTTTTGCAACATCATTGAAATATTTTTGTGAGACTGACTTGAAACAAGAAGATTATAAGCCAATTAAATAAAAAAAAATGTTCCCAGTTGTGTCTTAATTATGATTATGACATTTTTAATCAAAATTCCACAACCAAATGTTGATCTGAAGCCTCTGTTTCCAAAATCTCCTCTGAGGGGGCGTGGCTTTTGGAGCTGAGCCCCTGATCCCCCTCCGTCTGATTATGATAGCTAGCTGTGTCTCGCTAGCGTAAAGTTTTACCGCTGCTACATAAAAATGTCGAGCGGTATCGTTTTAACCCGGATGTCAGCTCAGACGAGGAAGTGAGGAGCTTCGACGTGGACTGAACTTCCTCCAAAACTTGATTCTTTCTCCTTCTAGTTCACCAAAGACTCTTTTAGCTAATTGTGTGAACGCTTGCACATTATAGTGATTCTCCTGTTCCTTCCCGTATATTTTATATATCTTATATATTAACACCCATCCCTGCGATTTATATGACCTTGTCAAATGGCCGTCACTCCATTCTCACAGGCAGCTGCATTGGTATAATTTCATTTACAAGACTCTGATTGGTAAAACATCACATTACCTTCAGTCCATCCTAAAAATGGTAACCAGTACTTATTTACCATGGTTGTACCCAGAATTAGAACCACGTTTAGCCGCTCCTCATTCTCTTTTTCTGCCTCCTATGATTGGAACGAACTGCAGAAAACCCTGAAGTTGCGTAACCCGGTCTCATTAGCTGCATTTAAGACATCTTTAATAGACGTGATTAGTGATGAATGCAGGTGTTGTTAGCTTAGCTTTTTTTTTTTTTAATTTTCATCTTAAATTTGTTTTTATCGTTTTAATGGGTCTTTTATTTTAATAATTAACTTGGTTCCTCCTGTAGACTTTTATTGTAAATATTTAAAATATTCTTGTCAGAAGTTTATATTTTTACTTTTTACCCTGTTCTATTTTTACTGCTGATGCCTAATCAAGTCGTCGTTGTAAATGAGAAATTGTTCTCAATCGACCAACCTGTATAAATAAAGGTTAAATAAAATAAATATTTATTGGCACGTAAAACTCAATCACACGTTTCAATAATAGCTCGTTCAGAATGTTACTGCTTGTATTTTTGTTATTTATTAACTGTATAGTTTTGAAATATTGAGCAAAATAAAATAAATTAAAGTCTTCAAATTTCAAAATTTTAAGTAGATTAGCAATAAAGCTTTAAATATCTATTTATGGGCTATGTTTTCATCTTTTGTTTTAATTTAAAAAAAAAAAATTGTAGTTCATCTAAGTAAATTTTTTGGCTAATTTGTGATCTACTGAGATTTTTTTCCCGCTAATTTAGAGTTTAGTAGATATTTTAGCAACTTGTTAGCGTTTTGGGCCAATTTGTTATCAACTGAGATTTTTTGGCTAATTTAGAGTTTAGCTTCTATTCTAGCGGCAGGCTAACGTTTCTGAGTTTACTGAGGTTTTTTGGGCTAATTTGGAATTTAGCTCATTTTTAAGCAACATGCTAAATACTTTTGAAAAATTGTCATGTACTGTTTTTTTTTAGCAAATTTGCTACTTATTTTTCAGAAATTTCGGTCAACTTCAGCGCGCTTTTATAGTTCTTTAAGGAAATTTCCAGTGTTTTGTGCTTCTGTGTTAAATGGTTTAATTTTTTTCTAGTATCTACACATTGTTCGTGGTGTTGAGATATGAATTTTTTTTTTGTCACCAATGACCCCCCCTAATATTGTAAACCATGTACACCCCCCTCTTAGAAAGGTGTGCAGATCATTCCTGGACCTCAGTCAACTTTGAACTGGATCTGTGTATTTTTGTTGTATGTCGGATCTTGTTCGGGTTGTACTGGAACATAATTTCGTTTGTCAGTGAAAACTGTGTATTTGACAATATATACATGAATCTTGAAATTTAACATTTTGCAAATAGTTTTGCATTTTCAGCAAATCCCTTCAGCGATTCAAGTAATTTGAATCACCGTTTTCAGCAAAAAGCCTCAGCGTCTACTTGCATTCACACTAGTATTATCGCAGGCAATGCAACTATTGATGTTGCTGTGATCAATACATTCAATCCATCGGTTTCTCAGAGCGGAAAATAATGAAAGCTAACATCCAAATGCTCTTTCATTGAATTACAATCCTTTCCAACTGCTGTCAAATGAGCCACCGTTCGCATTTCCGTGGTCAAATCAAGAAGCTCCGTGGAGATTTTCCAGAGTTCTCAGCTCTGCTACCGTAAATATTGGATGAAACTCTCACCAAAAAACGGAAATGTGAACGGCGGCTCATTTGACAGCAGTCAATGTGAAGATACCATCTTCTCTTCTCCAGAACCTGAACTAGACACGCCAGATGAGCAGCAGAAAGAAGATCATTCATTCAGTTTGACTGACAGAAATTTAAAAGTAGAAATACTCAGAAACGCAAAAGCGGAATAATTTCTCAATTGCCACACATAGATGTTAAAAACTCATAAAAACGTGATTTTCATCGGAGGGGGACGTTAAGCACAAATCTGCATTAAATGATCACTTGAACATTTCTTTGGCGAGCGCGTCATCCGTCTAATGTCACGGGTCCTGCCAGACAGGAAGTCATGCAGCTGAAAGATCTCTGAGCTGTTTTCAAGGGGAAGCAGCGGAGCTGTTATTATCTGATCCCGCTTTTCCTGTGGCCTCGGCCGTTTAACTACAGTGATGGATTCCCTGAGACACCAAACTTATTCCAAAAAAATTGAGGAGCAGGAAGTGATGTTTAGAGTGTAAAAAAGTTGACTTTTTAAAGAATTTCTAGCGTTGTTCCTTTGTAAATCTCTCTTTGTGTGTTGAATATTCAGGATGCACATTTTAAAAAATGGCTTTTTCCTAATCTGAAGTGTGTTTTTGGTTCACCGGCTGCTGTTTCCTGTGGTACAGGATATTTTCAAACAGGAACAGGACACGGAGAAGGAATGCTGCTCAAAATGGAAGCTAGAAAGCGTTTGGAATGAAATCAAAGATCGATGCTTCAAACGCTCATAAATCTTCTCACCTGTGTCCTCCTGTTTTCTGCTCCAGGTGGGAGATCGCGTTATTGCGATGAACCGCAGCGGCATGTGGCAGGAGTGGGTTGTGGTCCCCGCTCAGAGGACCTTCCCCATGCCCGAGGAGATGAGCTTTGAGGAAGCGGCCGCGCTGCCCATAAACTACATGACGGCGTACATGATGCTCTTTGAGATGGCCAACCTCCGGCCTGGAAAGAGCGTCCTCATTCACATGGCAGCAGGTGGGGGAGCACGGGAACTCGTGCACCGAAAACTCCAAAAACTAAATCTTCAGTCTTTATTGCGTCAAAAAGCAAAACAAAAAACAACATTTTGTTACTTATAATGACAAGTTCCCAACTTTTATTTTCCTTCCTGCATTTTTTTGTGGTTAAAATCCATTTATAAATTCAAATTCAAATTCCAAAGCTTTATTGTAAATGTCAGTGACAGTTAAATTGTGGGTGGTCCACCAGCAGCAATGCACACCACAATAAGATAAGATAAAAAATAAATAAAGTAGAATAAAAGTATAAATAATTAATAAAAAAATAACGTATTTAACAGTAATAATAATAGTAATAACAAACTATACATGGGAAAATAATAAAAAAATAATAAATACTAAATAAAAACAGACGTTTTTCTGTGTTTTAGATACAATAAACCCTATTAGTAATCAGTATTACTGAAAAAGTCACGTTATTATTAAATAAATTGTTATTATAAAGGTTAGCGCTGAAGTTGGATCACTGGAACTAGAAAGTCGGCGCACCTGTCAATCTATTTTAGGTACGATAAACCTGATCATTAATAGGTTTAAACAAGAAAAGTCATGGTTATGGCATTTTAAGATGCATCAATATGCAAAATTGTTCTTAGAAAGCTACGGATGGTGAAGTTGGATGATTTAACCAACAATCTATTTAAAAAAAAAAAAAACGCAAATGTTTTCCAAATCTGATTATTTATCAGTTTATAGAAGAAAAATTATTGTTGCAGCTTCTTGAATTACAATATTATGTAAAATGTTCGTAAAAAATAGGAGGTGAGGAAGTTTGATCAAAAGAGCTGCCGTTACTTAACTGTCAATTCATTTAAAAAAAAAAAGTTTTTGGCACAAGAAATCCAATTAATTAAACCTATTAAGGAGAAAAAGTCTTTATTATTTATATTAATAAGTAAAATTTTCTTAGAATTCGGAAGTTGGATGATTCAACTATCAATCCATTGAAGAAAACACGTTTTTAAGTGTTTTAAGTACAATAAGTAACAATCAGTTTAAAGAAAAAAAGTCATTATTACAGCCTTGTTCATAGAAAGCCATGGATGGGTAAGTTGGATCAAGAAAGCTGCAACACCCAGGATTTAACTGTCAATCCTTTAACAAAATATAACTTTTTCAGCGTTTTTGGTGTATTAAACCCAATTAATAATCATTTTAAAGAAAAAAAAGACATTGTTACAGCCTCTTAAGTTACATTAGTAGGTAAAATTGTTCTTAGAAAGCCGTGGATTCTGAAGTGGGATGACGTGGTAGAAGAAAGCGATCGTAGTTTCAACGTAACCATCGATCTATTTAAAATAACACATTTTTCTGTGTTTTAGGTACAATGAACCTAATTATTATTCAGTTTAAAGAGAAAGAAGTCCTTGTTAAAGCCTCTCAAGTTACATTATTATGTAAATTGTTCTCAGAAAGTCGCAGTCGATGAAATTGGATCAATCAATCAGTGTTTTTTATGTAATAAAACCGATTAATAAACCTTATAATTGATCAATATGCATCTAGAGTTACATTCATGTTTGAAATTTAAAAAAAAAACTGTTGCACCTTTGACTTAAACATCAATCTATTAAAAAAAACAGATTTTTTTTTTTTGCAATTCAATAAACTCTTTAAATCTTCTTATTAAAGAGATAAATCAGTTGTTATAGCATCAATATTATGCAAAATTGTTCTTAGAAAGTCGTTGATTCTAATGTTAGATGACGTGGCACAAAAAAGCTGTTGCATCTGCAGCTTAGCTTTCAATACATAAAAAAAAAACCACAATTATCAATCCAGTATTAATAAGAAAAAGGCTTTGTTTGAGTATCTTGAGTTACAGTGGTGTGAAAAACTATTTGCCCCCTTCCTGCCTTTTTAGTCTTTTGCATGTTTGTCACACAAAATATTTCTGATCATCAAACACATTTTAATATTAGTCAAAGATAACACAAAATATAGTTTTTAAATGAAGGTTTTTATTATTTAGGGAGAAAAATAAATCCAAACCCACATAGCCCTGTGTGAAAAAATAATTGCCCCTGCACCTAATAACTGCTTGGGCCACCCTTAGCAGCAATAATTGCAATCAAACGTTTGCGACATCAAGTCTTTTCCAGCGCTCTGGAGGAATTTTGGCCCACTCATCTTTAGCTTTATTTGAGGGTTTTCTAGCATGAACCTCCTTCTTAAGGTCATGCCACAGCATCTCAATGGGATTCAGGTCAGGACTTTGACTAGGCCACTCCAAAGTCTTCATTTTGTTTTCTTCAGCCATTCAGAGGTGGATCTGCTGATGTGTTTTGGGTCATTGTCCTGCTGCAGCACCCAAGACCAATGGCCGGACATTCTCCTTCAGGATTTTCTGGTAGACAGTAGAATTCATGCTGCCTTCCAGGTCCTGAAGCAGCAAAACAACCCCAGACCATCACACTACCACCACCATATTTTACTGTTGGTATGATGTTCTTTTTATGAAATGCTGTGTTCAACTTTTGTCTCGTCAGTCCACAAGATATTTTCCCAAGAGTCTTGGCAGCCATTGAGATGTTTTCTTTTAGCAAAATTAAGATCGTGAGCAGAAATATTTCAGTGTGACAAACATGCAAAATAATAAAAAGTCAGGAAGGGGGCAAATAGTTTTTCACTGTACATACTGATATTTTAATCGGTTTTAAAAAGGGGCACAGCTAAAATAGGATAATGTGGCACGAGAAAAACACAATTTTCTGTTTTATAGTTACAATAAACACGATTATTAATCAGTTAAAACAGAAAAGATTACTGTTACTTCCTCTTAAGTTACATTATTGTGTAAATAGCTCTTAGAAATCCAAGCGTGCTGTAGTTTAATGACATGGCATGCGAGTTAACTGTCAGGAGAAGTGTCTGGCTGGATGTGAGCGGTCACACACTCGTTCCCTGCAGGTCTCTAATGGCTCTCTTTGATGCAGCCGCATTTTTGTGGTAGGAAACTATCAGGCCGGGAGACATGGGGGGTGGGGGGGGGGGGGTTACAGGGGCAAACGCAGTTGGTTTGGAAATATGTGGCGTGACAAACCAGATTTTTTTTTTTTTTGTTTCTTCTGCTTTAGAATCTTTATTTTGTTTAATTATTAAAACTTTAAAATAAAAAGTAATTAATCTATTAAAATACAATTAACATTAACTTTCGTCAAAACAACTTTTGAATCAATAATTTTTTAAGATTCTCTTACGATTCATTTATTTTTGGTATCTTAGTACAAAACTTCAGCTTTTAGTCTCACAATTTAACAATAAACAACTTAAAAAGGCAAAACTGTTGCTGAAGAGCTGATAAAACCTGTGGAGGACGACATGCATCCATTGTTCATTTATTACGCAGTTAATGCATTATTTAGGTCATATAAACGACTATTTCAAAATAAAAGGCTTTTGCCATTTAGAACTTTTTAAATATTTAATTGTTCGATCGTCACTTCATTTATTTATTATTTATTTAAATCTTGACATAATAATGGTATTTTTGTGCCAACTTAAACTTAAGTGATAGTTTTTAGATACAATTTACTAAAATGCAAACAAAATGTTTTAAGAATAAAACTTAATGAAATGAAAGTGTCAAATATTTGCTTTCAAAAACTATTTTTGCATTTGCACTATAAAAGTTTTTGGATTAGTTATGTCTCAGATTGGCATATTAAATGCGCCACACCAAACATCCAATCACAGACGAGAGGCTTCATGCTGATTGGTTTAGATTCTATCCAATCAAGCGTCTGTGATTGCATTGACAGTACTTGGAGACAGACACGGACTTCAACCAGTTTTCTTCAGTTTTTAACCATTCTGGCTCGTTTCTCTTTGAGTAGTGCTCAGAAGGAAGAAGAAAACCACACAAATACAACACAGTTCTGTCTTTATTTATGTCAGTGTAGCGAACAGCGTGTCTGCAGCAGAAAAAACGTCTTTTCTGCCAGACGTTACATTATGATTATGACTTTTATCAGAGTTATTGTTTTAGTTTTTTCATGAATAAAACTTGAAATATAAAGAAAAAATTAACTTTTCATTAGTGATTTTGTGTTTTTATTCTGGACAAAAGCAAAAGTGAGTATTTGAAGTAAAAATAATCTTGTAAAAATTAATATTAAAAGTAAAAAAAGAGACTTTACTTTGGTGAGCCATCTTTATTTTCCTTACTTACGCTACCACTGCTGCTAATCTAATCCCAAACACTGTTGTGGAGCAGAAGATAATATGTCCTTGTAGGGCTGGGCGATAAAACGATAATTATTGATATCACGACAGAACATTTTTTCGATAGAAGAATGCGTCTATCGCGATAGACTTTTATTTTTAGCTTTCCTTTCTCTCAGTTTTTGCAGACTCGTCTCCAGACATGTACATGTAATCAGAAAATACATGTTTTGTTTATGTTCAAAGTTCAAAATGTGTGAGTTAATGCTTTTAAGTACTTTTTTTTTGTTCAAAAACATAATATTTTTAATTTTTCAAAAAAGTAATTTTAGGCTTTTATCTTCTTTTTTTTTTTGTTGTTTTTTTTACTTGTTACTGATCCAAAAAATGATCCAAACCGTGACCTTAACGCTGTGACACGATTACACCCTTACTAAATACAACAAAAATAATTTGTAGTACATTATTACATTTTTGTTATGTGAACCCTGAAAACATTAGAATTTATTTGTAGACTTAATGCTTTGTTTTTTAATGAACTAAAGAAACAGTTTAGTATCTATTTCATAAACTTTTGAAACTTGAAAGCTTTTGCTTTAATTTTCTGCTTAGTTCATATATATATATATATATATATTATATATATATTATATATATATATATATGAGTCTTGGTTATTAAAAAACTAGTTGCATAATTTCCGTTGGATCTGTTATACTTAGTGTGATAGGAAATAAATATTTAAATTTAAACAACCTGCTGATGAATTTACATTTCATTTTTGAGCCACAAAGTGTTCAAATATATTTATTTGGTTTATATCGTGATCAATATCGTTATGTAAAAAGCTATATCGTGATATAAAAAAATCCCATGTCGCCCAGCCCTATCTCCTTGAAATCATTTGCTTTAAATAACAAACAAATCAAACTTTTTACCAATATTTTTACTCTGGAGGTTTCATAGATCACTCAGTTTGTTTTCAGATAAACTTTATTTTTTATTTTACAGTTATTCTGGCATAAATTCACAAATATGAATAAATACAATCGAATAAATCCTAAAAGAAAGTATGAATTATTTTTTAAACAATTAAAAATGAATTTATGTCAGCCTAAATTGTTTGCCGTTCGAGCCTCAGTAGCAGACGCCATGTTAGATAAATGAGGCGATTTGATTTGATAGAATCTAGTCCAATCAGCAGGCTGTGTGGAGGCACAAACATCACACTAAACTGAAACTTATGAATCCAAAATCAAAGATAGATCAGACACAACGCGTCTGAAAACATTCATGTTACAAACGTAAAAACATTTATTTTCATTTGCAAGTCTTGTTCCTAAAACTTTGTGTTTGCAATTTAGGACATTTTGACTTCAAAACTGTGACTTTTGTTCGCAATATGATGCACAGAAATGACCTCATGTGGAGCGGTCAGGTGGCGTTTCTGCTGGTCTGTGAGTCAGCCTCATGAGACTTTGGGTTACCAGGAGTTTATCTGGGGAAAGTTCTGCAAAGAGTCCAGGAGGAAGTAGAAACTGGGTTTTTCTCTCTTTTATATACTAAAATAAATGTGAAATTATATGTATAGATATATAATTATGTTGTATTTAATTATGAATATTATTTTGCGCGTGTGTGAATAACACATTGTCATTTGTTTTGTTTGATAAACGGCTGTTTTAGGGAACCCCTGGGAGGCCGCCGCCTTGGGGGTGGGGGTGGGTTTTAAATGGTGTATTCGAAAATTATTCACAAAATAAATGTGAGATAAACATCATTGTTGTCAAACCATGTTTTTCATGTCCAGATATTAAAAGAAAGTCATTAATTATAATAATAAGTGAATTTAAATTTCGATTAAACATTTCCAAATTTAACTAAAAAATGTTAGGAAAACCTTATTTTTTTAACAAAAACCCATTTTTCTTTTATCTAACATTTAAAAAAAATCATAGTAGAACAGGAACAGTCCATATTATTGGTCACGTTGCTGAATAAAACTGCTTTAGTGATCATTTTTAAATTAACACATTTGCCTCCTCCATCATCTGAAATCCATTTTCCAACCCTCGTGTGCGCTCGTGCTCGTGCGCAGGCGGCGTCGGCGTTGCTGCCACCCAGCTGTGTCAGACGGTGAAGGACGTGACCGTCTTCGGGACGGCATCCGCCTCCAAGCACGAGGTCATCTCTCAAGGAGGGGTCACGCACCCCATCGACTACCGCACCAAAGATTACGTGACGGAGATTCGCAAAGTTAACCCAAAAGGTAAAAAAGAAAATCTTAAATAACTGGGATGTAGAGGTTTTCATCTCTGAATTCTTTTCTTTCTGTCACAGGCGTGGACGTCGTGCTCGATCCTCTCGGCGGCTCGGACACCCAGAAGGGCTTCAGTTTACTGAAACCTTTGGGGATCCTTATAGTCTTTGGTAAATCATTGAATTCTTACCATAATATTCGTTAGTTTGTGCTTTTAAGATTCCATCTATGTCTGGGATCTCCATCCAGAGGCTCCTTGTATCCCTTTATTGTGGCTTTAAAGAAAAATTTTAGTGCTTTAAGTAGAAAAGTGCATGAAATTTGATTACCGTATTTTCTGGACTATAAGCCGCTACTTTTTTCCTAGGTTTTGAATCATGCGGCTTATACAAAGGTGCGGCTATTCTGTGGATTTTTCTTCCACTGCTAGGGGAGCTCTAACAAGATCACAAACAAGATAGACAAAAGATCAACGCAAATCAGAAAAGCCAACGCTACTTTTTCTTTAGCAGATAGAACACTCGTGACAAATTACTAACTGGTAATTGTTTTTAAAATCCTTCTTCATCGTGGAAATCACACAAAGAAGTTTGTGTGGTGGACATTTTAAGTTAAAAGATATGGAGCTTTGCTATCTAGGAAGGAAACCGCACTGCTGCACACAATGAATCACATCAATGGTGAGACGCTGGAGACAGCAAGTACATACATGTATTTAAAGTACAAAATTGTTATAGTAATTATCTTATTTTTCAACATAGATTTCTGCGGCTTATAGCCCAGTGCGGCTTGTATTTATTTTTTTTTATTAAACTGAGCAGGTGCAGCTTATATACAGGTGCGCCTTATAGTCCAGAAAATACGGTATTTATGTTTAGATTTTTAAGCTCAGGTGATTTTGTCTTATTAAAATAACTAATTTTTTACTTCTTATGTTTGTGCAAAACTTTTCAAATTCACCAACTTAATTCTGACCCAAAACATTTATTTTTTTCTACTTTTCTAAAATAAAAACAAGCAAAAATCAAACTCCGCTTTTTCGCGGTTCCGTCGTGACTCCAGGTGCAGCCAACTGTGTGACGGGCCAGAAGAAGAACCTGTTCGCCATGGCGAAAACCTGGTACAACCAGCTGTCTCTCAACACCATGAAGCTGATGCAGACCAACAAGGCCATCTCCGGCTTTCACCTGGGCTACATCTCTGACGAGGAGCTCTTCGAGAGGACCCTGACCAGCCTGCTGGAGCTCTACAAGCAGGGAAAGATCAAGCCTCGCATCGACTCCTGTTATCACTTTGAGGAGGTCGGTTCATCTTAAAGGGGTTCTCTTCTCCTGCTTGAGGGATATGGATTGTTTTTTAATCATTCGGTTTATTTCAAATCTTAACTTTCCAAACCCCAACAAACATGGAAAATTATTGTTGTTTTCTCTCACTCTATTGACTGTTCTTCATCTTCTTTCTTTCATATTCTGTCAGGCTTTGGTGTGCGGACACAATTGCAGGACAGCTGCGAGCTCCAAATCAAAGTGTCTTTAATAACAAAATCCAAAACTAAGGAAGAGCACAAGGTTGAAAAAACAGGGTCACTAAGGTCAAAGTCCATCACTAACCAAGGCCAAACTCCAAAAAACCCACACAAGAACCTGGGATGGGAGACAAGATTAGTGGATAAGGGTGACAAGACAAACCTGCAAGGAAGTGAGGGGAGGAACCCATTATATACAGAAAGGGGGGTGAAAATAACAATGGACACATGTGTAGCCCGTCATAGAGGAGTGGTAATCAGCCCAGGGGAAACACATGACATATTCAGTTTGAGTTTTTACCAGAGAAACTAAACTGGAGGCGGAGGGATTCACGCACAAATTGATTTGTATTCATTTAAACAAGCTACAAATTTGAGATCAATAAACCAAATTTCTCTCACTTTAATTTTTGTGTACAAAAATAATCTTAAATCAAAATTAAATCTATGAGCTAGTGTACCCCAGTCACTATCTGGTTCATACTGAGAGTAACTAGTGTGCACCAGTTGCTATATGGTTCGCATAAAAAGTAACTGGTGCGCACTGGTTACTACCTGATGTGCACCGGTTACTACCTGATGTGTACCGGTTACTACCTGATGCACACCGGTTACTAGCTGGTGCGCACCAGTGACTATTTGGTGCACACGGGTTACTATTTAGTGTGCACTCGGTACTATCTGGTATGTACCGGTTACTACCTGATGTGCACCGGTTACTACCTGATGTGTAGCGGTTACTATCTGGTGTGCACCAGTTACTACCTAATGTGCACCGGTTACTACCTGGTGTGTACAGGTTACTACCTGGTGTGTACAGGTTACTACCTGGTGTTCACCAGTGACTATTTGGTGCACACGGGTTACTATTTAGTGTGCACTAGGTACTATCTGGTATGTACCGGTTACTACCTGATGTGCACCGGTTACTATCTGGTATGTACAGGTTACTGTCTGGTGCGCACCAGTTATTATTTGTTGTGCACCAGTTAATATGTGGTGCGCACCCATTACTGTCTCGTTCGTAGCAGTTAGTAGCAGGTTTGCACCAGTTACTATGTGGTGTGCGACAGTTACTATCTGGCTCACTGGTGTGCGCCGGTTACTTTCTGGTGCACACCATTAACTATATGGTGTGAACTCTTAACTGCCTGGTTTGCAGAAAATCGTAACTAGTGTGCATCAGTTACTATCTGGTTTGTACAAAATAGTAAGCGGTTGCAGAAAATCGTAACTGGTGCAAACCAGTTACTTTCTGGTGTGCCCTGGTTACTATCTGGTTCACACAAAACTATTTTATTTGCATTTTCCTTAAATGCAAGGAATCTTGTATTTTCAAAATATTTTTCTCTCCTCTGCTCCTGTCTTATATGTTTTTTTCAACTCAGTTTAATCCTGAGAAAAAATAAAACCCTTAAAAACGAACTTAATCAGCCAATAATCCAATGAAGCATTCTGATTTTTATTGAGTTGAAAGTTTTATCGAGTGTTAAACAAAAGGAGTTGTTTTGGGGTTTTGTTTTGTTGGGAAGAAATTTCATGTTTTCTTTTAATTTTCCCTCTGCAAATATGGTTTGATTATGCAGAATTTGAGTTTTGTTCCCCCTGAAGCTGAAGGTTGACAGTTTCCCAACAGGTGCCACAGGCTAATTGGCAACATACCTCCACATCTTGCAAAGACTTGCCTGCTCTTTGGGAAAAAAAGCCTTTCTAAGAAACATTTCCCATAAAAGTCAATCCTTTCATCTTTTCTCTTTCTAGGTGGCTGAAGCCATGAAGCGTATGCACGATCGTCAGAACATCGGGAAGGTCATCCTTCTCCCTGAACCCAAGAAGAAGAAGGAGGAGGAGGAGAAGCCCAAGTCTGAGGGCGACACCGCAGAAACCGTAGAGAAAACCGAAGCTGCTGTCAGTGAACAGAAGGAGGAGGAAGTCAAAGCAGAAAACTGAGTAAGGGGGTTTCTGCACACAAGTGTGTTGACAATTTTCAAAAATAGGGGAGAAAACACATGAAATGTCTTGAATTCTCAGATTTGTGTCAGTATTTTTCAAATGTTTCCAATGGGCGTTTTTTTGTGCAATATGTCAATAATACAGTGTTTTTTGCTCGTTTGGTCATGCTTTTTGGAATAAATGTTTGCTATATATGTTGATACAATATCAGAACTAATGTGTGTTATATCGACAAACAAGAAGGGAACACAGTTTTGACTTCAGCCCCTCACCAATCCTCTTTGAAGCTATTTATGGTCTTTTAATTACAATAATACAGTTTTTAGCCTAAATTTAGAACATAGTTTCACCTTTGAGTTGTGGGCGGGACTGTTGGTGAGGAGCAACCCCGCCCCCTTTCGCTTTTTTTTTTTTTTTACAAAGGCATTTTTCATCTTCTCATAATTACAATTTGAATTCATAAATACCCAGAAATACAATTTTAATTCAATCTTAATTTAAAAACTGTCACAAGAGAATATTAAAAACACAATTTTTATCAGAATGGGACTTTAATAACAACAAGCATGGGCCGCCACAGCATTTATAACCTCAACAGGGGGTTATTTTTTTATTCGGAACCATAGAAATCTACTTTTTTTTAACCGCATGACCTTTGTGGCCTGAAACTGGAAGGTTGCGAGTTCAAATCCAGGGCCGAGTCATACCAAAGACTCTCAAAAAATGGTACCCCGCGGGGTTAAACCACCAAATAGTTCCTGACCGCAGCTGTGTCTGCAGCTCACCCCTACCCCAGGGGGTGGGTCAAATGCAGAGAACAAATTTCACACACAAACAATGCGACTTTTTCTGTCATATAAAGTAAATAAAACAATAAAAAATGTAAGAACATAGCACTACTATTATTACTATTAAAACAAATTAAGCATTAAAGGGTAACCAAACCAGGAAGTGGGAGGCCCAGTCAAAGGGGCGGGGCTTGGGGGCTGGACGTCAGACTTCTGAAACTTACATGGTTTGACCAATCAGAAAATTCAGCTGTAATACCTCATTTCAACCTGTAGGGGGCAGCAAAAAGGCGATTTTTTTTTTTTTTTTTTTTTTTTTTTTTGACTATATTTGCAAAAATTGAAAAGATTTATTTTAATTTATCAAAAATTTGGCAATGACAGCACTTGTTAAGCCCCATTTATAGATGTCAACAGCTTAAAAAAAAGGTTGATTTAGTGTTTGGTTACCCTTTAAGGACCTTAACAAAACAAACACATTTTGCATAGTCTTCATCAAAACTGAGCATAATTTCCACAAAGCTGAATAAAAGTGCCAATTTTTAAATCCAAAGATAAATAAATAGTGTTTACGATGACTCTAGCAGTGCCTATTGCATGCTTTCAGTAAATAAATCAACACTTTTATATTGTTTGAGATCTGAAGAGTTTAAGGAAAGTCCAGCTCATTGTGTTTTTCTTGTGGTTTCCTCACTTATTTGTGCCAAACCAGCCGATCTGTGGCAACACACGGACTTCCCTTTTGTTTTTTGGCACTTGGATTTCCTTTAAAAAAAAAAAAATTCAATTTTCCTTTTGCGTTTTGACACTTTTTTTTTTGTTATTTCTCTATTTCAGATGTTTTTCCTTATTTTGTAATTCTGTGTCGCTTCAGTGGAATCCGATGACCTCTTTTTATTTCCGTGAAAGCTTCCAATTTGCCGATTCCACCTTTTTTTTTCCTTTTTCCTAACATCATAACCGAAACGCTGGATCTGGTTGAGAAGTTTTGACTCAGGAGCTTTTTTGCCTTGGATGTAATCCAACACCGTGACGCAGACGATAGAAGTAAAGCACTAAAGTCTGCTCTGACCACACGTCCAGCCCCTCACATTCCTCTGCCCCCCCCCCTCACTCTCCACTTCTTCATGCCTCCCAAACATTTAACTTCCAAAATGAGCTTCACCGATATCTTTTTTACGTTTGTGACAATCTGTTCTTTTGGACTAAAGTTCAAAACTTTTGAACTTTTCTGTGTCTAAAATAACTGAGGTGTAAACCGTCATTTTCAAACAAAAGTCTTTGCTTTAAAATGTTTTACATATTCTTTATACCTAATGCATGCTTCTTTTTTTCTGTAAAACACTTTAAAATATAGCCAAATTGAAACACGTTTTTACCATGTAATATTGAGTTGAAAGGGGGCCATCTGGTGGTCAAAAGAAGAACTACAACTAAAGTTGCAAACAAACCACCAAGACAAAAACTAAACTCACAAAGTCAAGTAAATGCTATACTAATAGTTGAATTAGTTTGAATGAAGTTTTATATGTTTTTCTTTACTATATCCAACATTTTATCCAGAAGTGTCTTTCCTGTGCTGAGCCTTAAAGGTTTGTGTGGTAAACATTTTGTGTTTTAACATGTTTTTTTTTTACTCTCTTTTTTTTTTGTAAACACTTTTTATGGCCTTTTGTGTTCACACGGCACTGACTTGTCTGCATCATTAAACTGTTCTCTGCTGCTCAAAAGACTCGAGTTTCTGGATTCTTCTAGACTATCTGTGTGGTAATCTTTGGTTTTCAGCTGGGCTTTTATTTTGTTAATTATATTTAAGATACGGATGGAAGTTTTTTGTAACAGAAATGACCCAGAAGATGATCCAAACAGGACAAAATGTGACATTAATCTTATAATTTTTCTTGACATCATATAAAACCATCATCTGATGACTTAATATATAAACTTATAGGCGGTGACACAGATTTACAACCTCACCTTTGTTACCTGAGGTGGTGTAAAACTGCCGTAGAACCTGATCACTCCAGTTACTCAACTTCTTCAACTGCAACTTTATTTATAAATCTCTTTTAAGTAAAAAATGATTACATTTTTACGCAAAATAAATCTCAAAAGAAAAGGAAAAGCATCAAAATTGAAAGAAATAAGATCTAAAATATAAACATGTCGAAGTCTAAAACAAATTAAATCAAAAAGTGAATTTTCTGATATGGTTTTAAGAGTCAAAGCCAGGTTTTTAGCAGCAAAAGAACCATTCGGGACGCCGTTTTTACTCATCAAAAGTCTTATTTTACCCTTTTAGGACAATTTAAAACACCTTTGCATTCTAATAATAAAAAATCAATTATTTTTCTATTTTGACATAAATAAAAAAAAACAAAAATGTAAAAAAAAAAAATAGCTCAAGCGTTTTCTCAAAATGTTCCATTTTTTTACTTTTGAGAGAAGTACGTTTGACTTCCTTTCAAAATAAAAGCCTCCCCGTGCCAAACAGGTTCATCAGCTAATGTAAATGTACAACAAATTCTATACTGTGGGTTTACTTTAGTGAACCATCATCTTTTTTCCTACTTGCTACTATTAACCTGAACATATATACATGAATTTATTGATTTATGATCCAGTAGAAATTAAATAACAAATCCCCTCTTGACAGCGACCAACCGTTCTTATGCAGCCTAAGATAATACGTGCTTTAAACTTGTAAAATAAACAGATCAATCAGGAAAGATCAGATTTGGTTAGTATTTAAAAACTGTAAATAAGCTTAACTAATCTAAATTCTATTAAATTGCTTTTTTTTCTCTTTTTAATGACTATTATTTTATTTTTCTTGAACCAGAGAGCCACCCTGGAGGGCTAAAAGGTCTAAACTGAAGAAAATCTGCTGATTCTACAGTTTTCTGGCTGAAATAGAAACTTCTAAATAAAGTCTAAAAATGATAAATTTTTTTTAAATGAATTTAAGTCTGGACTCCTTAAAGAAATAGATGTTTTATAAACGTTTTGGTCTAAAACAGGGCAGAACTTTAGGAAAGTATGTAAAAATAAAATCTTTCATAAGTGGCATCAAAGCTGTTTTTCCAGTTTGTGGAGGTTGACGGATAACCCCATTCAACTTCATTCAACACTTTTTGTTGTTACTGTCATAACTTTAAATTTTCACACAGAAAAGGCGTTAAGCTTTAACCCTTTAACTGCTCGTTCATTTATTAAAAACACTGATTGGATGCAGAAAAATCTTTATTTATTTAATGATTTTCGCTTTATAAAAAGCAAGAAGCCATAAAAATATTAACATGTTTCATAAACATACATCTCAATTTACATATTAAAATAAAAGTGTGTGCAAAACCACAACAAAAAGCACTCAGGATAGTTTTATTAAGGAAAATATCAGGACAAATTGCTCATAGATAAACATTTTTGATGTTTTTTGAGTTCAGGAAATCTCAAATCAATTCAAAGCAAACCCATCCTATTGCTATTTTCTCAGAAACAGAAGATATTTTGCAAAATTTTTAGACTTTTAATTGTGTTGGTTAACAGAAGGTTAAAGATTCTGTGAGCATCAACTTTAAGGATGCAGTTTTCCCAGCAGAAAAACTCAAATATGCATAAATGTTTGAAGTATAATTGTTTAATAAACAGTTATTTTACAAAATCTCCATTTTAAAAATAAATTATTTTAATCAGGTTCTAATAAAATAGTGTTTTATTCATTTAAGCTGTTTTTTCATTCCTGAAAAACAAAAAACTTTTCCTAAAAGTTGTAGTTTTCTCCCCTCTGATAATGCAAACCGACTCAGTCGTTCATGACGTTTAAAATATTCAAACATTTGTACAAATTCCTTACTAGCACTTCATCTAAAGATGGAGAACTTAAGAACCTGATACTTTAAAGAAAAATACACAACGTCGACTTCAAAATAAAAAAACAATTTGACTTGTTTTTCTGACTTTTTTAGATCAATCATCTTATTTTTTCAGTCCTACAAACAGTTTTTTATAAGTAATGGGTAAATTTAATTTAAACTTTCTTTTCAAACATTTGTTTTTGATTTTACTAAAAAAAAATTTGTGCTTGAACATGATGACCTCAGTTGAAACAAACTCCACACTTTTAGTTTTTTACTGAAATTGTTTATTATGAACAGAAATACTCTTTTTTTTTTTTTAATCCTACTGCATATTTTTAATATATTCACCACCTTATAAATGCTTTTTTTTGTTCTCAGAAAGTGTTCTTTACAAGAGTAAAAAAAGATGAGAAGTAAGAAGTCTTACAACTTGTGTGTATGAAGTACCGTAGTCTTAAGCTTTCTCTATCTACCTGCAGGAATATAAAGCACAAAATTAACTCCTCAGTCTTTCTCCTCAGAGCAGCTCTGGCATTACAACGTGAGAAATGTGTTTTTTTCCTGGTTCAGGGCTGCAGTTTTTAAGCATATACAGAGGAAACTCAAGAAAGAAACAGAAAGTATCAAACTGCTCCAAAGAAGACCAGCTTTTGTCCTAAACTAAGAGGAAGGCCCGTCTCCAGACCTTTATTAGATTTTACTTTTAAGAACATCCAAGGAAACGTTTTAGCAACAGAAAAATCTACAACAATCAAGAATTTTTTGACTTAAAGTAATTATGTAACGCTCTTTGTCAACACTGTATGAATTTATATTTTTACGTCCTTCCAAGAAGCTTTAAAAAAAGGTTTCTGTTGTTGTTATGCGGCTCTTTAAATCCATAACAAAACCTTTATTAACACGGACTAAACTAGATTTTCTTTAGGAGGAAAATAATCAAATATTGCTAAATAACTGTCAGAAAATGAGGACGAAAACAAATAAAGTTTTTTACTTATATTCTAAGACTTTTGCTTTTAATCAAGAAGAATATTTTTTAATTACATTGTGTTCCTTTAACAATTATAAAAATTGGCACATTTATGAATAACATTTCACTTTACTTTTAATTGCAGCTACATCTAAATTGTTCTTTTTGATATTTTTAGTTGAAATATTATTATTTTTAACAAATATTTTTTTGTTTAAGAAATAATTAAACAAAATTAGTTTGTTTTCCTGCCGTGTTGATTGATTTATTACAGCAATTTAAACAAGTATGGTATGTGAATTGTTCGTCCATTTGTTACACAAGCTGTATTTCACAACTATGATGGAATTTGAGACATCAAATCATAAAGACTGCAGTAATAATGACAGTCCAAATGCTCCAAATTAAATGCTATCAGATTTCAAACATGCACAAGCAGGAATCACTTTTAATGAACCGTTTTTAGTTTCACAAATGATTGTGAAATACATGTTTTTAATGTCTTTTTTAACAAAAAGTAAAACGAAAGTAAATAAACCCGCAAAAAACCCTGAAAACTATGTGAAGCTTTTATTTTGAAATGTTTAAGCGGAAGTTTAGGGTTGTTGACATTCGCTAGCTTGACGCTGTCTCTTTAAATGAGCGCGTGTCCCGCCTGCCGCTGCTGCGGGAGTCTCCTTTAAAAGCAGATTTCTCCGCGTCACAGGGATGCGGTTGCGGACGCCGGTCACTCAGCGTTCTGTCCCCGATCCTTGCGTACCGGTAGGCCCCAAATATTTCATTTTTAATCCTATTATTTTATATTCTCCCCTCACTTTTGCTGCTATTTTTTAAAACACGATTTGTTATTTTTGATTCTTGCGGACGCATCAGCTGCCGCAGTCACTGAAAGCGGTGACTCCTGGCGGAGGCGCACTAATTGCGTTCACTCCTGCACAGGAATAGCGCGTGGGGGTTATAATTAGAGAGCTTAGTGACGGAATATGCGTCTTTCATAACGCAGCCGGCGCGCTGCCAGGCTGGGACACTGTGTCCGTGCAGCCGCTCTGGAGGTTACATGACATTCACAGCAGGTCTGATGCTCCACAAACCCTCCGACTGTTGCTGTTCTCATCACTTTTGCATTCACTTTTATCAGATAGAGCAATAATCTTTTACAGAAGACCCATAAAACAAAGCTTGGCCACTTTGACCTACTTAAAAAGTACTCCTAAATAGGACATATTGAGGTTTTTAAACGTCTTCCAGATGGAATTTTTGAATAAAACTAAAGAAAATATATAAGGAAATCAAGATTTTTTGTAATTAAATATTTTTATCCAGTTGGGATACCACAAAGCACCTAAATCAGGGGTATCACTCAATCGCATAAGAAATCTAAAACATACCTTAGGTTGAACCGGAAAAACATTTATTAAACACTCTAAAAATAACATTTTAAAACGTTAAAACCGTAACTTTTTAACATAATCATGAACTAGATATACACCTGCGATAGTGGGAATGCTGTAAGATGAATTTTGGCGACTGAAGATGCTAGTGCTGAAAATGCTGAAGTTAGTAGCTGAAAATGTTGAAGCTGATAGCTAGCTAAAATATTAGCTAAATGCCAAATTATCCTAAAAAAAAATTTGAATAGCCAAAACAGTTAGTATGTTACGAAAAAAATAATAACTAGATGTAAAAATATCCTGAAAAGCTGAAAGAATAAAAAACCTAAATTTGTCAAAACAGCTAGCACGTAGCTGAAATAATAGCTAAACTCCAAAAAAGCCTAAAAACTAAAGAAAAGCCTCAATTAGCAAAAACAGCTAGCATGTGGCTGAAATATTAGCTAAACTTCAAAACGACCTAAAACAAAAAAAAAAAGCCCAAATTAGCCAAAACAGCTAGCATTTAGCTGAAATATTAGCTAAACTACAACCTCCTAAAACTAAAAAAAGCCCAAATTAGCCAAAACAGGTAGCATTTAGCTGAAATAAAAGCTAAGCTCCAAAAAAGTCTAAAAACTAAAGAAAAGCCTCAATTAGTCAAAACAGCTAGCATGGAGATGAAATATTAGCTAAACTTCAAAACAGCCTAAACAGAAAAAAACCTAAATTAGCTGAAACAGCTAGCATGTAGTTGAAATATTAGCTTAACTTCAAAATAGTCTAAAACAAAAAAAGCTCATATTAGCCAAAAAAGTTAGCATTTAGCTGAAATGTTATAGCTAAACTCCAAAACAGCCTAAAACAAAAAAAAAAGCCCAAATTAGCCAAAAACAGATAGCACTTAGCTTAAATAATAGCTAAACTCCAAAAAAAGCCTAAAAACTAAACTCAATTAGCCAAAACAGCTAGCATGTAGATGAAATATTAGTTAAACTCCAAAATAGTCTAAAACAAAAAAAAGCCCAAATTAGCCAAAAACAGATAGCACTTAGCTTAAATAATAGCTAAACTCCAAAAAAAAGCCTAAAAACTAAACTCAATTAGCCAAAACAGCTAGCATGTAGATGAAATATTAGCTAAACTTCAAAATAGTCTAAAACAAAAAAAGCTCATATTAGCCAAAAAAGTTAGCATTTAACTGAAATGTTATAGCTAAACTCCAAAACAGCCTAAAACTAAAAAAAAAGCCCAAATTAGCCAAAAACAGATAGCACTTAGCTTAAATAATAGCTAAACTAAAAAAAAGCCTAAAAACTAAACTCAATTAGCCAAAACAGCTAGCATGTAGATGAAATATTAGTTGAACTCCAAAATAGTCTAAAAAAATCTTAGTAAATGCCAAACTAGAGCAAAAATCTAGCGGAATGCCATTTTTTAAAACTTTAAATCTATTGCTTTTCAACATAAATATGAATAATAAAAAGGCAGGAATATTATTCCAGAATAAATCAATTTAAACATTAAAGTGATCTTGGAGGGCCGGATAGAATTACCCGGAGGGCCGAATCCGGCCCCCGGGCCTTGACTTTGACACATGATTTAAATGGTGTTTTACAAATTATCGTTCAGGCCAAAAATTAAAATAGTTTTTTATTTATCCTGTATAACTATGTGTTTATTGGCTATTAAAGCTTCTATTATTGAGTCAATTAAATATAACTTTTATTAGCAACATATGATTATAGAAATACAAACTTTACTTGCAAGGGATAAAAAGGAAATCAATTAGAGAAAAATCAATCTGATCCTTTAATCATCTCCTCCAGGAGGTCATCAGAGAGATTATAATCTGCTCACAAGGAGGACATCTGTTGTCCAAACCTCTCATTCCTTCTGAAATCCTGCAGGAATGATAGAAAAGTCAGTGTGTCAATAAAGTTTATTCAAACTGAAACAAAATCCAATAAAAAAAGGGAAAAATGTTGTCTTATCCTCCAGTAAACACTTTGATATATGTATATTTTTACATAAAAGGCCTGCAGAAGTTGACTAGTGATGATAAATGTTCCATAACTGACTTTGATGCATTATTTATACTTGTAAAAACAAGCTGGAATGAAGCCTTCATGTCATCAGACAGGTCAAAAAAAAGCAGCTGGTGTTCGGATCAGCAAACTAGAGCTTTCATGTCCCGAGTGTTGGCTCGTCGCCCTCCACTTTGCTCCATTTGGAAAACCTCTGCCGACGCACAGCGACTTTACAACAACCCCGCAGGGGGTGGAGCCTGCAGATATATTTACTCTGATAAATATGTGAAATGTTTGAGGGCAGAGTCGCTCCAAAGGTCGATTTGCATATAATACTGGAGTGCTCAGGGCCGCTTCTCCCGCCACTAATTGTAATGGATATCCTGTTTACACATTCCTTCTGCCGTCGCAAACATAACCTTAAAGACCCACTCCAATAAAAGTTTTCATCACGTTCTTGTGGCATTTTCTGATCATGAAGGACATACATTGAGAAAGTTTAGCTTAAAATTGCATTTCTGAGTATTTCTTTTTCAAATTATGAATCAGGACTTGATAAAAAAATTAAAACGGTCGTATTTGTTAGGTAGAAAACACACAATCTCCTGCATTCCAATGTAGACGACAAGATTCGTGTAAGTCTCCGTTTTCGAGCTAGCTCAAAACTGTACGGCTGGGTAGCTCAGACGTTGCTCACCATTTTTGTTGCACGGCTAACGTGTTAGAGAGATATATTATTACCTTTCCATCAAACTCATTTTGACAGGTGACCTTTGACCCCTACGATTACGTAACAATTTGATATTAAATTTATATAAAGTTTATATAAATATAAACTTTATATTAAATTTATTTCAAATTGTTACGTCATCATTATGGAATGTAGGGGTCAAAGGTCACCTGTCAAAATGAGTTTGATGGAAAGGTAATAATATATCTCTCTTGTGTTGCACGTTCACACTGGACTCGATATCTGCTCACATATTCACGACTGGAGGAGGCTAGGTGCAAAATTTCTTTAAGCGGTGCAAATCTCGTAACTCTTGCTAAAGACTTTTTCTTTCACAGCTCGATTCCGATATACCAAATATCAAAACGCGCCTTAGGTCATGGACCGAACGGGATAAACATTTTTAAACACACATTTTTGAAACTTTAAAAACATATTTTTTAACATTACTATGAATAAATCAGGCAGGAATATTATTCTAGAATAAATCCACTTAAACCTTAAATAACTTTCAAATATTTTAAATATATATGAATAAAAATAAATGTAAAAATAAATGTATTTGCGTAGAGAGAGAGACAAAGAGAGAGAGCGAGAGACATAGAGAGAGAGAGAGAGAGAAAGATGGAGACAGAGAGAGAGAGAGAGAGAGAGAGAGAGAGGAGATACAAAGTTAAAAAAAACAATTTCAGACACCCCTACTCCACCAAATGCCCCAACAATTGGGGTATAGAGAGAAGCCGTAGGGGTAGGGTAATAGGGTAGAGTAATAATTCAGATTAGGCATTGGTGCAAGTGGAGAATTATGGGAAAAGGGTTAGTCTAGTCTCTCCAAATTCGGACTGCACTACCCCGCGATGACATCATCAATATTCGCCAGTCATCTACATCAGCGCAGACTTTTCAGCGCTTGGAAATGCTTAACAATATTGGTTTTAAAATTTTAAAAGGTCACGCTAAAACAAAAAGTCATTACTTATATGTACAAGTAAGGGAGAAGCTAAAGGGATACTGGGAAAATGCGGATTCGGTCACAGAATTCCAGAAACCGAAATGATTAATTTCTCCTTCAAAATGATACATTTTCAAGCGGATGGCCTTCTGTGAATTAAAGAGGACGCCATACGTACTTCACTATTAAAGCCGAGTCCCTGATTGGCCAAAGTTTAACTTTTAAAATGAATTTAATGAACGTGGGATTTGTTCGCAGATCCCGAAAATAAACTTAAATATTTTGTTAACTGAAGCCCAAAACACAAATATACTGTATGTGCGTTTATATCGGAGGTTTTTTGTTGAAAGCGATCTCTTGAACACGAGTTACCAATACCTGCAAGAACTGTGGAATGACGGAAGTAAAAGTTTTATATATATATATATGCTTTATATATATATTTTTTGTCAACTTTTGGCACAACAGATTTAATATAGAGAAAGTACTTTTTTATTCTTTAAATCATTTTGATGGGTCAGTTAAAGACCAAAAACACATCTTGATTTTTTCGTTCTTTTTTGTTTCTTTTGCTAGAACAACAGACGCTCCCCCAGAGATGTCGGCGCCATCATCAGCAGCTCCTCCCGCGCGCTTCTTGGTTCTGTTTGACTTCGACGAGACCATCATCGGTGAAAACAGCGACCATGCGGCGGTGCGGACTCTGCCGGATCCGCGGCTCCCCGCCTGGCTGACCGACAGCTACCGGGAAGGCCAGTACAACGAGCACACGCAGAAGATCCTGGCCTACATGGCGGATCAGGGCGTCTCCAAGGAAACCATCCACGCCGCTGTGGAAAAGATCCCACCTGCTCCTGGTGTTTTGGACCTCTTCCAGTTCCTGCGAAGCCACCGGCGCGACTTCGAGCTGGTGGTGGTCTCCGACGCCAACACGTACTTCATCGAAACCTGGCTGCAGCACGCTGGCGTGCGGGATCTTTTCAGGAAGATTTTCACCAACCCGGGCAGCTTTGATGCCTCCGGACGCCTCGTGCTCCTCCCCTTCCACTCGCACTCCTGCCCCCGTTGTCCCGACAACATGTGCAAGCAAGCGATCCTCAGGGAGTATCTGACGTGCCGGGAAAAGGAGCGCGGCGGGGTGCCCTTCCAGAGAGTGTTTTACGTCGGAGACGGAGCCAACGACGTGTGCCCGACTCAGGCTTTGGGGCCGCTTGACACAGCTTTCGCCAGGAGGGACTTCCCGATGCACAAGCTGCTGCTGGAGATGCAGCAGTCGGACAAGTTCAAGGCAAATATGGTTCCGTGGGTCACCGGCGAGGACATAGTGGATAGTTTTAGAAAAATACTGGAGGAGAGATGAAAATCTTGTCTGTAGATAGGACAAAAAGGGAATCAAAATGAGGCGAGAAAAGGTGCTCTAAGCTAATAACCGTCTTAGCCATTGACTGTAAATGAGAACTGGAAAGAGTGAGTGTGACGCCACTCATGCAAAATGGTCCCAACAAATCAATTTGGTTGCCATATTTTGAGAGGGCTCCAGAAAATTCTCCTAATTCTCAGAATTGTAAAAAAAAAAAAAAACTTTAATTAAAGTTTAAAACAGGAAAAAATCATAACTGTTAACATTACTAGTTAAAATAAAGTTTTTTCAAAGCAGTATGGGGGGGGTCTTCCGGTCTGCAGCTGGGTCCTCTCGCATATCTTTTCGCAATATTTTTTTCTTACTTTGCGGCAACCAGTGATTGATCGTCGTTTCTATGGCAACCACTCTCACCAATCAGGATTAAGCTTTTCGTAAGGCCACGCCTCTATCGCTTGAAAGCGGACCACACTAAAATCTGTCAAACAACTTTTATGTAGGCGTCTGATTGGTCAGTTTATAACTTGCACTACGTCAAAAATATAAAGTAAAAAATGATCAAGAACACGTTAAAAAGTTTATTCTGGCAAACATCACGACTAAGCAATAGCTGTTTATTTCTCTATAGAAGTCTAGGGGGTTTTGGCTTCTTGATAGGTCCTGTTTGGAGTGCTCAGTCCAGTTCTCTTATACAGTCAATGGTTTTAGCTCAAGGACTTACTAATAATAATACTTCTAGATCAGACTTCCTCTTTAAAGTCAGTCTGGTATGGAAGCCTCTTAGGAGTCAGCTTAACCCATAAGAACCCATAGTGACATCTATGTAACAGAAAAATATCTGAAATGTTTTCTGTGGTCAACCTGGTTTGTGGGATTTTCCACCTAATTTTAATTTTAAGGAAAAATGGGTCTTTATGGGTTGAGGACAAATTAATAGTGTTTTAACCAAAGTGTTTGTCTTGTGTGCTGCAGAATAACAAATACCATTGAGTTAGTTCAATGTGGCAACGTGGAGCCAATTGATCACAGGGAACATTTCCAACCGGTCCTGAAATCTAATTTTGTGGTGAGATACCATAGAGGTTTGGAATCCATGCTTGGTTGCAAAAGAAGATTTTTCAAAACTTCGAAAAATAAGAACAGTATTTTCTTCTTAAAAATCTTTATGGACCACACAAATTATCTAGTTATTAAGAAGCACGATTTCATTAAACTTTAGGGAAAAAAGTTAGTTGCTTGGAATCAAATTTAGAATATTTTTTATCTTGATATTGCCACTCGGTGAGCCTGTAGAGCAAATATGTTTGTTGTTTTCCTGTGGATATGCTATGAGCGACAGGTCATAGTGAGCACTTATACAACAAGTAAGGGGGAAGTTGGTGGATTTTTTCCTTTTTTCAAAACTTACAGACTGTGCGACGAGAATGTTCAGGACATTGTCAGTAAGGAGCCAATACCTTACTGATGACAAGAGTGGGACATAAGGGCACCGTACAACACCATCACCCATAAGTCATAAGCATTATTTTTACCAATATTTAATTATACAATAAGTGTATGCACAACAGTCATAAGTTCCATTTTCATGACATCACTTAAGGTGGCCATACAGTCCCTAAGGGAACTGTAAGACACACCTGTGCTGTGTAAGTCCTGAAACTTTAACCAAATGAAAGAGACTGTAGATACCTGCACAAAGAACACGTTAGTACTGTTAGACGATCAGGAATACCCAATACCCTACTGACTACAAGAGTGTAACATAAGGGCACCGTACGACACCATCACCCGTAGGTCATAAGAAACTTCCATTATCTCTACCAATACTTCACGATACATTTACCACACGCACGATAATCATACGTTTCATCTTCATGACGTCCCTTAAGGTGGCTGTACGATCCCCAAGGGAACTGTAAGACACACCTGTGACATGTAATTCCTGGAACTTTACCCAAATGGAAAAAACTATAGATTCCTGCGTGTTGAATCCAAAAATTAAGTGAAAATGTATCATCGTGAGTGGAATATAAAGCCATTTTTTCAAGACCCTCAAACCTTACAAACAGGTGCTATAAAATGATCAGGACATCGTTGATATGGAGCCAATACCTTACTGACGACAAGAGTGTGACCTAAGGGCACTGTACGACACCATCACCCATAAGTGATGAGCAACTTCCATTATTTTTACCAATACTTCATGAGACCTTTACCACATGAATGACAACCGTATGTACCATCTTCATGACGTCCGTTAAGGTGGACGTACGATCCTCAAGGGAACTGTAAGACACACCTGTGCTGTCAGTGCTGCGACTTTAAACAAATGAAAGTTACTATAGATTCCTGTGTGTTCAATTCACACAAACTGCGTAAAGTTAGTAGACAATCAGGACATTGTCAGTAAGGAGCCAATACCTTACTAACGACAAGAGTGTGGCGTAAGGGCACTGTACGACACCATCACCCAAAAGTCATAAGCCACTTCCATTATATTACCAATACTTCATGATATACCTATCTAACGCACGACAATCGTACGTTCCATTTTCATGACGTTCCTTAAGGTGGCCGTACGATCTCCAAGAGGACTGTAAGACACACCTGTGACATGTCAGTCCTGGAACTTTAACCAAATGAGTAGATTCTGTATGTTCATTTCAAAAATATTCTGAAAATATATCATCGTGAGTGGAATATCAAGACATTTTTTGTTTTTTCAAGCCCACCCAAACCTTACAGACTGTGCAAAGGACAGTTAGTATGGGGAAAATACCTTACTGACGACTAGAGTGGGACGTGAGGGCACCGTACAACACCATCACCCATTGGTCATATGAAACCACTATTACCTCTACCAATGCTTCACAATACACTTTAACCACACGCATGACAATCATTCGTTCCATTTTCAAGACTATTAAGTTGGCCATTTGATCCTCAAGGGAACTGCAATGCCTCGTTTCCACTGAGACCGGTATTTTGAGCATGGACGAATTAGGCCAGACCATTTCATACCATCTTTGGTTCCCCGTCGGTTTTAGGTCCATAGAAAATGGAACAAACCAGTTAGAGCGGACATACTGTAGAAATCGATTGATTGGTTAAAAGGCATTACAACAACAGCAACCATCCGACCAGCGCTATTACCGACTCAAAGTTTTGTCCTCTTTTTGTTGTATTCTTCTTCGCCTCCCGCAATCTTCTTGCAAAGAGTATTAAATTGTTGAGAGTGGAGACACGGAAAAATGACGCACATCTATGTCGTCGGTCTACACCCCGCATGTGCCAACACTCAATAGAAACACTAGCTTGAATTGCCGGAACTATGCTAAACCGGCAAGTAGCGGACCGGTCCAGTGAAAACAAAGTATAAGACACACCTGTGCTACATATACGAGGCACCATCTCCTCTCTACAACCCACCACAACCCAAAACCCGTAGGGTCAGCGTACCTGTAGGAAGGGTCAACCCTTCGTACGGGTACATGTGATTAGAAACCACGACTAACCTTCACTTTCCTCATCACTTTTCCCGCTCATCTTTTACTAACAGCTGCTGTAAAATGCGAGGCAGTGAAATGTCACAGCTTTTTTTTCCCGCTAACACCTCACCCACGGAGGGAGGGATCAGGTGTTGCGGCACCTGAAACACTCGTGTTCGAGAGGGACAAAGAGCGCACAGAACAGGGATAAGGTTGCACAGACTCAGGCACACGGCCCGATACCTTATCTGGCGATTGATTGTACAACGGCGATCCACACCAGTGTGAAACGCAGCGGGACTCCTGCAGTCCTCCGTCTGCAGTTTGACCCAAGAAGAATGGATGACCTCAATGAACGGAATCAAGAAAGTGTTGCACATTTATTTTTAATTTTCAGTTTTATTGACTTTTTTTAAAAATGTGCTAATTTGGTTGATCTTTTCCTTATCAATTTACAGATTTTAAGCAAAAGCTGGAGAAAATAAAGCTGAAATAATGTATATGGCGGTAAGAAGCTGACGTATACTGGAAATGGCGTTTAACTGACTTTCTCAGGGAGTAGAAAAGGGAATCCTTGTGCACTTTCTGGAAGCCTCTCCAAGTCCAGGAAAGTGAGGTTGAAACTGTTCAAACTAATATCTCAGTTTGGTTTTAAATGGAAGCTGATTTGTGGGTTTGTGCAATAATAATCTGGTTTATGTAATGTAAAAGTAATAAGAAAAATTGATCCTAATAACTTGTCAGTCCTGTAACTTTAACCAAATGAAAAACACTGTAGATTCATGTGTGTTCAATCCTAAAATCATGTGTAAATTCATCATCGTGAGTGGAATATAAAGCCATTCCTTGACTAATGTGAGCCTGTTTTTGCTTCAAAGTAAACTAACTATTCATGTTTTTTTTTATTTACTGGATTTGACTTTATGTTTACTGAGAAATATTGGATGGGCAGAAATTCAAAGACAGCAATCTCAACATCAAGGAGGTTGAGATTATCTTTTTTTTAAAGAGATAAGGAGCATTTTTGGCAGAGGACAGCAGAGGCCTGAGGCTGGATGGGTTATCTAAACCAGTTAGGTCAACAAACACATCTTCAACCAGCTAAAGGTCAAAGGGGAGACAGAAGTGCTGCATCAGAGGAGAATGCAGACGGATGACACGGCCGAAAAACCACAAAGGAATGTCAAAGTAAGGAGAAGAAAAACATTAAGTTTAGTAACAAATATTAAATACAAGCATTTTTTTAAAATATACTAATTTATGTTCCATTGTTTTTTTTTATTATTAGTCCAGGACAATCTTTGAGCAAAAACTTTGAACCCACAGATTCAAAAACGGAACCGATGAAAATGAACTTTTAAAATACTCAATGCCCCTCCCCCAAAAAACGATGACATCACAGGAGGAAAAAAAAAGCATTAAAAAAACGAATGGCTTCAAAATCCTCAAGGGGGTTTCAAAACAAAATTTCCAAAATCAAGCAACAAAACTGAAATACACAGATTTGGGATATACAAAGGAAGCTTTGAAATTATTATGGGATGGCTGCAGGCACAACAGCTTGGCCGCCATGTTGGGTCAAAGTGTGGTATTTGCCAATTTTTTAATTTTCGCACAATATGGGGGGAAGGGAATTGTTTGAGCGATATTCACGAAAATTCACACACCACAAAAAAAAATAATAAAATAAAATTTGGATTCCATGCACACTACTTTTTTGGTTTTTTAATGGCAAATATCACACCACCGAATCTGCGCAGAGAAAATCTAAGCAATACGAGCATTTTTCGACATCTATTTATGACTCCACTGTGCTCTGATGATAAAGATGTTGATGGCTTATTAAAACAAATGACATTTTAGCACTTTGTCTTTTTTTTTTTTTTTTTTTTTTGCAAAAATTGTTCAAACGCAATGCATTATGGTCTATATTCGCCAATGTTGTGAGCATCGATGCACACTGGTTTTTCACAAAGACTTCTGGGGCACTTGATTTTTAGAATTGTAAAGTCTGATAACACTACAAAAATGGCAAATGTGTTATACAATGAACTATATAGAGAGTATTGAAGGAAATCAGACATAGCTTTAGTCTTCAAACAAAGTGCCATCGACCTTTGACCCTGGGAAAAGCCCCCCCCATCTTGAATTTTAATAAAAAACACTTTCAGTACCAGCTAATCCTCCTTCGAAATCTATCTACTTATAACTCCTTGAGCATTGATTGGAAGCTACTTGGGATGTAACGGCTTTAAAGTTTGTAGATTTTAATCGGTGTTAGCGTAGCAAGCTTTCTAAAGTGCTGTTAATTTATTGCTCACATTTTTTGCCAGAACATTGTGAAAATTGAATACATGAATAGTCGGCTCAAGGTGAACAAAATGATATGACACATGGAATGAAATATGTCAGGAACGTGGGCGTGGTTAATAAGAAATCTTAGTTTTCAAGGAAATCCAAAAATGTACTTTCGTCAATTCTTCCAAAAATTACATAGATCTATTCATCACCCCAAGAAGAACAAAAAATACAATGGTTGCTATGGAGAAAAATCTAATAAGAAGGCCACCATTTTGAAAAATTCTTTCATGAATTTGTCATGTGCCGCTCTGTGGCAGCAGTGTATGGGGGAAGGTATGGAGCGAAAATAGACTCTTTCATTTGTGGGTCATTTTTTTGATTTGTAACTTCTGTCTGCATGTTTATGTGTCGTAATCAATGACTAGAGAAGAGACACAAAATGCACAAAATAAACAGAAGTAAAAATTAGCATTTATTAATGTGAGTAACTCAGTTAAGATGTAAAAACTAAGAATTTCTTGTATTTCTGTGTCTCCATGGCTGCAGGGTGTTTAGACTTCTTAGATCAACTTTAAGATTATTTTATTAGTTTATAAAACTCTTAATAGACCTTGTGTCATTAGGTGCAGATCTCCTCACATCTGGAACAGCCTCTCTTAGGATATGAGGATTTTTATTTTTAAACTTAAAATGCATCATTTTAGTTTATCTTAGGATAGTACAAGGATTACATATAAAGCACTTTGATGCACTCAGGAAAAGTGCTCTATAAATAAAATTAAATTTACTACAATAGTTCTGGGTTTCTCTTACTTCCTACTGCATGGAGCAGAAATTTAAAATGCCACAGACCCAGATGGGACCTCCATGGAGTAGAATCTTAAGGATCTTCTTCTAAACTAAACTTGAACTGGCTCTACCAGTGAAGATTATAGATGGGTGAAATGCATCAAAAAACTCCTATATTGACCTATTGAAGATGATAATAAGGAACTTTTTATCATTGATATTTTAGCATTTAATATAAAAGTATACATTTTTAGTCCTTAGGTTTTTTTTTTTTTTTTAAATAACTCATGACTTCTATTGGAGTTAAATTCAACCTTTTGACAGTTTTTTACTCCAAATATATAAATCAAAAAATTTAAAAATAACTTTTAAATCATTTTTTTTTTTTTTTTTTGCAAATAGTGGAAGTTTTGGACAGGAAATAAACCAGTTTCTGGTCTTTTTACTCTTCAACCAGTAGAGGGCGCCAAATACAAACACTTCTTCCTTTAACACTTGAGCCTGTCAACAGTAAAAGTGACTTTAAAACATCCTTCAACCGAGAGGTTGTTCTGCTGCTTCAAGTTAACCAAGAATTAAAATGTGGACATGAGGATGAGCTGCTGTGATGCAAAGTCATAAGAGATCTTTCACAGGACTCAACAGTAAAGGCTCGAGGCTGCTGTGACAGAAGCTGCATGTGTCATCATCAGCATTTCAAAAGGAGCTGTCGTCAGCTGGATATTAAGTTTTCTAATAAAGTTTGTTGCTTTGAATAAACGTTTAGTTTTTTTTTGTAGACTACTCTTACAATGGAATACTTTGTTTTCAATTTGATCAATTCATCATCCAAATTTGATTTTTTTTCCTTGATGTTGGAGCCTATCCGACAAAAGGAGTGGTCAGACCATAGAAATAGTAATATGTTGCATAATAAATAGTTGTTTTGGAGTTATCTCTATTGAAACAAAACAGCTCAAACTGATTCAGCTTCTGTATCATTCATCTTCCGTGACCTCCAGAGGTGAACGAGTGGCTGATGGAAAACCACTCAATCTGTACGCATTGTCTTCTGTCTCCTCGTCAATACCTAATATGAGCTGAGGCAGCTCCTTCCTCCTCCCAATAACAGAGAAAAGCAAACTGTTGAATGGCCTTAAATTGCCAGCGCCGTCTGATGATTGCCTTTACGGATACCCTCATTGATTGTTCTCCATTCAATTACTCCTTCCGAGGTGAAAGATAACTCAGTTAAGGGACTTCAGCCTTGTCGGAGGTCACTCTGAATTACGACGCAAGCCTCCTGTGCCAAAGTGCTATCAGGCTGATTAGGGTTGTGCTTTTTTTTTATTTCAACTCAGCTCTGTTTGAATCTTTCTGGTGATAGCAGCAGGAAGCAGTGCCAGCCAAAAGTCAAGCCTGATAGTTTTGAAATAAGCAATTCAGCCACAGATGGTCACAGCTTCAAGTTATCTAATGACCTTGAGAGCAGCTGCAGATAAAACTAAAATATTTCACTTTTGGAAACAGTTAGTTGCTGCAGAAATGAAAAAAAGGTTTTTGTGTCCATCCTTTTGGATGAAAAACATAAAAAAGCCTCCATGTAGCTTTACGTTTTCACAGGTTTTGGAGAGGGGATTAACTTTATAGTGGTGGTAAAATATATTTCACATCATTTATAGTTTAATTTAATAAAAATAGAAAAGTAAAACAATAAAATATGAATAAAAAATAGGTCATTTTATTTTTTATAATTTAAATATGGTCAATTTGTCAATAAAATCTCTTTATTAAGCTTTTTATTTAATACATGCTATTGCTTTGGGTTTTTTTTTTACAATAGAAGAAGACAAGACAACTAATTGACTTTCAAAGTAAAAATGTAAAACCCCCTTTTTTAAACTAAATTAAGCGTAATCAATTAATTAATCTATCCCTTTTCATTTGATTATTTTTATATGTGAGTATAGAAGAAGCATGCAACAACAAAATATGACATAAAAAAGGGAAAAAGAAAGTAAAAATCTCATAAGAAGCAAAAAATGTTTCTTTGAAGGAAAAAAAAATAGTTTTATTTTGAAAAAAAAAATCTGTGAGGTATTTAATAAATATCTAATTTTCTGACTATTTAAATATAGAATATATTTTTAGTTACACTAAATGTAATCAACTTTGTTGGGACAATTGTTATATAAATATGCATTTACATCTCCAGTGACTTAAGCCTATTTTAATGCTCACTTTGATGAATTCTTCCATTATTGCCGTTTATTTATAAAATCTTATTTTAAACTATTGTTATTATTTGTAGATTGATTTCACTTTTTATACTGTAAATAATTATAAAAGTTAGATTAAAAAAAAAAAAAAACTCATGGAGGAGAATTGCTGTGTGATGCTTTTAACTCCTCCTTCCTCCTTCCTCCTTCCTCCTCTGCCTCCTCCAGTTCAGTTTGTTCTCCTCCTCAGCCTTTCAGTCTCTCCTGATACTTCATCCAGTGAGAGTCAGACAAATCAAACCTTAACTTTTTTTTTTAAATGACATTTAAGCCATAACCCCCCCCGTTTCCATGTTAATTAGGATGTTAAAGGAGCGTGCAGATCTTTAGAGGTTCTTTTCCTCCCCCTCTCACGAGAGACACGTTCATGCCTCCTGGTAACGGCTGATCCATCTGTATGCTGAAGAGGTGAGTAAAAGAAAAAGTGTAAATTCGTTTTGAGAAAACATTTTTAACACGATAGAAAAAGATAAAACACGTTTAGTGTAAATAATAGTTGTAATTCTTCTTTATTGGATTCATTTTTGGCTGAAAAGTTGGTGAGTTTTAGCTGTCAATGCTAGCAGTTAGCTTGATTTTGATAGCTACACGTTTTATTAGATTGTGTTGCCCAAAACTTTAAAAAGAAAAAAATTAGTTATTTTGGAATTAGAAATAATAATAATAAAAATCTTATATTAATTTAATTTAATTTAATTATAAACCCTAACCTAAATTAAGACACTCCCACTGCTAGCTAACTTTTCTCCTGCTAGCATAGCCGTCTTTTCGGGAGGGAAAATCTGTCATTTTTCATAAACTTTTGATTCATTGTTTTCAGTTTTTGTTAAAGATTTCAGAAATAAGCTTCGTCGAATTATTTTTCCGTTTTCTTTAAAATTAATCAATAAAAGGTGTATATTTTTTATTTTTTACCATAGGAAATATTTCACAGGTGTTACACCAAACGATGTGACCCATCAGATTCTGTGTCAAAAAATGGCGGAACATCCTGTCTAGTTTAAGGCTCGATTTTAGTTTACTTTAATGGATTTAGCAATTAAAATATATTTCTATAGCCTGACTAATTGTTATAATTTTTGTGGACTATTTTTTTTTTCTGGTGTTGACTTTTATGACAGTAAAGCAGTTCATTTTAGCATTTTAGTAACAGAAAAAAAGAATATTTACATAAACTTTAAAAAAATGTTTTAAAATCAAGTGAGCCACAAACATTTTTGTTCAATTAAAGAATTTATCCTATTTGGATGATGTGTAGTCAATAGACTGATTTTATTCAGCTAGAATAGCAGCTTATGTTTATAATTGAGCTAGAACTTAAAACAGAGACATTTTTTTAAAGTAACTAAAATTAAGTTGAACATTATTTTTTCCACATTTTCTGCCAGTTTTGATTTCTTAAACCTATTGAGCCCAGCTGCCATTTTCTAAAGTTTTGTTGTTTTAGTTTTTATGCTTGTAAATGTCACATAGACATCACAGGTCTATTATTTTTGGAACTTTATACAAGTTCTGTTAAAACTCTTATTTTGAAGGGCTCTGCAACCCTTGCAATGCTTTTTAACATTGAAAAAAAAAAAAAAAGCTGTAACAAAGATTTATTTTGATTGTGATGTGAATGCATTTTGCTACCATTTCAGACAACTATAATTATGAGTTAATAAACTAAACTACCTGCATTTTTTACAATCACAACAAAATAATGATTTACTAACTATTTAAAAAAAAAAAGTTTTCTTTTTTTTTTTTTTTTTTTACAAAGATAAGCTTTGAAAGCACCTTGAATTTTAGGCAAGAAATTATACTAAAAACATAGTAAAAATTATAAATAAATATTTTTATTTTTTTTCGTTTATGCAAGACATTTCAAATGAGAACAAGCTATTTTTGTATTAAAAATGGAAGTCAGGCAGAGGAAGATTGTCTTATTTGATCTAAATCAGCACATAAACGTAACAACAAATAATATATAAAAAAAATAAAACCAGTATTATTTTTTTTAAATAATAATCTCTTCTTGAATCAAGTTGCTAGTTAATTGTTTTTATTTATTTGTGGTTGTGCATTAAGTGTTATTTTCAATAAGTTCCATAACTTAACACCATAAAATGATGTGTCTATTTCCGAGTGAGGCAACAACTATAAGAAATTTTGAAATTACATGTTGTCCTATTATCTTCTTCTGAGGATTGAATCGTTCTTCTCTGAATTTTTAATTTGTCTTTTAACAATTTTTAGTTACCTTTAAGGGTATTTTTACTTAAGGAGTATTTGATCCTGTGTAATAAATCTAAAAAATAATAGATAAATGACTAGCTCACAGTTTTTAAAATAATGTAATGCAATATGAATCAAAGACATTGTAGTTTATTTTTAGATGTAAGGTTAAATTAAATTATAGGATTGCTTCCCAGATTTGTGGCAAAATAAACTTTGTTTTTGTCAAAGTTACAAGCAGAAGATGAGCTCGTTGCTGGAGGCGAGTTTGTTGGTTGCTCTTCATCGTTCTTATAACGTCTTCGGAAGTCTCGATGTTGGATCAAAACATCCTCAGGCCTCAGTGTTTCCGTGTGTTTTCTGTAGCTAGTCCGGAGGACATTGGTCATTATTCCATTCAAGTAAGGTAAACTAGTCATGTATGAAATGCTCGTGACCTGTCTTTATATTGTGGTGACCTTTTCCTGAAGCGTGTTTTGCTCTGCGTTGGTTCGAGTGTCCCATCCTGACCGCGTGATTGGAGGAAATTAGGAAGTTTTACTGCAAAAGTCTTTCAGCAGAAGAGCTTGTTTCACCTTCAGGGAAGGAACCCCTCCACCATCGCGTCTGAAAGAGCAGTTTCAGCAAATTGCAAACTTTTTACGGTCGCCTGTTGAGTAAATACTCGCCGAGTGCAAAGACGGCCTTTGGGTGGAGCTTGACTTTGAAGGAAACCACAGACCTTTCTGTTCACAGCTTGAAGTCTTTTAAAGCTTGGCTTTTTTTTTTTATATTTTAAAACGTTTTACTGGCTCAGGAAGAAGCGGGAGGCTGCTTGGGAGACATCTGGAGAGGGTGGTGCGCTCTGCACCACCCTCGGGGATTCAATGTGGCACAGTTAGGATCCTTTAAAAAACGAGCTCTTCGTTTCATAAAACTATGAATGAAAATGCCACATTTATGTGTGAATGAGCAGGTCTGTGAAAAACCTGAATCTCTAGATGTTGTTCTGTTGACTTGACATTGAATTTACTTTAATTAGGGGATTATTAGCGTTGTTAAACTTAATAGCTGCATTTTTCCCCCTTTTACTGTCAGGTTCACCCCAACTTTTTTAGATTTAACCAAACAAAAATTTGGATTAATTAATTATCACTCAAGCTAGCCCAGTTAGTAAGGATAAAAGTAAAACATGCTTGTATTTCCTCCTTTCTGGTACATTTTATGCCAAAGGAGGAAAATATTTTCCTAAATTCCCCTTCACGCTCTTTTTACTTAACAATGAGCGTCGAGACGGAGCGTCCCCCCCCGTGTGTGGCCATCACTCGCATTCGTGTTTGGGTGATGACAGAGTAGCGTCGCCACAGGCCATCCAAATGGTGCGTTACACAAGCCCAGATGTTTGAGAAGACACGTGACTCTTAATGAGATGCCCTTCTACAGGGTCAGCATGTTGACTCATGCAGCTCTCATGTTACCATTGAATTATCAAATCATATTTTTACAGAATGATTGGCGTTTTGTAGAAAACGTCCGGTTTTACAGGCCGATTTAAATGCAGTCACTGGTTAAATCTATAGCCTTTGCTTGGTTTGTGTGGCTGCGCGTCCTCCCTGCATATCAGAGTGAATTGCTTCACTCAATCAATACACGGGGCCGTAAAACTAACACGAGCTCCAAATGCAGACAGGGAAAGAGCTGAGCTCAACAAATGTGCGCATTTCCATTTTGTATTAAACGTTTTCTTTAATCAGCTGATTACTGTGCCTGCGGGACGGACTGGCAGCGTGTCAGCGTGAAGCACACCTCTCACCTGATGACTTGGATAGACTCCAGCTCTGCTGCTGCTGCTGCTCTTGATCACATGGATCTTGTAAATTGATAAGATAAAAAAAAAAACACACAGTTATGGACCATAAATTTATGCTTCAACTAGAAAAGTTGCATTACCTGCGATTATGCGAGTGTGAAGGTTTTTTACGAAAAGTAGTCACTGAAGATGCTGAAACTTTTTGCTGTAAATGGTGACGCAATTTACTTTAATTGCTGAAGGGATTTACTGAAAATGTGAAAGCTATTCGTTAAATGTTAAATTAGCTATAAAACTGGAAATTTTGTCAAAATAGCCACTAAATTCCTGAATAAAATTGCTTAAAAATTCATAATACATGCCAAATTTACATAAATATTAAATATGTTGCTTAAATATGAGCTAAACTCCAAATTAGCCCAAAAAACCTTAGTTATCTATCAAATTAGCCTAAAAAAGCTAGCACATTTCTTAAATACTAGCTAAACAAAAATGCTAACAATAAAAATTAGCCTAAAATTCCTCAGTAGACTAAATTAGTCCAAACCGTTAGTCTTTTGCTAAACTAGAGGCTGAACTCTAAATTAGCCTAAAAAACTCAGTAGATAACTAACTAGTCCAAAATGTTAGCATGTTGCTAAAATATTAGCTAAACTTAAAATGTGCATAAAAAGTAGATAACGAATTAGCTAAAAAGAAAGCAAGCTAGCACGTTAGTTAAATACTAGCTAAACGCCAAAATAGCCTAAAATAGTTAAAGTAACGGTATTTATATAACAGTAACAGTAAACTAAATTAGTCAAAAACGTTAGCATGTTGCTAAAATAGAAGCTGAACTCTAAATTAGCCTTAAAAAACTCAGTAGATAACTAGTCCAAAATGTTAGCATGTTGCTAAAATATTAGCTAAACTCAAAATGTGCATAAAAAGTAGATAACGAATTAGCTAAAAAGAGAACAAGCTAGCACGTTAGTTAAATACTAGCTAAACACCAAAATAGCCTAAAATAGTTAAAGTAACGCTATTTATATAACAGTAACAGTAAACTAAATTAGTCAAAAACGTTAGCATGTTGCTAAAATAGAAGCTAAACTCCAAATAGCCTAAAAAACTCAGTAGATAACTAGTCCAAATGTTAGCATGTTGCTAAAATATTAGCTAAACTCAAAATGTGCATAAAAAGTAGATAATGGATTCGCTAAAAAGAGAACAAGCTAGCACGTTAGTTAAATACTAGCTAAACACCAAAATAGCCTAAAATAGTTAAAGTAACAGTATTTATATAACAGTAACAGTAAACTAAATTAGTCAAAAACGTTAGCATGTTGCTAAAATAGAAGCTAAACTCCAAATAGTTTGAAAAGTACTCTAAAAAAGGAAAACATAGCCGATGAATATATTTAAAGGCTTGTGGCTAATCTACTTCAAAATGTGAAATGTAAAGACTTCTCATTCATTTCCTATGGGGTTAACTTTTTTGCTCAATATTTCAACTACTATAAAGTTTATGAATACCAAAAATACAAGCGGAACTTTTTGATATCAAATCACTGAAAGTGGATTTGAGTTTTTATGTGCCAAAAAACGTTTGGAACGGGAGAATCACCGAATAATAATAATGCAAAAAAAGAAATTTTTATAAGGAATTTATTTGTATAAGGGGGTAGAAAATAAGTATTCAGTCAAAAACAAAAGTTCATCTCAATCCTTTGGTTTGAAAGAGGTCAGATGTTTCCTCCAAGTCAATCGCAGGTTTGCTCTGTAGCTGCTTTCTTTGGTCCATTCCTCCTTGCAGATCTTCTCAAGCGTCGGTTTCTGTATACATTTTTATTTAAGGTCTAGGTTTGTTAACCAAGTTTAAAATAAACGTAGTCTTGACTGGAAATTGCTAAAACCCAATCATAAATTAACGTTGTTTTCTTATAAAATAGAGTTTGAAGACAGCTAAAAGCTTCCAGAGGAAGAAAAAAACGAGACAAAATACAGGAGAAACGCTAGTCATATGATTGAAAATGACGTCCAATATCTATATCGTTTAAATTAAATTCAGATAATAACATAAACTAGCAAACAAGAATGAAAATAACAGAAGAACTGGGGGGTTTGAACTGGTGGGACGACCAAAGCAGAGCTAAATTTGGTTCGAGCAGATGTGAGTCTTCGGGTTAAACAGGTGATCCGGGGTCAGATGGAGTGCAGCGGTAATGTGTGAGTTCATCTGAGGAGAAAAAAGATCCTATTTTGGTAAAGAATGACTCCAAAACCCTTCTGTTAGGTTATTAATGAGGATGCAACGATTCATTTTCCCCAAGATTTGGTTACCCTTAATTTTGGGTTGGATTTTGTTTAGGTTTTGATCTGTGATTTATGTAGTACAAAACAAAAAAAAATCTGAAAAATTATTTTTTTTTTTCTAAATCAGATAAAAATCTAAGCCTGCTCTGCAAAAATGACATCTTAAAGTTTAAAAACCCTTGTTTTGAGAAAAATTGTCATATTTTCCATCTCACTGAAAAATTAATCTTATCAAGAAAGTCTATTTATTTATTTAATAGCACAATGATCTTAGTTTTAAAAAACATGTCTTAATGACTAGAATTTTTTTTCTCAAAATAAAAATACTCTTTTTTTCTTACACTGTTGGCAGATTTTGACTTACTCTAGATTCTCTATTTTTCCTGTTTGGTGTAAATAATTAATTTTTAATAAATGTGTCGTAAAAACATATGTAGTAGGAATTCACTTTCCCCATGATTCAGTTCAATGGTTTAACAAGGAGTCCTGCATCTAAAGTAACAAACTCCTGTTTGAGCTGGAATTCATTGAAGACGGGAAACAACTGAAAGATATACGGTGTTCTACAGCTAAAATGAACATTTTTTTTTGCTGATCACTGCTAGCTCTGTGGAGAAATTGAGTGTTTTGTCAGACTGGGGGCGGAGCTGTCAGAGCAGACTTCCTGGAGGGAGCTGTCGGCATCGATCTTACGTCAGCACGTTTCCAACCGCTTGTTTTCATGGGTATGGGAGGGGCTGCTGCAGGTTTTTAGAGGATTACTCTTAAATGCATGAGCGGATCAAAATGCTGCTTTGGAGTTCTTTATAGTGAGGAATCAACAGTAAAATACATTTAAAACCTCAAAAAGTAGAATTTTAATGGTAGGGCCCCTTTAACAGTCATTAGCTTTAACCTAACTAAAAACTATATGCATAGCATTACCTGCGGATTTCTATTTTCCATATATTTACTTATTTTTTTCCCCCCCCAAACTTTGGGAAAATGTGTTTGTGTTTGTGTTTGGGGACGTGTGGGGGTGTTTGTCCGTGTGTGTGGAGTGGTGGGGGGTTGTGGACATCGTTTAGGTCCCACTATATTTCCTGTTCTTTGTTTCTTTTTCTTTTTAAATTCTGATTGTTTTTATGTCAAGCACTTTGATCGAAATGATTTTTTTCCAAAAGGTGCTATATAAATAAAGCTTGATTTTATTTGATTTGCAATAATGCTAGTGTGAAGGCTGTTTGCTGACTTTGACCGCTGAAGATGCTAGCGGTGATAGCTAAAAACGCTGCAGCGAATAGCCGGCTAAAATATTAGTTAAATGCCAAATTAGCCTAAAAAAATGAAAAAATCCCAAGTTAGCCAAAACAGTTAGCATGTAGCTGAAATATTACTCCAAAATAATAAAAAAAACAGTAATAAATGCCAAAATTGTCCAAAAAGCTAGCAGAATGCCATTATAACTTACAACTTTACTACACTCCATATAGTATGACGTAACGACTAATTGATTATTGAATTAGTCTTTGACTATTTTAATATTCGCAATAGGTTTAAGACATATTATCTATGGTTTTATCCATTTTCTTATACCTCAGAGAATGTCATTATTTTAGCCTCAGAAATATCAGTTTCCAATCTGGAGGTTCTGGTATGGACGCATTTTTAACCCTTTTAGTTTTTAATATGGGTTTTTAATTTGATTCTTATGTCTGTTGGTTTTAGTGTTTTTTATATGTAGAATTAGTGTACTTTTTATGTTTAAATTTCTGGGGTTTTTTTTATGGTCTTGTTATTTGGACCTTGAATCCGTAATAAATTATTCTATTCTAATAGTTGTCGATTAGTCGACTAATCGTTGCTGCCCTAGTCTTTAAGATAGTTTTTATCCTCTGAAGAGATTTCTTTAATGTTTTTCTCACAATTTAATTTCTGAAACCACTTTAAATGTACACATCCCACAGGTAGAATTACCATAATTATAGGAAAACATACAGAATTTTCTAATTTCAAAAAGAATAATAGTGAGTAGATTTGTCACAAAATGATTGAGAAAGACGCTGTTTGAAAGGAAAAAAGCGTTTTATCTTCAAATAGAAATGTAGATTTTGTTGCCATGACTTTTCTCTTCTCTCCACAGGGGAAGAACAGGAGGTGTATGCTGCCTCACGCCGCCGTTCATCTGCAGCCACCATGAGCTGGAGCTTCCTGACTCGCCTGCTGGAGGAAATTCACAACCATTCCACGTTTGTGGGGAAGATCTGGCTCACCGTCCTCATCGTCTTCCGTATCGTACTGACGGCGGTGGGCGGCGAGTCCATCTACTACGATGAGCAGAGCAAGTTTGTCTGCAACTCCGGCCAGCCGGGCTGCGAGAACGTCTGCTACGACGCCTTCGCGCCGCTCTCGCACGTCCGCTTCTGGGTCTTCCAGATCATCCTGGTGGCGACGCCTTCGCTCATGTACCTGGGCTACGCCGTCAACAAAATCGCTCGGGCCGAGGAGCGGGCGGACGGCGGGGGAGCGGGCGGGTGCTCGCAGAGGAAGCTGAAGAGGCCCTACCTCGCCGGCAGGAGGCAGCACAGGGGCGTCGAAGAAGCCGAGGACGACAACGAGGAAGACCCGATGATCTACGAGGTGACGGAGATGGAGAGCGACGCCGGAGCGGCGAAAGGAGACGGCGAACGACACGTGAAAGCCAAAGCTCGCCACGACGGGCGTCAGCGGATCAAAGAGGACGGGCTGATGCGGATCTACGTCCTGCAGCTGTTGGCCCGCTCTCTGCTGGAGCTGGCTTTCTTGTGTGGACAGTACGCTCTGTACGGATTCGCCGTTCCTTCCAGCTACGTTTGCTCCGACCTGCCCTGCCCCCACAGCGTGGACTGCTTCGTCTCCAGGCCGACCGAGAAAACCATCTTCCTCCTCATCATGTACAGCGTCTCCCTGCTCTGTCTGCTACTCAACGTCTGGGAAATGCTTCACCTGGGCATCGGCACCATCTGTGAGATCGTGCAGTCCCGCCAGCTGCCGCTACCTCACAACGAGCTCTACAAACTCACCAAAAAAAACGGAGCTCTCAACGAGGGCGAGGCCTACGGCGGCTACCCCTTCACCTGGAACGCCCCTTCAGCCCCTCCGGGGTACAGCGTGGACATCAAGTCTCTCCTGGTGGCGAAGGAGAACCAGCATCTGCCCATCAGCGACCTCACCAACGCGAAAATGGCGTGTCGGCAGAACCACGTCAACATCGCCCAGGAGGAGCGCCGAGAGTACGCCAACAACGAGGAGAACCTGTGCAAAGCCGGGAGGGGAAACGGCGTCCGAAACGGCCCCAAAGAGCCCCAGATCAAGCTGAAGGCAGACAATCAGGTGTTGAGCCAGCAGCAGAACCACAGCAACAATCAGAGCAAGCCCAACCGCGAGCGGAGACACCGGCCGGCGTCCAGACACGCTGCCAGCAAGGCGGGCACGGACATCAGCAGCACGGGCAGCAGCAGCAAATACGGCATGATGAAAGGTTCGGAGTGGATCTGAAACACTGCCAGCTTCTGCTTCTGCTCTCACAATACAAAGTATTTTAAGTTATTTAGCTTTAGTTGACCTACGTACATTTTTTTTATTAGTTTAAACTGTCTTTGTCAGTTAAAAGTGAGATTTCCACACATTTATATAGTAACATACCTACTGGTGAGTCTATTTTTTTTTTTTTTTTTGTTTAAAAATTTTTCATTTGTGTATAAAGTTCATGTTTTCTTTTTCAGGAAAAACTATTGCGTTAAATCTTGGTTTGGGCTGCTGTTGCGCTGTAAGAATCATTTCAAAACGTTAAAATTGAATTTATCTTTACACTTCAGTATCAAGTTAGCTTCTCAAGTGCCTTTTTTGAACTTTCAATGAGCTGCCTCACAATAATTCTCCATTACTGTACGCTTTACATGTAAAGGATTTTGTGTTTAATTTTCTTTGTTTTGTGTTTTTTTTTATTCAAAACTGGTTAATTACTTTTTTAATGCAGGGTTTTTTTTTGTTTTTTTTTTTTTGAGACAATGACAAAACCAAAGAACAATTGGGAGTTGGTGGGAGTTCATTATTTAACCTTTTCTGGAGTTTTATTTTTCTGAAAACATAACATTTATTGTTTAATGTAAACACAAATCCTCAAATATACTGTCAAATACATATATTGCAATATTCTAACAACTTTGTTCCTTAGTAATACACACATTTTCCCAGGTTTTAACGCCTTACATTAGAGGTAATTTTAAAATTGTTGTTAACTTACCTCTGAGCTTAAAATAATAAAGTGTTCATTGTCATTGTTAGTTTTTGTTACATATATTTTTATGAAAACTGCATGTTTTAAATAAAGAGTTTTTATTTGTCTTATGCTTCTAATATGTTGTGTTAATGTGTCAGATATTTTATCACCATTGAAAACTTGTTTTAAATCGGTCAACAATACTTTAAAGTTAATTTATTAACACTATTAAGTGGATTCTAGTCCAGTGTTTCATTAAAGGTAGATTGCCCCCTGCTGGACAATAAGAAAACGATTAAAATCTTTGTTATTAAATTATGGTTTTAAATATTCTATTAAAAATATATTAATAGTTTGACAATATTTTATTTACATTCTTAAAATAAAAGAAAAAACGCTGACAAAAACCCTTTTAATTGATTTGGCAACCGTTAGGTTTTATTCTGATAAGCTGTTTTACCGGAAACTACAACTACCGGAAACGACAACGAGGTTATATTTTTTTAATCTTTGGTTAACTTTTTGAAATATCAGTTAAGTCAATTGAAGTATTATATGACAAAATTATTATTATTTTATTTATTTAAAAGGTTTAGCAGATTAAACGAGCGAAGCTAGCGCGGCACCGGATATGACGCCACAGCAACGCAAGTGTTTTTAAAAAAGCGGCGGATGCATTCACGCATCTTCACGAATTCGAGATCTTTGCTTTGATTTTAGATGCTTATGGACCCATAAATGTAAACGCATTATTTTTCTACTTTAAATTAGAAATTGAAATGAGTACTTTTGCGCCTTTGCACCCTCAACCGTTGATGTTTAAGGGCTTCATTTAAGAAAAGCTAAAGATCTGCTAAAGCTAACAAATAAGATAGCTTGTAAGCTAGGTATTCAGATGTACAGGAATCATAGAACTATATTTTTGAATATACTTTGAATTTCAGGTTAAAAGCAACGCCTTTTTTATTTAATTTATTACTTTTATTTTCTGTAAATGAACAATAAGCCGTATTTGGTTGTTTCTTTTCATAGATCGATGGTATTTTAAGTAATCTCGTGAGCTGTTACACGGTACCAAACCAATGCAGCCACAGCAGCTTTCAAAGGAGCGAGGACTCTTTGGTAAACTCTCTCCGGGGACGAGAAAACTAGAGGGCAAAACTTTCTATCTGGACAATGTAAAGAGACACTCAACTGCCCTGCTTTTGGAGGCTGTATCTCTGCTAGGAGGGGTAAGCATGAGTTTGTTAATGTAATATAAAATATATATTTTTAGTGCAAAAAATGGTAAACAAATTACACTATCACTATTTCAAATAGAACTGGACTAAAGTGGCTGTTTTATAATCTTTTCTGCTGTTTTGATTTTATTTTGAAAGTAACAATGTCTTTAAAAAATGAACTTGTTTAGTTTTCTTTTCTAATTTAATTTAATTTAATTCATAAGATTTTATTATTCTACTGTGAACTAAAAGACAACTTTGTTTTCTGTACCGTGTAGAAGATTGAGAGTTTCTTGCACAAGGACGTCAGCTTTGTTGTAACTGGAAGTCAAGAGCGTCTGAAGGAGAAAAATGGGATTGAAACCAGAGAAGGAGCTCAGCTTCTGATGAAAGAGCAGAAGAGTGGCCTCAGCAATGACAAGCTTCCAACAAAAACCCCTAAATCTATGGTATGTCATTGGTAACATTTTAAAATATTTTATTTGTAACTAATTGATTTAATAACTGTTAAATTCTGTCTTTCCTGACTCAAAATATTTTAAGGGATGAAATTAAATTGAGAGAAAAACTATTTATATCGTGTTTTAGGTAAACCCATTGGATTATGGGAGCCTTTTTTTTTTATTTGTGGTGTATTTCATTAGATCTGTCTTTGCAGGCTTGTGCGAGCCGTGGGAAAGCTCTGCTTGAAAAAGCGATCCGCAACAATGTAAGTCATGGCAACAGTTTAACTAGTTGAGGTTTGCAGGTTTTTGTTTTTTTTTTTAATCTTGTTTTGTCTCGTCTTGCAGGAGCGGCTCCGAGGGAGCAGCGTTCTGTCTGATGCTCGATCCTGGGGCGTAAAGATCCTTTACGTGGATGGTATCCTTTCAACTTATTGTGTTGATGTTGAGGAGAAAACTGGATTCAGGTGTAGTGAACAAGAGTTCACAACAGATGGCAGCACATCAATGTTGTAACAATCCCTAAAACTGTTTTAACACAAAGAAACGTTTGAACACTGTCCTGCTGTACTTTAGATGTATTTATCTATAAAAATCATCAGGAAATCACAACATTCAAAAGCTAAATTAAAAAAATTAAACTCCCCAATAAGTGATTTTATAAAAAATAAATACTTTAAAGAAGAAAAAGGGGAAAAAAAATGAAAGAATGCATTTAACTATAAGTTTATTCATAAAACATCTCTAAATTTGCTTTGGGAATGAGTCTTATTCACCTTAAAAATCTGTGTTTGGTGTGAGAGAATCGTTTTTTTCTTTAACAAAACATCAGACGTCCTCGTGTGTCTGAAACAGCTGACTCGAGAGAGCTTCAGTCCCAAACACAAAAGGACAGAGGTAAGAATGATGCTGCATTTCTTTATCTTTTTTCTCCTTGAAATATAGGGAGAGAAAATTGATTCATCTGATACGTGCATGCGTAATTCTTGATTTATAACTTTTTTTTTAATGTAAAAGGGGTAATGCACTTTAAAAGAAAACCACATGATAAAACAAAAAACATGGTTTTAAGAAAGCTAGAATTAGCCAAAAAGCTAGTTTTTCCCATGATGACACACTCAGACGAGACGTTTTGTGCATACCTTAATATATTTGCAACTGTGATTTCAGATGGATAAAAATGACAAAATAAATGTACACATGCACAACTTAAAACTACAATAGTTTTAAACCAACTACACACACAAACCTTTAAAAATTACACACAAATCACCTGATACACAGACAAAACCGCATTTACACACAAACCTGATGTAAGACTCTTCATGGGTGTAAATGATGCGTTTAAATGCTGCTAGAATGCTGGGTCATCAAAGTTTTCTTATCAGCTGCTATGAACTAAGATTGTGAATAATATTTGGTGAAAACTTGACATTCCCGTGTTTTTTTTTTTTGTTTTTTTTTTACAGATGTGCCCCAATAATGAATACGAAAAGTAAAAATGCATTTTTAAAACACTTGAAACTAACCCCAGATTTACTACAGGCTCTGCTACCGAACTCGCAAAACTCCGAACTTGCGTGAGGTCCACGCGATAATCTGCAATTTACATAGAAAGTACAGTAATCCCCTCGTAGTCCGGCGAAAATTTGAGCTCAACAAAAAGGGATTTAGAGCGCCGCAGAGGTTGAATGTGCTCGTCTGTGGTGGGATTTCCTCTCGCACTTTTAGATTTACGTAAAAACTGCGGCGCACGCATCAGAGCTGTAACTTCCGCCAGGTTCTTCTCCTCACCCAGGAAGTGGAGCGGGACGTATCAGGGCTGATCGACTCTGTCCGCGCCGCCAGCCTCCACAAAAATTCCATGGCGAAGGCTCAGTCACATATTTAGACTCTTTCATTTTAATTATCGGGCATATTTGATTAAAAAAAGTAGGAAAATGTCACGCTTTCACCAAATATTATTCATAATCAAAGTGGTTGATTAGAAAACTGATGACTCAGCATTCCAGCAACGTTTAAACACATTATTTACATATAAATCTTGGAGATCGGAAGAGTCTTGGATTATAGCATTTGGAGCGTTGCAATTTTAAGTTGTGTATGTGTTAACTATATAGTTTTTACACGTAAATACACAATTCCAAGTATATAAAGTTACACAAAATGTGTTATAAATCAAGAGTTACACACAAACATGCAGACACAATTTAAGAATCAAGAATTGCACAAGACTAGGGCTGCCACGATTAGTCAACTAATCGACTATTAAAATAGTCAACGACTAATTTAATAGTCGATTAGTCGTTATTTTATATTATGTGGTGTCAGAGTGTTGTAAAGTTGAAAGATATAATAGCATTCTGCTAGCTTTTTAGGCTATTTTGGCAATCATTAAGGTTTTTTAGGCTATTTCAGAATTTAGCTAATATTTCAGCTACATGCTAGCTAATTTGGCTAATTTAGTATTTTTATTTTTTTGGCTATTTTTGAGTTTAGCTAATATTTTCGCTACATGCTAGCTGCTTTGGCTGATTTAGGCTTTTGTATTGCTTTTAAAGCTATTTTGGAATTAAGCTAATATTTCAATTATATGCTAGCTAATCTGCTAATTTGGTTTTTTTTTAGGCTAATTTTGGGTTAAGCTAATATTTTTGCTACATGCTTGCTGTTTTCGCTAATTTAGTTTTTTTTTTTTTCATTTTTTTTTAGGCTAATTTGAGTTTAGCTAATATTTTTAGCTACATACTAGCTGTTTAAGCTAATGGGCTTTCCTGTTTATAGGCTATTTTGGTATTTAGCTAATATTTGAGCTACATGCTGGTTGTTTTGGCCAATTTGGCATTTAGCTAATATTTTAGCTGGCTAACAGCTTCAGCGATAATCAGCTGTCAACTTCAATGTTTTATAGCTATCAATTTCTGCATTCTCAGCTAATTGTCACTATACTATCTTCTAGCGGCGCAGATAGGCAGATTCACTAGCTATACTACTAGCTTATCCGCAAGGTATTAGTAGATTAAAGCTAATATGCTTTAACTTGTGTGCTTTATTCCATTTACGCATGACCCGATTAGTCGACTAATCGGAAAAAATAATCTGTGATTAGTCGACTATTAAAGTAATCGTTTGTGGCAGCTCTACACAAGACACAAAAAACGGATGATACTGTTTTCTCTCCATAGAAACTATAAAGAAAGCTCATATCCAGTTTTCAAACATATTAGAACTTGAAAAAGTAAAAAGTATGTTGTGTTTTTTAATTTTTTGTTTACTATTTCCCCCAGAAAACTTCCATCAAACAAAGACATCCAGCTGTCAAAGGTTAGATTTATTATTTACCTCTTAAAGTAATTTATTTAGTTCTCTATTTGAATGTTTTTCTCGTTTGTCTTCCAAACAGCTTCAGCTTTAAGAACTCCTTATCTCAAAATCGAAGACTTGAGCAGGTGAGTTCTTTCTGTCGTCTAAATCCTTAAAAACTAAAAAAAAGTGTTTCATTCCCGCAGAGTTTGGGTTAATGGTTCTTTAGTGTCGGATTAGCTCCCCCTTTTTGCAAGTCAAGTGCAGCGGGGAGACCGAGGCGGGAGGCAGCGATCTGCCGTGCCGTGGTGGTGGGGGGGGTGTGCATTTCAGCCCAGATGACTTTCTTAATTGAAGCGCTCGAGAGGTGGCGTGTAACGCGACGAGCGGCTCCATCCCCTGCAGACCTGCTCCCCAGGAGCGCAGCAGATTCGATTTCTTCCAGACGAGGCTTTGCGAGCTGCGTTGTTATTTTTCCGCCCCCCCCCCTCTGTCGTTTCATTCTCTCTCACATTTCGGTTAATTAAAAAAGCTCTGGTTAATGTTTGAACAGACCAGGAGGTCAGGAGTAGATTTCATCTTCGTAAACGTTGTGAACATATTTAAGTTCTTTTCAGCTTATGATGCTTCAACAAAACGATTTGACTGACATTTTAAGAGTTTTTCTTCTGTTTTTATGCTTTTTCTTTTGCCTTTTAACAGGAGATACCGGCCTCTGCATGTGCAGTCCGTGGCTTTTCCTGCCCTGTTCTACTCGGGCCGATACAGTCCGTTTGAGCTGCCGCCTCCCCCTCAGTTTGACAAACAGCCAGAACGTGAAAACAGTAAAACAAGGTGCGTCTTTTTCTGGCGCTGAACTAGTAGAAATACTATTTTTTTAGGTTTATGTCATTAAAAGATTTTTTTATTTTCCCAGAAGTGTAAAAAAAACGGTAACCAAAGCTCAGGACAAATCTCCAGTCGGGGTCGTTTGTAACCCCTCACCGTGGCGGCCTCGTAAAAAGGACCAGTCGTACTGCGAGTGCTGCTGCGAAACCTTCACCAACTTGGAGGAGGTAGGATTGATCGATTGATTTAGCTTACAAATCTACTTGTTTGTTGATTTGCTCATAACCGTTTTCTCCTTTCCGTCCCGGGACGCTGTCCCCGCAGCATTTGCAGTCGGACCAGCATCGCTCGTTTGCGCTGAATCCCTTAAACTACAGAACCGTAGATCAGCTTGTGGCTGAAATGTCTCCAGGATTCGATCCCAGTCCGCCAGAAGAAACCCCAAAACGGTGAGAGTTGGGCTTAAAGTTGTGGAAATGCTTTTGTCTGTTTTATTTAGGAACCTGAATCCGAGTCATTTGATTTTTGAGAACCAGCCAATACGGAGTCTTGAATTAATAGTTTTTTTAAACACATTCAAAAAAAATGTTTTGAGCTTCAATAATTTTAGTACACATTAATTGGTTATTCTGTTATATTAATTTTCTGTTATTTTTTTAGTTACTAAATATTGTAAAGTTGTGTCAATAAAATTGATTAATTGATCTGAATCAATCTAATCTTAATAGATCAATAATTGATCCATAAAAGTAGAGAACGCATAATGCTAAAGTCCGCTAGCTTGATGCTAACGTTTAATGGAATTTCCCATAGGACGGCTAATGCTAACGCTCGATCGACCTAAACATACGTTGTTTACCAAATTAACATCTTTATAAACTCTCAAATGTGAATTTTATAAACGTTTTTAAGGAAATGTTTTTAAAGTAACATTTTGTGGTTTTAAATCAGTTTTTGCTCAAACTTTCTTCTTCTTCTGGAATAAAGTGTAATGCTACAGCGCCATCGCCACCTAATGGCCAAACTGAAACCCCCTCCAGGGAATGGTTACTTGAACAACCAAGTAAAAGCGACTTTCAACTAGATAAAAATAGTTAACCATAAATTAGTAAGAAAATAGGTGATAATTAGTCATGTGAGAAAGTTCAGTGACTAACATTTGCATCTTTAGGACTATTGGACATTTTTCATATGTCCATTAAAAATTCTTTAAAAATGACTTTCTTCAAAAATGGTGACTGGCTCGTATCAATGTAAACATTTATTTGTTTCAGTTGTGTTTGAGACATTAGAGATATTTTTAAAATCACTTTTTTCCCCAAGTTTGCACTTTGTAGACGCTCCCTTAGCAGCCATCTCTCTTTTCAATTCTCAATAAAAAGACTAAAAAAATGTATTTATTTTACATGCCTTTTAAGATTGTAATTTGCTTTCAAGACCAACCAATACAGACACTTGCTGAACATTTTCAAACGTTTTTAGAGTTATTGAGTCTGAATCTGGGAATAGCTCGTGCTAACTTTATCAAACTGTTTGCAGCTCCTGATCAAACTGCTGTTACATTTTAAGGCAGGGGCGTCAAACTCAATCGCACAAGGGGCCAAAATCCAAAACACACCTTAGGTCGAACAGGATAAACATTTACTGAACCCTAGAAAACTACATTTTTTAATTTAATTTTAAAACTTAACTAAAATTCTTTAAGCTGAATTTGGCCGCTAAAGATGCTAGCGCTGATAGCCGAAGATGCTGAAGTTGATAGTTGAAATCACTGAAGTTGATAGCTGAAAATGCTGACGCTAATAGCTAGCTAAAATATTAGTTAAATGCCAAATTAGTCTAAAACAATAAAACAAATTTAGGTTTGCCATACTAGCTAGCATGTAGCTAAAATATTAGCTAAACTCCAAAAAAATGCCAAATTAGTCCAAAAAGCTAGCAGAATGCCAATTTTAAAACTTTTAAACTAATTTTTTATCATAATTATGAATAATAATTAAAAAGGCAGGAATATTCCAGAATGAATCAACTTAAACCTTAAATAACTTTCAATATTTTACTCTTCATTAAAATATATTTTGTCAAAAGTATACAAGTTAGAAATAAGCGCAAGATAACGTCGGGTCAATATTGACAATAAAATAAAATGATATGGAGGACCGGATTGAATTACCAGAGGGCCGGATCCGGCCCCTGGGCCTCGACTTTGACACATTAAGGCAATAAAATGTTATGATCCGAAATATGTTGTTGGTTTGTTAAAATTTGATAAAGAATTACATGTCGATTTCTGAAACTTGTAGTTTTCTCATTTATTATTTTTGTCTTTTCAGACCATCGACTCCTCTTCCTCTGGATAACGTCTGTGAACTGGATCCTCTAAGCGATGCCGAGATGGAGCGTGCTGTTCGGGCCCTGCAGAGACGAAGTTCTTCCCCAACCGCTGACGATTCCTGCTCTACCGGAATCCCTTTTTTCTGCGCCTCTCCGTCACTTTTTACTTTTGAAAATCAAGCCGCTCCGCCCGCTTTCCAACCCGGGGCGGACCGGCAGCGCCCGGATCCTCTGCAGCCCCCGAGCCCGGTCATGCCGGTTCTGACGCCAGTCAAAGAACTCGCGTGTCAGCGGACGGGAAACCAGCCCTCCGACCCCTACGCCTTCCCTCCAGTTCTCAGCCCACAAATCCTGGATTCACTCGACGCCGTGGAGCCAAGGAGTCCTTACCCAGAACCCCCTGTTCTCACCCCTCAAAAGCTCCCCACTTATGAAACGAACGTTCCCGATCAAACCGTTCCTCAGCCCAGCCCTCCAGAGAAACGGGTTCTGTTCGGGTCCGACGGACCCTTTGGTTTCGACAGCAGCTTCAGGCGTCGGTCAAACTCTCTCCCTAAGCCCAAAAAGCGCTGCAGGTCAGTCAGTTCTGGTCGCAGCCACCGGAAGAGGCGGAGGACGGCGTCGCTCGGGGACGACGGTCAAAGAGGCTGTTTTTTATTTGGAAATCTGACAAACCCCTTCTCCACGTGTACTGAGTTTAGTGGCTCATCCTCTAAAGTTCCTTCTTTAAATCAAATCGACTCTGGAAACGATCAGCTTTCATGGCTTCTGTCCTCCAAAGCGGCCATCTTTGACAGTCCTGAGAGACCTCGCGCCGCAGCCGCCTCCCTCTCCACCTCCCTCTCCACCTCCTTCTGCATCGAGCCGGCCCTCATCCCCGACCCGGCCGAGCTCTCGCCCTCGTCCTCGGACTCTGACTGGGACCGCAACGTGCTGGCGCGCCTCGACCGAACCCCGGGCCCGACGCCCTCCGAGCACGGCGGCGCGCTGGACGCGGAGCTGCTCCAGCGGCCGTGTCCGTGGATGCACGACACCAGCTACGAGTCGCATCTGCACACCGTGCTTCAGCCCTCAAACTCGGCGGCGTGCGGGGAGGACGTGGAGCCCCGCGCTTTCAGCAGGACGGTTGTGCAGGTTGTTGAAGTCCAACACTAGGAGGACATAAAAGGACAGCACTTAATTTAAATAAGAATTTCATACATTCATCTCCTGACTCTTTATTTTCTCATCCTCCATCCTCCTCCGAACAACACTCAGTGTTTGTGCTGACTGCAGCCGTTCACCAGCTCCGTCTGGGGGGGAGATGCTGAGAATTTAATGAGGTTTTTCTGAAAGGAGGCATTATTCAATTACCGTAAGTGCTGCGCCTGGATCCCATCCCGCGCGTTGATGGCCGCCGGCCGTACAGATAAACCGTCAAAGTCAAATGGCTCTTCCTGCTTTTTGAAGACGGGCCAAATCAGAGGAGGAGGAGGGCGGTCGGAATTCTGGAAGGGTGTGAAGGTAACAGGTCAAAGTAGCTTAAATCCACTTATAAAACCTCTTAGATGCGTTTTTAAACCTGTAAATAAATGGAGATTTTATCTTGAAAGATTACTTCTAGGAATTATTCTGTACAAACTTTTTATAATAAATGTTTTAGCTAAAAAGTGTCACGTCTTTTTGTTGTTATCGGTTCTTGTGCCGTAAGAATTTTATCCCATACCGTCCCGGTCCTGTAATTAATGGCAAAGATGACTCCAATCCTGAATTCCCCCAAAAAATGTTGAGGCTCCAGAGCCACATGTGGCTCTTCTATCTATCTTCGCCTTTAAGTAGAGCTGCCACAAACGATTATTTTAATAGTCGACTAATCACTGATTATTTCTTTACTGGATGTAAAGCACACATCTTAACCATCATTGGCATTAAACTTGAAGTATTGAAGCTTTATGCTAACTAAAAATAAAGACGATAGTTTAATAAACCTTCAATGAATCATACAGCTTCTTTCCTTCATTAGTTTAGGGTCGACATGGTCACTATTTGAGGCAGCCCATCCTAACCATCATTAGCTTTAAACTAACTAAAACTAGACAATTCCAGTGGGAATGTTGTAAGCTGAATTTGACCGCAAGACACACTAGTGCTGACAGCTGAAAATACTAAAATTAATACCTAAAAAAAGCGGAAATCACAGAAGCAGGTAACTGGAAATGATGAAGCTTAAAGCCAACTAAAAATATTAGTTAAATGCCAAATTAGTCTGAAAAACTGAAAAAAAGCCTAAGTTGGCCAAAACATCTAGCACGCAGTTGAAATATTAGCTAAACTCCAAAAAAGCTAAATTGATCAAAAATAGCTTGCATGTAGCTGAAACATTAGCTAAACTTCAAAATAGCAACAAAAAAAGCTAAATTTAGCTAAAATAGTTAGCATGTAGCTGAAATATTAGCTAAACTCCAAAATAGCAAAAAAAAAGTTAAATTTAGCTAAAATAGTTAGCTTGTTGCTGAAATATTAGCTAAACTCCAAAATAGCAAAAAAAAGTTAAATTTAGCTAAAATAGTTAGCATGTAGCTGAAATATAAGCTAAACTCCAAAATAGCAAAAAAAGCTAAATTTAGCTAAAATAGTTAGCATGTAGCTGAAATATAAGCTAAACTCCAAAATGGCAACAAAAAAGCTAAAATTAGCTAAAATAGTTAGCATGTAGCTGAAATATTAGCTAAACTTAAAAATAGCCTAAAAAACATTTAATAAATGTCAGAATAATCCAAAAAGCTATCATAACACCATTATAACTTTCAACTTTAATAAACTTTGACTCCATATAATATAAAGTAACGACTAATCGATTATTAAATTAGTCGTTGACTATTTTAATTGTCGATCGTGGCAGCCCTACCTTTAAGAACAATTAAAACAGTTTGAATAACTAATAAATTAGCTAATTTAAACATATGTTGTTGTCCATACTGCACATTAACTCCCAGTTGTTGTCAAAATAAGATGTGGGATGTCTGACTTGGTTTTCTTGCATTTTTAATGAGTGAAACGGTTGCAACTGATCTTATTTTGCATTTTATTTTGAAAGGAACTTGAATGTGCTGCAGTCAAAAGTAAAGAAGTTAAATTGGTCATTAAAGGAAAAATATCACAATTATTGTACATATCTGTTAGCTACATTTTATAAAGAAACGGCTTAATGAGCACATAAACTTAAAGTGTATTTTCTAAAAAAAATTAGATTTAGCAGTTTGGTTTGTAAGAAATTGGACCAAAATGGCTCTTTTGGTGTGTAAAAGGTTGCAGACCTCTACTCTGTACGTCTGGACAGCGCCAGTATTGCCCAGCGTTTTTGGTGCACCGCTAATGTTAGGTTGAGGTTGTGTGGAGCTGTAAGCTAGCGGAGGAGCGTTAACTAAGCTTTCAATTGTGGGTGACGGTAATGGGGGGCGGAGTTGCTTTGTTCCAACGGTTCCACCCACAACTCAAGTGGATTTTAAATTTTTGGTTAAAAAACAGATTATCGTAATTAATTGGAACGCTTTGAAAATGGATCAAAAGATGTTTGGGGTAGGACTTTAACTTAATTAGACCAACATCTCATTTGAAGTATGTATGACATTTTTCATCAATGCCTTATTTATTTTAATGTATTTAATACAAATTAAGCATAGAGCCAATTCAAGTACTTCCCCTTCATTTAGCTCTCCAAGTGGAGAGTTGTAAAAAAATTGTGTCTCATATTTTGGACGCCACTTTTGCTTGATGACGTCACCAAAAATCGGTGGTTTGCTAGCGTTAGCATGGAGCTTCTAGCGATTGAATATACATAATAACAACTGTTTTATAACTTTGAAAAGGTCATGCTACAACAAGAAGTCATTACTTGCATTTAAATTTTAGCGTTTCTCACGGTTTACCCCTAAGACTTATATACCTCCGTTTGGAGTGTCAGATTTAAAAAATATATTTTTCTGACACGATTGGACTTAAACTGTCCCTTCAAATAAAGGTTCAAGTAATCAGTTTGATTGTGTTATGCAATCAAACTAGTCTTTTCTTTTATTATTTTTCTTCTTATTATTCTCATTCTTCTGCATATTTCATCCGGGTTAAGCAGATGTAATAGGGCTGCCACGATTTATCAAATAATCGACAACTAATCGACTATCACTATCGACAAATAATTTAAGAGTCGATTAGTCGTTACTTTATATTTTATGGAGTCAGAGTGTAGTAAAGTTAAAAGTTATAATGGCATTATGCTAGTTTTTTGGACTATTTTGGCATTTACAAACGATTTTTAGGCTAATTAGGAAATTAGCTAATATTTCAGCTACATGCTAGCTAGTTGTTTAGATAAATTGGCCTTTTTTCTGTTTTTTTTAGACTAATTCAGAGTTTAGCTAATATTTCAGTTGCATTCTAGCTATTTTGGATAATTAAGGCTTTTTAGTTTTTTAGGCTATTTTGGAGTTTAGCTAATATTTCAGCTACATGCTAGCTGTTTTGGCTAACTTAAGCTTTTTTCAGTTTTTTAGGCTAATTTGGCATTTAAATAATATTTTAGCTGGCTATCAACTTCAGTGTTTTTCAGCTATCAACTTCAACATTTTTAGCTATGAATATCAGCCTCTTCAACTATCACCGCTAGCATCTTCAGCAGCCAATAGCATTCACACAAGCATTATCGCAGGTAATGCTATATATCTAGTTTTTAGTAAGTTAAAAGCTAATGAATGACATTTGTTTCACATCTACTTTGAGCAATTAGTCGAATAATCACAAAATAATAATCGGTTATTAGTCGCCTATTAAAATAATTGTTTGTGGCAGCAATAACCTGTAAGAACAAGCATTAAACTTCACTGCATCTCCACAAGGGGTGCAGTTATGGAATAACTGTAGGGAAGACGTCAAAAAATGTGAAACCATACATAAATTAAAAGCATTTATTCAGGGTAATATAATTAATAAATATGAAGAAACTAATACAATATTTTGTGTTAGTGCATATGCAATTTATAGAATAGTTATTTTGCTGCTATTTTTTATATATTGATTTTGTTTTGAGTTCATATTACTCAGTATAAATAGAGATAATTATATATTTAATAGGGGCTGAATAAAATAGACAGGGCTTGGACTTGATATGCTTTCAGCTTCATCTAAAGCCATTTTTTTTAACATCTTTTGTTACATCTTGGATTGCTTATGGGATAATTAGCAATGTTTTGTATTTGTTTGCTTTTTTGTTGTTCTTGTTCGTAAATAAAAAAAATAATAATTTTTTTTAGCTAAATGTGGATATTAAAAATTCATTTATTTTAATTTCTTAAAATGATATTAAGTTTACATCACACTCAGTGGGGCACCACTCTCGGGCCATGGCCCCCTGAGTCAAGGTGTTCTGGACACGCCTCTGGAGAGGAGGGGGTGGGCACGCGGCGCCCGCGCAGCCTCACTCGTGAGGACTCGGAGCGAGTTCGCTGAACCCGCTGTTAGCGGAAGGGTGGTGGTGGTGGTGGTGGTGAGGGGGACATGTCCGCCCTGAACCTCAACCGAACCCGCCGCCGTGTCCGTCTGCACTCCAGCGACCCCCGCCACCTCGCGTGACGGCGCAACACGGAGGCAATCACGGCGGATGAGAGCACCATGCCCGCCGCCACAACCTGCCTGCTGCTCGCCTCACTGTGCGCGAGCTGCGCGGGGACAGGTGAGCAACACAAAACCTTCGTAAAAAACATTTGAAGGAGTAAACTTTTTTTGTTTGTTTGTTTTTGTCTGCCTCTCGATGCCCGCGCGCCGCGCAGGTTTGTGGGAGCGCGTGAGTGTGGGGGACAGGCGCGCGGCAGAGCTGGTCCAGCCCAAGCGGCTCCTCCAACAGGTCCACTCCGACGAGGAGCTGCTGCACAGCCGCCTGGAGACCCGGGTCAAAAACACCCCGGAGGAGAGGCAGCAGGTGAGCTCCTCCACCTGTCTCCAAATGAACCAAACACATTCATCTGAATGTAAAGCTTTAATGTTTACATTAAATATAAAGATATATTTTCACACCTGTGTTTCCATACCTGAAGGTAAGAAAGAATAAAGAGTGAAATTGTTCTTATCTGATGATGGGAGCTTTCATTAAGTAAAAAAAAACTATTTTTTTCCACACCCTCATTAGGTTATATTTCACACCTCCACCTGTGGTCTTACATTACCTTTGCTATGGACAGCAGACAGTGGATATGACACAGGGCTGACCCTGAGCCGACCTTCATCAGCGGCTCATCTCCTGACCTCTCTGCAGAAACAGGAGCCCGGACATGTAAATGTAGATGATAAACAAACAGCGGGGCACTTTTCTGCTTCTATGCAGTTTTTGATTTGTGGGTAGCCCTTAAATCCATGGATGAGTTTTTGTCTTTAAACATAAAAATCATTTTCACAGATTGAAAAGTTTTTGCAGTATTTCCATTGTTGCCACAGAAATGTTCCACTCTAACTTATGTAATATCACTTGTGGTGTACCTCAAGGGTCAGTCCTTGGCCCTAAATTATTTATTAACTGTATAAACGATTTCAGCTCAATATCCAAAAATATTAATTCTATTTTATTTGCAGACGACACAACCTTTTATTATACGGGAGATAATATCGAACATATGATAGAGGTGATGCAGACAGAGTTGGAAAAAATTAAATTGTGGTATGATGAAAATAAACTATCATTAAATAGTGACAAATCTTATTTTATGATATTTAATAATATAAATACAAACAATACAGTTGAATTAAACTTAGATAATATTAATATCAAAAGAGTGAAAGAAGTAAAATTTTGAGGAGTTATTATAGACGAAAAGCTATCTTGGAAATTGCAAGTTAATAATGTCAAATCCAAAATAGCAAAAGCAATTGCAGTACTACACAAAGTAAAATGGTAGACAGTAACTCATTATATCTATTATATAATTCCTTGATTATGCCAAACTACTGTATAAAAATTTGGGGTACAATTTATAAAACATATACTCACCCCAATCTACATATTGCTAAAAAAAAGCAATAAGAATTATTAAAAAAAGTAATTATAGGGACTGATTCAATCCATTATTTATTAAATTAAAACTATTAAAACTTTATGATCTTATCAACTTTAATATTAAATATAATATTATATAGTAAATATAAAATGCCTTCATCCTAATTTAATGAAAAGATAGAGGAAAAGAAATTAATCTAAAAGGGCATGAAATATTTATTAAACCAAAACACAAAATACTGCTAAAAGAACGATTTGTATCAATATATGGAGTTAATAAATGGAATAAATGAAGCATAGAAATGAAAAATGCTACAACAGTATCAAGTTTTAATAACTGTCATGTGTTTCCCCTGGGCTGATTGCCACTCCTCACTGACGGTTTACTCCTGTGTCCTTTTCTTTTTTTCACTCCCCTTTCTGTATATTTTTCTTATGATGGTGTTCTTCCTTGCAGGTTTGTCTTGTCATTGTAATCTTGTCTTATAGAGGCCTTGGTTGGTTTATGGACTTTGACTTGAGTGACTGATCCCGTTTTTTCAGATTCGTGCTCTTCCTTAGTTTTGGATTTTATGTTATTAAAGACACTTTTTTTGGAGCTCACAGCTGTCCTGCGATTGTGTCCACACACCAAAGCCTGACAAACTACATTAAAAACAGTATAATCCATGACTGTAAAACCATCTAATACAAATAACAATTATTCATCCCTGAGGTATGATGTTCATTTCTCACCGTTTGATGTTGTAATTATAAGATTGAGTTTTTTTTCTTTCCCAATCTTCTCTTATTGCATACTAAATCAGCTGAATGCTTGTGTATCTGTCTCTTTCTTTTTTTATTGATTGATTTGTTGATAGTTAAAAGGGGCAGACAAAAAAGTTTTACTTCTTTCTGTCCCTTTTTCATTTCTTTTTTCCATTATGTTTGAGTTTACAACTCAAGTTTATATTGTATTTTTTACTATTAATGAATAAAAATGAAATAAATAGAAAAAAAACAAAACGCATAGTTTCTACAAATTGGCAGGAAATCTTCAGAAATTCACCTCTTGAGTTGTGGATGGGACTATTGGTGCGGCGCAATGCTACAAACACAAATTAGCTGCCGCCGCCCGATTTAAAAAAAAAAAAGAATTATTGTCGGAGAAGTCAGGAATTTTAGATTTCGGCAGTCATCGCCGGAGACCCGGCTCATGTTAACAGCCCTTGTCGAATGCTCGCACTGCTACCGTAAAATTTCTAATAGGGCTGCCATGATTAGCTGAAAAATCAACGACTAATTGACTATTAAAATAGTCGACAGCTAAATTAACAGTCGATTAGTTGTTACTTTATATTATATGGAGTCAGAGTGTAGTAAAGTTTAAAGTTATGGCATTATGCTAGCTTTTTGGACTATTTTGGCATTTATTAAGGTTTTTTTTAGGCTATTTTGGAGTTTAGCTAATGTTTTAGCTACATGTAGTTGTTTAGTCTAATTCAGGATTTTTTCAGTGTTTTAGAGCTAATTTGGAGTTAAGCTAACATTTAAGATACATGCTAGCTATTTTGACTAATTAGAGATTTATTTTCAGTTTTCTAGGCTATTTTGAGTTTAGCTAATATTTCAGCGACGCGCTATCTGTTTAGACTAATTTATGATTTTTTCAGTGTTTTAGAGCTAATTTGGAGTTTAGCTGACATTTCAGCTACATGTTTTGCTATTTTGGCTAATTTAGAATATTTTTTTCAGTTTTTAGGCTTATTTGGAGTTTAGCTAATATTTTAGCTACATGATAGCTGTTTTGGCTAACTTTTTCCAGTTTTTGGGCTAGTTTGGTAATTAACTATATTTTAGCTGGCCAGCAATCAATTTCCGTATCTTCAGTACTTACATCTTCAGCGACCAAATTCAGCTTTAGTTAGTTTAAAACTAATGATGGTTAAGATGTGTGTTTAACATCCAGTTTGCGAATGACCCAATTAGTCTACTACTCTAAAAAAACAATCAGTGATTAGTCGACTATTAAAATAATCGTTTGTGGCAGCACTAATTTCTAACAATCGGATGGCGGCAGTGGGGTGGCAGCACAGGCACAGGGGGGTGGCAGTCTGAAATCGGAAGGTCTTCAGTCGATTTGAGGATCATCAGTTGATTAGAGACCCTCTTTTCAGTCAATTATCGCACTGCTGCTTTCAAACCAAAACAAACCATAAAAACAGATTTATATGAAAAAAAAATGAATTTCCACACTTCTATTTAATGCTTTTTAAACATTTATGTAAACTCTGAAACTATAATGGGGGATGAAATGCTTCATAACTTTGTGTTAGTGCTTAAATGGGAGGAGGGGGTACTGTCGGGAGTAAAACGTTCCGTCTTAATATGTGTGATCAGAAAAATCAGGCAGAAAATCGATTGAAATTCTAAAATTTCCTCTAAAACAGATAATTCCTCTGGATTTTATGATACATTTGCTTTTGTGTCATATTTATGTTAGCAAGTTTTCATGTCAGCGAATGTTAAAATGACAGAATGCCTGATATTTTTGAGATCTCAGTGTTTTTTTGTGTTTGTTTTAAATGAGTCTTTTCCTGTTGTGATTATTTCTCCTCATGAGTTTTTTTCTCCTTCCTCTCCTCTTTTAGCCCGTCTCCATCTGTCCCAGAGCAGCTTCCTGGTGGAGGCCTTCGGTGCATCTTTCATCCTTGACCTTGAACTCAACCAGTGAGTAAACACAGCACACATCCACACTGTGGAGAGAAAAAAAAAAAAAAAAGGGGAACTGTGTGTTTGTAGGATTCTGTGCAGTAAAAATTCAGCCTGAAGTAGAATTAACAGTTTTGGCTCCGCCCAACTCGACAAAAATTTATTCTTATGGACCAAAAAAAAAAAAATCAATGAAGAAAAATACAAATTTTTTGAACTAGACTATATTTTTGAAGAGTTGTGTTGTTTTACATTTGTTTGACTTACTTTTACAACAATCTACATTTGTGATAAATGTGTTGTAATCTATAACAATAGTGTTTGCATAATTTGAAGTTTAAACTGAATTACAAAAAGGAACGTGGACTCAATAAGTTTCATCTCAGCCCCTTTTTGAACTTTGCATATGGCTTTTTATGACTTTTATTTGTGATGATTTTTTATTTTATCAGTTTTAAGTTAGAAGGAAAGAATTGATTTTTGCTCCAGAGACTTTTATTTTGAAACCAGCCTCACCACACATGGACTAGTTCCTGTTGTCCCATTAAAAAAGTCAATTCTTGCAAACGACACGTTTTTTTTGTTCTTTTGACACCCAAAAACTTGCAGGTCGCACAAACTATTGACATTTCGATCTTGAAGTCCCACTCCAACTATATAAATTGTTCCCAGTGGTCTTTTAATTTTACATTTAAATTTAATCATGCAGTTTTTAGCTCTAATCAAAAAGCCTTTGTCGTTTTTTTTTAAGAAATATTTTCTGCAGAAGTGCAGTAGCTCGTTGGAAATTCATCTCTGAGTTGTGGTCAGTGTTGATGCAGAAGTTAGCTCTGCTATAAGCTAGGACTCACCAGCTAACTTATGATCCTTATAAGCCTAAGATAACATTAGCGTAGCAAAAAATTGGTGGACAATATCTGAACTATCCAGCCGTACAGTTTAAATCCAGATGGCAGCTCAGATGAGGAAAATTAAGACATTAATGGATCTATTTGTCTGTAAGTGGATGCATCAGAATTGTAGTGGAGAAAGGAGACTTTGGCTCCGCCCATAGAAGTTGGTGCGTCACAAACCTGAGCTTTTTTAAACTTTAATCTTGAATGATTTGAATAAAAAAATACTCCAAAACATAGTTTAATCTTAGATTATTTTATATACATTCTCGATCATGAGGAAAGAAAATCTTAAAAACACCATAAGCACAATTTTGATTGGCAAAGAATGGCCCATCACACAGATGATTATTAACTTTACCATGACTCCAGTGATCCTCAAACATCTTAAATCTGCTTTACCATTCTGTCATTCAGATTTTAACGTTTTAATAGACCAAGTCAATGAAGGATTATCATCTTATGAAAAAGGGTTTAGGACGAACAAATTATCTATAAATATATAAAAAAACAAATTATATGATTTTCTGTGGTAAAAAGACATGTCCATCTAATTATAAAATAAAAATTGATACTATTGAAATTACAAAATTTTTGGGTGTCGTTGTTGAGGAAAGTTTAAACTGGAAAGTATATGTTGACTGGGTGACCAGAAAAATTAACAAATCTCTTGGAATTATTCGAAAAGTTAGTACATTTTTGAATTCACAATCAATACTTACATTATATTATAGTTTAATTTATCCATATGTGTCATATTGTAATATTGTGTGGGCTAGCACATATCCTTCGACCTTGACTACAATATTGAAGGTTAGTTTTTTTTCTTTTTTCGTTCTGTTTTAATGTATTATTGTTAATATGTGTCTCATGTGATTGTATGCACAGCTATTGTTGGAACTGATTATTGTTTTGTTGGGTGGAGGCTTTCATACAAACCCTTTGGGGGTTTTTGCCTCTTCCTGCACTTATTCTATTTGAACAAGTTTCTTTGAGTCACATACAAATGCTGTATAGGTGCAAACAACAAATAAATAAATAAAAAATACCAGAAGTAACATGCTTCCATTTTTATTAACACATTGCGCCACAATAACGTGAAGGAACGTCAGGCCGAAATTCCAGAGATTCACCAAACTCCTGGACAAACGGAAGAAAACTGATCGGATGAAAAAGCCTAATCTATAGGCCTCCAACTTTTCCACTTCACCCGATTCCATTTCCAGTTGTGGACTTCATTACGGCAGCAGAACCTTTCATAAGGAAACATGATCCCATTAATAAAGAGGTAGAACAGCTGATGGAGAAAATGGCAGCCTCCAGTGCCAAAACACTTACGGCCAACGGTACTCAAAGTTCACAGAAAGACCGTCGTTAACTATCCCACCAGGAGAAAGCTACCAGAACGAGCAGCCGAACATCTGGATCAACCTTCATAGAGCCCAGAACAAAGTCTTCCAACAATCCGTCCAGACTTTAACAGATAAAATGTTAGATTCCCGTCATCACATTAACTACAATTCTATGACCAAACAGACACGTTTCTAATGCTTTGCTGTCTTTTCATACAATCAGGGAAGAAACCGATAACAGTACATTATGTTTAAATTTTCTGTTTTTTTTTTTCTTTTCTAGCAATCTTCTGTCTACAGACTATGTGGAGCGGCACTTTGAAGATGGACAGCAGTTCCAGAGTTTGGTAAGATTACCAAGAATTTTCTTCTCACAGTGTAAACATGTAATCCACCCTTTTTAATTTAGCTTTTTATTTTAGTTTAGCAAAAAAAAAAAAAAAAAAAAATCTGGCAGCTCAGTTTTGACCGAAGACTGGAACACTTTCTGTTCTTTTTAGTTTCTCTTCACCCAAATAAGAGATTAATTCATTTTTTGAACCCACAGGGTATTTGAAATCTCTATATTAATTTGTCATTCAGCAGATATTTAGGTCACCATACTGGCTCCAGTCTTTCCTTTCTTCTTTTCTAAGAGCTGCCGCTCCACAGTTGACATTAACAATCTTTGCATTGTTTCTATAAATATGCTTAGCCTGTTTTAGCATAGAAAATAGTCAACAATGGAGAATTTCTCTTCATTTCAGATCATCTTTTGATTGTTTTAAAAGCGTTTCCAGTCGTCTTTTAATTATTATTGTGCCATTTTTAGCCAAAAAGTGGTGTTTTTTAGGAAATAGTATGCAGATGGGATGTAGTTTTCACCCTATTGCTGAGAGCTCTCAGTTTACATGATCTCCTGCTATCCCCTCACACCCCCAATCTAGCGGTGCAACAAAAATGCAGAATAACATTAGAGCTACAGTTTTGAGCCAGATGTCAGATCAAACGAGGAAAAAAAAGACATACATGGATCTGGTTGACTAAGGTCGAATGTAAATTCTTCTCCTTAACCCTAAATTTAGCCCTTCAAACTGAGATATATGGAAAAAATTCTTCCAATTGATGTCATCAATAGTCGCCGACCAGCTACACTAGCTGTTAGCGCTAGGAAATACAAAACGTTTTCTGGTTTTAAAAAGTCATGCCAAAACAAAACAAGAGGACCTGGTGGCAGGCAAGATGGTGGCGGAAAATCATTAGCAGGAAATGGAAATTCAACAAGATAGTTGTAGCCATTTTTATTAAAGCTATGTCCAAATTCTTTTCTTACTTTTTAGTGCACTATATAACGCGTTCGCCATTTTGTAGTACTCTCCGAATCAAAAATTCCAAAATCGAGTACCCTAGAAATTTCCCAGAAGTCTTTGCAAAACACTAGTGTGCATCAATGCTCACTAGATTAGCGAATATAGACCACAATGCATTGCAGTTGAACAATTTTAGCAAAAAAATGTGTTTAAATGCAATTTTAAAAAAAAACATCCATATTGTCATCATCAGAACACAGTGGAGTCAGAAATAGATGTAGGAAATGTTTGTATTGATTCGATTTTTCCTTTGTGCGTTTTGATAAACAAAAGAAAGTGGTGAGTGTGGTGTCTGAATTGTTTCTAAAATCCAGGGCACTACATAGTCCCGCATTATATCGTTTTTTAGTAGTTAGGGATTAGGACATATCTTAAAACTTTTTTTAGTGTTCCATATTATGTTAAAATGTGTCAAAAGAGGGTAAATGCTTCATTAAAGGATATTAGCAAAAGTGTTCAAATTTGTAAAACTGTTGAGACTTTTACATTGGAGCTTTAGCTCCAGACCGGTGTCTACGTTTGACCGAAGTTAGCTTAACGCGATCAACATGAATCATCTTATTCTGTCTCGGAGAAAAGCGGCTTTGTTTGCACCAATATAAAATTACTCTGTATTAGTAATGTGGTGCATATTGGTGAAAATTTGCTTTAAAGTGTTGCTTAGCGGCGCAAAACCGCTTTTTTCTGCAGATTAGCGGATTCATTGATCGTGTAAGGAGTTACAGAATGTCAAAGAGCATTGTAGATTTTGACCAAAACACCTCAGGTGGTAAAAGTTCAAAGCTTCAAATGGAAAAGTTAAAGTTTCTGTTTGGGTTGCCGGTTATATAAGTCTTTTTCAAACAAAAACAAGTGTTTTTTGATCAAAATGTGTGGCGGGGGAGGGGGGAAATGATTCCTGTCTTAAATTTCCTTCTGCCTAATGATTTTCAGCCGCCATCTTTTCTGCCACCAGGTCCCACTCAAACATAAAGTCACGACTTACATTTAATTGTAAACTTTCGTGTTTCAGAGTTTTAACCACATGAAGAAAAGCGCTTCTCCTCCGCGGCACAGCACAACGCGGAACACCCTCGCGGGGGAAGGGTCTGGTTCCCTCCCCCGCCAGGGTTAACTCTTAAATAAAACTATTTCGGTCAACCCTCCCCCTTAAATGCCCCTACAATTGGAGGGGTAGGGGCAAAAAATGTGGATTTGGCCTGCAATTTTCTGCCTCACAAATACGTTTTTTTTTTTTTTTTCAAACTGCACTTTTTCTTTTGGTTGTAATTCACAACAATTTTAATAAAGAAATGCTCATAAATGCAATTTTAAGCTCAATTTCCTTTAAATGTCTCATCCGTCATGAGATAAATGCCACAACAACATGTTAAAAATGCCAGTTTGATCAAAATGGATCATTAAAAAAACTAGAAAAAGGTCTGAAAACAGACCACCAGCTGCTGAAGGAGCTCAAAAACCCTTGAAAAAGCGACGCCGTTCACCTTGTTTGGCTAAATGTTTTCATCTCCTTGAACCACATTTGCATAAGTCTTTATAGTGTCATCCAGTCGAGTTATCTGATTTTAAGTCTCTTAAATTCAGGAAAACACTCCGATGCGGTTTAACATATTTTGTCTATCCTTATATTTTTATCTTTGTCTGCATCGCACTCTCCTTTTTCTTCCTGTCAAATACCCACTTTTGCAATCAGCCGACGGTTGCCATGGTAACTATAATAGAAAAATGGTACAAGTGTGAATTGGCGGTTAGAGGAGCCCGTGAAAGTGGAGGGAGAAAGCAGGCAGGAGGCGCGCGCTTTGAGCGTTCGACTGCCGGCAAACCGGAAACAAGAACGCTCTTATGGGATGCCCTGAAGAGACAGAGTGATGTGCAGCCCGCCTCAGGAGAGTAGCTTCAGTACGGAGCTAAATCGGTGCCAATATTATTTGAAACCAAAATAAAATATTTAGAAAAAAACATGAATGCTTGGCCAAAAAAAATAGGTTTCAAAACTCAAAATTTCGATTTCAAAACAATTTTTTCTGTTTCAAATCTTTTTTTATTTTTTTGTTTCAAAATTATTGGCCCCGTTGTGGCACGTTGGGGCGGGGCTAACACGAGGACCAATCAAAATCGATGAGGGTGGTAACTTCAGTTCCGATGCGTTCACTTACTCTGAGAACTGTAACAATTACGATCAGAAAATGGCTGTTCAGTCTGTGCTCTCATAGTCTGAAGTTGTCTCAAGACGGGTATAAAACGCAGAGTTTTATCGCGTATAAACAGCATATTTTATTCCAGCAATAAGACATTTTCTTCACCCTAATTTAACTCAATAAAATGGCGCTCTGAACGGGCTAGAACGGTGTTTCGGTCATGCGGTTTAGAGCCAGTGAACGTATCGGAACTGAAGTTACCACCCTCATCGATTCTGATTGGTCCTTGTGTTAGCCCCGCCACAACTGGGCCAAAAGTTTTGAAACTGAAACTTTGAGATTCGAAAACGAAAAAAAAAGATTTGAAACTGAAAGAAAAGATTTGAAACTGAAAAAAAAATTTAAATTTAAATTTTGAGTTTTGAAACCTATTTGTTTGGCCAAACATTAATATTTTTTTTCAAAATATTTTATTTCGGTTTCAAATAATATTGGCCCCAATTTAGTTCCATACTTTACTAGATGCTACATGTTTTTGTAGCAGTTATAGTTATTGATACAAAACCTTTTGAGAAGTCTCCATTTACAGATTTGGACAAATCATTTTCCTTTAGGCGGCCAGCATCTCTCACTGACTTCACTGTGGATTTAACTTTTTAATCAACAGTTTCGTACACAGTGGGTGGAAGTGCATTATTTCTCATGCAAACATTTCTGAAAAGCCACACCCAAGTCCTCCGCTCAGCATCTGCTGTGTCAGGCAATTTGATTTCCTCAATTTAGCCCTGTAATCCTACCTTTTATTTATTTATTTTCCCGCGCGGTGCTAAGTGCTTGGTGCCGTCTGCCTGTTCACTAAGAAGGATAAAAGTCATTCTGTTCCTCAACTGAGTGAATCAGAGCAGAAGTGACTTCATAAAACCTGGAGTCATTGTCGTCTGAAAGTGTTTGTTGTAGTTCATTGCTGGAAGTTAAAAGTAAAAAAAAAGAAGAAAACCCACTCTGATGAAAATTGTGTTTTTAACATGTTATTGTGGCATTTTTCTAAAAATGGAGGATGTTTTTAAAGATGATTAAGCTTCCTTAAGATTTCCTTTTTTCAAATTGTTTTGAATCAGGAGAAAATGAAAAAAAATGTAATTTGAAAAAGCTTATATTTGTTACATAGTATTTTGATGCATCCACTCGCAGACGAATGGATCCATTTGTGTCATGGTTTTCGTTGTACGAGCCAAACTGTATGTCAGGAAAGCTCCAAAATTTCTCTGATTGTTTGTTAGTTTGAGAATGTGAGGGGCTGTAAGATAGTGGGAGAAAATGTAAACGATGAGCTTTCGATTATGGGTGACACAAAGGGGGGCGGGGTTGCTCCCCGTCAATGGTCCCATCCACAACTCGGAGGTGAATCTCTAATGGATTGCTGCCACTCTGCAGAAACTATGTCCTAGAAAATGGCACAGGTTTATTGAATTTTGGTTGAAATTAGCATAATTGTAATTAATTAAAACTGGCCTGCTTCATTAGTTTATTTTTTTTTAAATAATTATGTTAATCAACAATTCAGAAGTGATGGCTGATTTTGATTGTTTAATTTTCAATGAATTTTAATTTATTGTTACTTTTGTGAGTTTCAAGTGATTTCAGTGAGAATTGAGGATTTTTCCTTCTTTAACTGAGGGGTACCAACAATTTTGTCCACGTGTGTATAATGGCATTTTTTAGGCTAATTTGGAGTTTAGCTAATGTTTCAGCTACGCATGCTAGCTATTTTGGGTTAATTTTTAGGATTTATTCCGATTTTTGGTTAATTTGGAGTTTAGCTAACGTTTCAGGTACATGCTAGCTATTTTGGCTAATTTAGGATTATTCCGATTTTTAGGCTAATCTGGAGTTTAGCTAATGTTTCAGCTACATGCTAGCTATTTTGGTTAATTTAGGATTTATTCCGATTTTTAGGCTAATTTGGAGTTTAGCTAACGTTTCAGGTACATGCTAGCTATTTTGGTTAATTTAGGATTTATTCCGATTTTTAGGCTAATCTGGAGTTTAGCTAATGTTTCAGCTACATGCTAGCTATTTTGGTTAATTTAGGATTTATTCCGATTTTTAGGCTAATTTGGAGTTTAGCTAACGTTTCAGGTACATGCTAGCTATTTTGGCTAATTTAGGATTTATTTCGATTTTTAGGCTAATCTGGAGTTTAGCTAACGTTTCAGGTACATGCTAGCTATTTTGGTTAATTTAGGATTTATTCCTATTTTTAGGCTAATTTGGAGTTTAGCTAACGTTTCAGCTACATGCTAGCTATTTTGGCTAATTTAGGATTTATTCAGATTTTTAGGCTAATCTGGAGTTTAGCTAACGTTTCAGCTACATTCTAACTATTTTGGCTAATTTAGGATTTTGTTTAGCTAATTTTCAGCAGCATGTAAGCTATTTTAGGTAATTTTTTACTTTTTTCAGCTTTTTAGGCTATTTTAGAGTTTAGCTAATATTTCAGCTACATGCTAGCTATTTTGACAAATTTAAGAATTTTTCTGTTTTTTTAGGGTAATTAAGCATTTAACTAATAAGCTTCAACCTTTTCAGCTATTAGCTTCAGCAATTTCACCTATCAACTTCAATGTTTTTAGCTATCAATTTCAGCATCCTCAGCTATCAGCACTAATATCTTCAGTGGCCACAATAGCATTATCGCAAGTTATGCTATATACCTATTTTTTTGTTAGTTTATAGCTAATGATGCTAAAGATGTGTGCTTTACATCCAGTTTGCGCATGACCCGTTTAGCCGACTAATTGGAAAAAATAATCAGTGATTAGTCAACTTTTAAAATAATCGTTTGCACCTCCTCTAGTTTTTTGTTAGTTCTTAAGAACTCCTATTCGTCTCATTTTAAAAAATGTGATGCTGAAGAAGCCATGAGCAGAAACACCTTCCTAACACCAAAACTCATGTCTGGCCCCTCCTGTTTGGCGGATGTTCACATTCTCTAGGTATCACCAGTTTACAGAGAAAGAAGAAAAATGCATCACTTTTTCTTTTTTTTTTTCGTTCATGACTGATATGATGAGAACAGGGTTTGTCATCACGGCTGCCCCGACTGCCAGGCTGTACCTGTGAGGACTTATTTCTACTCAGATCAGTTTTCACAGCGATAACTGGCAGAGACAGAGAGCGAAAATAAATAAACATGCCCTACTTTCTTCAAACCCTGGTACGTCTTTCTGATGTTTTCACTCCTGTAAGAAGCTTAGAGTCAAGTTCAACCAAGTATGAAAGTGAGGCGTCTACTTTTGTTTTGGTCTGCGGCTCGGGTGGCAGACATGACTAATCGGGCCTCATTACAAACAGCTTAAACCGACCTGTCCGTCACACACTCATGTGCGAGTTTTATCATATCAAACATGCATGAGCGCCTTGACTGATACAGCTGAGCACCTTCTCAGATTGTCGTAATCTGACCAATCCTGTACTGTAAACCGAGAGATGGAGCTGAAACGCAATATTTAAAAGAGCCACTTGTAAGCTCTGCAGGGGTTTATGAATAAGCAGGTGGAGGTATCTCCACCGCTCTCGCCAAACTGAAAGTGTCAGCCGAGACTGCCGCTCACTTGAACCCATTACAGACACTTAAATATTCATCAGCCTTTACATTTTCTGTTTGTTTCATCAATATAATTAAAATTAAAAAGTTGTTTTGACTTTGGTGTAATTAATTAACTACAGTTACAAGCTGTGGAAATGAGAATTTTAATATGGAACAACATGACTCTGGAGGTTTGACATTAATTAAGTTTTCATTTATGGTAAAAAGTCTTGAATTTTCATGAAGGTGATTTTCCAGTCCGTCATGAGAAAACACTTTTTTAAAGATTGTGGACATCTGCTTTAAATTTAGGACGATCCATTTGCTGATGAGATAAGGTTTCACACTCCGCTGACTGACCTTGCAGAACATTACCCAGATCATTGATTTATGGAGTTACTGGATGACATAGAAGGACAATATGTTTATTTAAAGTTGTTTGTTTAAAAGAGTTATACTGAAAAGTTTAGACACCACGGTGCATTTAGTGACATTGAAGGTGACATTATACATTGTTTTTCTCTCCAGGGTGAGTTCTTCCAATCCTATGACACATCCATCTGTCTGTTCGTGCATCTTTGAAACGAACCATTGTTCCATCCATTCATATTCACAAACATACATTTGTTTGTCCATTTAAGCATGCACCTTTGCAGTCGTCCATCGTTTGATCTAAGCACCTTTGCAGTCATCCATCCTTCGATCTAAGCACCTTTGCAGTCATCCGTCCTTCGATCTTAGCACCTTTGCAGTCGTCCATCCTTCGATCTAAGCACCTTTGCAGTCATCCATCCTTCGATCTAAGCACCTTTGAAGTCATCCATCCTTCGATCTAAGCACCTTTGCAGTCGTCCATCCTTTGATCTAAGCACCTTTGCAGTCATCCATCCTTTGAACAAAGCACCTTTGCAGTCATCCATCCTTTGATCTAAGCACCTTTGAAGTCATCCATCCTTTGATCTGAGCACCTTTGCAGTCATCCATCCTTTGATCTAAGCACCTTTGCAGTCATCCATCCTTCGATCTAAGCACCTTTACAGTCATCCGTCCTTCGATCTAAGCACCTTTGCAGTCATCCATCCTTCGATCTAAGCACCTTTGCAGTCATCCATCCTTTGAACAAAGCACCTTTACAGTCATCCGTCCTTCGATCTAAGCACCTTTGCAGTCATCCATCCTTTGATCTAAGCACCTTTGCAGTCATCCATCCTTCGATCTAAGCACCTTTGCAGTCATCCATCCTTTGATCTAAGCACCTTTGCAGTCATCCATCCTTCGATCTAAGCACTTTGCAGTCATCCATCCTTTGATCTAAGCACCTTTGCAGTCATCCATCCTTCGATCTAAGCACCTTTGCAGTCATCCAACCTTTAATCTAAGCACCTTTGCAGTCATCCGTCCTTCGATCTAAGCACCTTTGCAGTCATCCATCCTTCGATCTAAGCACCTTTGCAGTCATCCAACCTTTAATCTAAGCACCTTTGCAGTCATCCGTCCTTCGATCTAAGCACCTTTGCAGTCATCCAACCTTTAATCTAAGCACCTTTGCAGTCATCCATCCTTCGATCTAAGCACCTTTGCAGTCATTCATCCTTTGATCTAAACACCTTTGCAGTCATCCGTCCTTCGATCGAAGCACCTTTGCAGTCATCCATCCTTCGATCGAAGCACCTTTGCAGTCATCCATCCTCATATCTAAGTATTCAGTTTTACAGTCATCTATCCTTTCATCTAATAATCATCTTTGCAGTCACCCACTCACCTGAGAATGAATATTCGAACTCCTGTATTTATCTGAGCTTGAATCATTGCAGTCATCCTTTCACCTCAGCTTGTATCTTTGTTGTCATCTGTTCATCCATCTTGTCATTCATGTTGTTCTTTCATCCTTTCATCTGTGCACTAATCCCTGCAGTCATCCATGCATCTTTACAGTCATCTATTTATTTGAGCATGCATATTTGCAGTCATCTAGTCATCTAAACTTGCATCTTTATATTCATTCACCTAAGCACTTATCTTTGCAGTCATCTATCCATTCATCCTTCATTCAAGCATGTGAATTCTCCACCATCTTTTAATTTAGGTGTACATCTGTTAATCTGTCCATGGAAACATACATTTTTGCATTTATCCATCCACTATTTGAAGCATCCATTCATATTCTATCAGTTCATTCCAGTATGTTCTCAGTCTGTCTTTCTGTCTGTTTATCCATCCCTCCTTCTTCGACTTCATACCACCCATCTTTCTCCCTCTAATCCCCTGTTCAAAAAACCAATTTACCACTTTGATTCTTCTCTGAGGATCTCAGCTAAGTCGTCTCTACTCTTTTTTCCCTAAAGGGTCACTTATCCGATTAGCTTGTTCTTCCAATTACAATTTAGTATTGGGGATAAACTAATAAATTGATCTCTTTACCTTTTTAGATTTGTTATCTCTTCACAATTGCAGAGTAATAACCTTTGGCATACAGGATACGTTCCCTTTTTTATGGGCTTTGGTGACAGTTTTCCCTAAACTGCACAGACCTGTTAGACTCTGGAACAAAATAAGCTGATAAAATATAAAGAACAGGATTATGAAAACATTAAAAAGTTTGTTTGTTTTGCTCAAAACCACCCTCAGGTGGTATCTAGTCTCAGCTTCCAGGAAAATTGTCCTTTAATTCTCTACTTAGCTGAAACAGAGACTTTAAGGATAAAGTGCAGCTGCTTTAAGATCTACTGTAAAGAGGCTTTTTAGCATTAGTGGGTTGAAAGATATGGTTGCTAAAAGCCATTTAATTGCTTTTCCTTGATGTTTTTTTTTTCACTTTTGTACTTTCATTTTGTTGCTATTTAACAAAACCTGTGTTTTGTTTGCTCTATTTTAAAGTATGAACAGACCCTCCAGGATTTAGTAGCAGATATTTATGATTGTTACGGCCTTAAATATCTGATAATTCGGCAGCTTTTGTGAAAACTTGAAATTTTATTTTTTTTTTTATTTTACATTTTCTGGTCCGTAAAACACCTCAAAAATGTTATTTATTAAATAAATTTCACATTCTCACATTCCCACTCCTTTTATTGTGACATGTTTGCTAGTAAACATCGCTGCATACAACGTTGTTGCTCTTTCATTTAACATAAATAGAGCTGTGAAATGAACTTTTGGTCCTCCCAGCTCACAATAACCCAAATATTTGAGTATTGATTTAAACATACTTTAGAAAAATAACTACATTTTGCAGGGAAAAAATATAAGCAGTTTTAGCCTCAAATCTCCATCTTCTCCACAATCTTCCTCTACTCATTTCAATAGCATCACTGGTGAGTTGCTAGTATAGGAAGTTGCTAGTATTTGTAGTACTCCTCAAGGCTTTGGGGAGGGGATCTGGTTTCTTCTGTCAGTAATGATCTGCTCCGTTTTGGAGAAGGTTCTCTCAGGGGTCATGGAAGTGGTTCTATATGGAATTATTTCCCTGCATTTTTCTAGGTTCTTCCTTTGTATCATTAATTAAAGTAAAATGGTTCCAAAGTCTGTTTCTTTTCCCAGTCAATCATTTTCTTTATGTTTTTATTAGGGATGTCCCGATCCGATCACGTGATCGGAAATCGGGCCCGATCACGTGTTTGAAGACTCGATCGGAATCGGGCTCCCTTGTCCGATCAGGATCGGATATTTCATTTATTCTTATTATGATCAGAGCTTTATATTTCAATCATATTATTCCGGATAAATCCTCCACTAGAAGTCTGCATGTCACGAACAGATCACAAAATGTTATTCCAGGAAAACGCAGCAGAAACCGGCAACAGTTCAAGCAGAAGACTGATGTAAAGTTAGCTAGCTAGCCGATCACAGATTTCCGGGATCAATAACTCTTTTAAAACGCTTTAAACTGACAGCTACTGTCTCTAAACAACAACCATTTCAAAAGCCAAGGCATTTCAAAAGAAAAATACAGAGTTTGGTTTCTTTTTAATGTTAAGCTCTTCGTGCTCCAGATAGACAAATGGCTAACCGGCAGCTGCTAACTGCTACATGCTAGCGCCGTGATTTAACTCCTTAGGACCCGAGCTGTCCTTTGATATGCCTGTTTTATATCATAATCCAAATGCTTCAATCAGAACGGACAAACAGACGTCCAGCAGGTTTTTTCTCAAAAGAGGAACCAGACAGGGCTGTCCACTCTCCCCCTCTCTCTTTGCAATATTCATTGAGCCTCTGGCTGCAGCAATAAGACAGAATGAGAACATCAAAGGAATTAAAACAAAACATGACCATCATAAAATTAGTCTTTATGCTGATGATATATTACTCTTTTTACACAAATCACATTCAATAAGTGAAACAATAACTATAATTCATGAATTCTCCCTCATCTCAGAATACTCAATTAACTGGAATAAATCAGTTTTATTACCACTAAACAGTAATGCTGAGCAATCATTCTCAATACCGATCAAATCAGGCAATATTAAATATCTAGGTGTTCATTTCTCCTCCAAACTATCAGAACTGGTGCAGCTAAATTACACCCCATTACTGAAAAGCATTCAGGATGATCTAACTCGATGGGTCAACCTGCCCCTGTCACTCATGGGCAAGGTAGCCACAATAAAAATGAACATCTTGCCAAAAGTTAATTATCTATTTTCAATGATTCCTAAACAACCTCCACAAACATGGTTTAAAGCTTTAGACTCGGCCATATCCAGTTTTGTATGGAATAATAAACCACCTAGAATCAGCCTTAAAAGTTTAAAATCTACAAAAAGATGTGGAGGTTTAGAACTACCAAACTTCAACAATTACTTTCTTGCCAACAGATTACAATACATCCTAAAATGGTTAAATAATAATCTAATAACCAACTCATGGATGGACTTAGAACAGGAGTTATGTGGAAAGATCAACCTGTCAGATTTACCATTTATCAGCCAGACAATAAAAAAACACGATAGTTTCCAAAGTATTAACATAAGTACCACCTTAACAGCCTGGTGGGATTTTCTCAAAGCGTCAAAGTCCTCAGTCGTACCGTGTAAAATGACACCCATCTGGAACAACCCAGACATTCTTATAAACAAAAAAATGTTGCACTTCCCAGCCTGGCAAGCAGGGGGCATAACACTATTAGAGCACTTAATTATTGAAAGAAGATTTATAACACCACAGGAACTACAAGATAAACATGGAATAAATCACTTCCTGGAATATCAACAACTGAAATCTATAATTACAAAAAAAATTAAGTACCAGGATTAAGACTTAAAATTACCAGAAATAATTACCTCTTTGTTTAAATTTTCAATGACTAAGATTATTTCAAAAATATACAAACTCTTATGTAACCTAGATAATAATATTTCAATTCCAATAACTAAATGGGATGCAGACCTGAGCAGAAACACGGACCAAAGCTTCTGGACAGAAATGTGTCTTAACACCTTTAAACTGACTAAAAGCCCAAACTTACAATTAATCCAATTCAAAATCCTCCATAGAATTTATTATACTGGACAGAGGATGTTCAAGATGGGTCTCAGAAGCTCAGACATTTGTGAGCACTGCGATAGTAACTCACCTGACAGCTTCATGCATGCACTGTGGTTCTGCACACCTGTCCAGGCTCTCTGGCAGCAGGTTTGTGCTGATCTATCAGTCTGGCTAAATGTTTCAATCACAGCTTCACCGTCACTTTGTGTGCTTGGTGACATGAGTGCCATCGATATAGAGGGAGGATTAGTATCTGTAATCTTCATAACTCAAAAAAAAAACTATTTTATTAAATTGGAAAAGCAAGAAAAATATCAATGTTAATCAATACAGGAATCTGCTCTTTGATCATATCAGCTTGGAAAAAACATCAGCTAAAAGTTCAGGTAACTTGGAAAGAATTCAGTCTCTCTGGTCTCCGATTGCTGAGTCCATGATTTAGGGGCGGGATGCTTGGGTGTCCCCGCGTCTTGGTTGTCTGCCGGGGCTGGTGGGCGGGGGTCGGGGCCCTCTGGCATCTGGCTGGGGCGTGGGGGGCTCTGTTGGTTGGGGGGTTTGGCCTGGCGTCTGGATGGGGGCGGGCGGCGGGGTGCCGCTTGGCGTCCCGGGCCTGGGTGTCGGGGGTGTGGGGTGTCGGTGGGGTGGGGGGTCTGGCTCGGTCTGGGGGGGTCCTCTTGCTTGCGCTGGGTGGGCTGGTGTGGGGCCCCTTCCTGGGGGCGCCGCTTGCGTCGGGGGGGGCGCGTCGCCTGCACCTGGGGCTGGGATCACTCCCTCTCTGGCTCTGGGGCGGGGTGGGGCTACCTCCTTGGGGCCCGCCGTTGTTCGGGCGGCGCCCGCCCTTGCTGCAGGGTCTTGGGGTGGCGGGGTGGCGGGTTGGCCCCGTCTGGTGGGGGCTTTCCGTGGGGGAGCAGGGGGTCCCATTTGGTACGGGGCAGGGGCGGTCTGGCGTGTTGTGGTCTCTACTGAAAATTCGGTGGGGGCCGTGGCTGGTCCGGCCGCCTCTGTCCTGTTAGTGCCTGCCCAGTGCACCCATGAGAGAGGTGCTTGGGGGCGGGGCCTGGGACCTGTCCCTGGGACTGGCCCCTGCTGGCTCCTCCCTCCTTGCGGGGGGTGGGAGGCGCGGGGCCTGGGGGGGTAGCCGTCAGGGGATGGGCCCATGGACTGGGGTGAACTTGGTCCCAGCGCTGGGGGGGGGGGGACAGCGGTCCACCATCGGGGGTCGGTCAGCCAACTGCCCCCAACCTACCCTCTTCCTCATATAAACATATATTAGGGTGAAGGGGAGGGTGGTTGTATTGCGGCGTGCTGCTGGGGGTGGACTACCTGCAAGTGGCCCTCCCTCCAGTGGCCGCTGCATGAGTTTCCTCCTCCCCTTAGTTTTATTTGCACCTTAGACATGTAGGGCCTTGGTGGGGGGGGTGCTTGGACATCACTGCCAGCAAGCAGTAGATGTCCTCTAGGTGCCCTTTCCGCCAATTTTAACAGCACCATAGACATGTAGGGCCGTTGGTGAGAGGGTGACGGGGCATCGCTGTGAGCAATCAGGAGATGTCCTGTCAAGGCCCTACTCACCAATTTTAACCGCACCTTTTAGTACACACACCTCTAACACCTCAAAATATACTCTCTAACAAACAAACACGCATGCATCACACAAGGAAGGTGGGACCTTCGACCCTCTGTCCCCTACCCCATCCCTGGCGAGGGGGGATGGAAACCCTCGGCCTGGTGGTCCTGTCTCCTGGGTGCCGGTCTCATGGGCTCGGCGGCCTCCTCACCACGCTTGGAGAGGTATCCCCAAGATCTAACAGGGGATCAAACTACATCGGAGCCATGGGGTGTCCAGGTCTCGGTGGTTCGGGCTCCGATCCCGGCTCCCGAGAAATGGGCCTCTCCAGGATTCCATCAGTGGGTGTGCCTGGTCAGGCCTTGTTAACATCATTCCCCTGGGACCCTCGTTCCTCGTGGGTGTCCCTCTGCTGGGCGGGGGTGGGCGGCCCCTTCCTGGCTCGCCCCTGGACCTCCTGCGGCGGGCGCGGGCGGACGTCTGGAGCATAGAAGCGGGCCGTCCTGGAGGAGCTCTGGCTCGTGCCTGGGGTGGGGCGGGGGGATGCTCGGTACTGCTGGGTGGTGGTGGGCTACTTTTCTGGGGTGGGGGGCTCCTCTGGGGGCTCTCTTGGGGCCTTGTGTTGGCCCTCCGGGTGTGGTGGGGATTGCTCCTCTGGCTGGGCGGGGGTCCGCGCTCTCTGTGCTCCCGTGCCTTCCGGCTCTCGGGCGTGGGGGCCTCTGCGGCGGTCCCGCGTGCCCTGGTCTGGGTGTCTGGCGGGACTCTGCGGCTGACTGGTTCTCTCCATGGCTCTGTGGCGGGTGTTGGGGGTCCGGGCTGCTGCTGCCGCCCCGGTGGGGCCTTGGCGTGGGGATGGCCGGGCTCTCTCTCCTTCTATACATTCCATCAACATCCACATCAGCAAAACAAACACTCACCTGAGCACAGGTGTCAGCTCATCAGCTTCTACAGATTGTGTGTTGAAAGACTGCAGTGGTATCTTTGTTGTTGTCATTTTGACAACTTTTGAAAGGTAAAAGATTAGTCTAGCCAAAGGTATGTGTGTAACTGAGTGTTTGTGTAGACAGGCCCCGCCCATTCCAGATTGTTATTTAGACCTGGTTGTTATAGGATGTTGCTACTCTGTTAACTTCTTTGTTCTCTTAACCCCACTCTTTCTACCCCCCCCTCCCTTTTGTTTCCGTCCGGTCCAACAAAAAAAGAAAAAGATACAACATAATTAAAATAAATAAAGTTTAGCATGAAATACAACAGGGGTTTATACTTAATAACCCTGTTGGACAATAAAATCTGTCCAACGCAGAGGCTCTCAGCCCGTATCTGCCTTGCTCGGCTGTTGGACAGGACAAGTTAAAAAAAAAAAAAAAAAAAAAAAAAAAATGATATGCTGTTTTATTTATCTGAAAGAGAAATAAAAGTTAAGAAAATTTACTCCTCTGATAATAAAACCGAAAAATGTGATGTCTTAAGAACTTAAAAAGAAGCACATAATCTTAAAAAACAAACAAACAAAAAACGAATAAATGAAAATGAATAATGATTTGAGCTAGTCATAAACACTCATCAAATTCATGCTAAAACACACATAATTTATTTTTAAGAATTCTAAATTAGGACAGGAATCATATTTGGTCAAAAATATTCAATAACTAAATATATTAAAGTTAAAGTCACTAAACTTTCTCACATGACTAATTATCACTTATAGAACAAGAAAATATGATTTTTTTTCTAGTTTATATTTGCTCTATTTTTACTTGTTTATCAAAACTACTTCACTGAAGTTTTTAATGATAAAAGAAGGTTAATGAAATATAAATAAGGGACAAGACAAATGTATTTATTCAATTTGTTAATGTTTTAAATGTGTTACAAAAGTATCGGATCGGGACTCGGTATCGGCAAATCCACAAAATCCAATGACTCGGAATTGGATCGGGTCCAAAAAAACCTGATCGGGACATCCCTAGTTTTTATGTTGTTGTGTACTGGGTTGGCTGAATCTAGGAGCCCAGACTGAGGGGGGCCCCCCAAATGTAAATTTGCCACTGTGTTAGGGGGCCTATAAAAATAATTTTTATGGGACCCAAAATCCTTAGCGGCGCCCCTGGATGTGTAGTTTCTTGCTGTTGCACCTGGCGCTCTCTGTCTTTCCCTCATACTTGGTTCACGTTCTGCCGTGCGTGTACTGACCCCTTCACACTTGTGCACCCTCAGCGCAAACACGTATGGAATGACCGCTTAAGGAGAAAAAAAGACAGAGGAGGGCTAAAGAGAGTTGATAAAAAAAGAGCACGGCTCCCAGGAAGGAGTAACACGGAAAACTGTTGTGAAGTCAGCTATGACTGTTGTCACAGGAGATTGGTCAAAGTTGAAAATGTAAAGTGTGCAACAACAAATCCCGAGGTTTGCTTAACAGTGCAACAGTAAACTCGTCTTTTGCATTATTTAAAATAAAAGTAACATTTTTACCAACTTTTAATAAAGTTTTGAAATCTCTAGGTGGGTCACCTTGTTGCAAAAATATCATACACGAGCAGATACACTACAATTTTAGCTTTCGATAAACACAATATAACTTGTCTTAAAGTATTATTTGTCAAAGGTTAACAATAAGTGACTGTTTGTTGCTGTGTTTGAAAAAAAAAACAATAATAATAATAATAATAAGAGACCTTCTTACATTTATTTGAGTGTTTTTTTTTTTCCCGTTTTTATCATGTAGCTAGTATGACACTTCCTAAAAAAAAAAAAAGAAGCTTTTTCAAGCTTGTTTTTTATAGCAGTTGGGCAAACACATTAGAGCTGAGAGCCTCTCGTGTTGGATATGTGATAAAGTTACAATAGGGAGGGAGTTATGTTGCTTTGAATACACAAGGTCTATATTTGAATAAACTTTTTCTGTATTAGACGTTAAATCTATTTTATTATCAGGAATTAGTGTAGAACCCAATATGCAGGAGACTAAGATGAGTGGCAGAAAATTAAACATTATTTCCTACAGTCTTTAGTTGATTTGAACCCTCTGGATTTCTTTTGATGGAGTTTTTTATGTTATATAAGTAAATTAAAAAGATGGCGGTTGGTTGGTATGATCCAGGTTAACGAATTGGAAATTTCAGCTAAAATTTGTGATTTTTTTTCCTTTTTTTTAAATGAAATATTCATGATGTGTTCACACTCTTCTCGCTGAAGTTGACCTCTGCATGAGCTCAGTCAGGTGAAGGTCTCCAGACTGTTCTGTCGTAGATTCGGTTGGTCACTGATCTCCTTCGGCCACCCCTCCCGGGTCGGTGTAGTCCTCCAGCTGATGGAAAATAGCCGCTCTGTAGGAACGGTCAGGAGATCAGTGGCACCAAGAGGTTCCCTGAAGGTTCTAGTTTCATTTTCTGAAATTTGACATGAACATGTCACTGGAGGGTTTAGTGTCTCACCGACGTCTGTTTGGTTCCAGGGAGGGGAGCACTGCTATTACCACGGACGGGTGCGGGGGCTGCCGGACTCCTGGGCGGCTTTATCTACCTGCTTTGGTTTGGAGTAAGTTTGAGACTTTTTAAAACTTGTCTTACATGTAGGAATAAAGTAAATAAATGTTTTATGAGCACCTGTAATGTGACATTATTTTGCAGGGGGATGTTTTCCGATGGGAATTTCTCTTACAGCATTGAACCTGTTGGGAATAGTCAGGTGAGAACTTATCACGAGTCGGATAAGTGACTCTTTCTGTTTCCAAGTATGTTTGTTTTTTAACCCGAGACCACTTTTTTTTATAAAAAGTTACACCATCACTTTTGCCGGGTAATTTTTATCCGATATAAAATACACAATTAAAAGTATTATATGTATTATACGTATGATAAATTAGAGTGGTTATTTTTTATTTGTGGTTTATGTAACAAAATGGAAAATAAATACATTGGAAGATCTTTAAAACGGGTTCGACAATGGCTAAAAAATGAGGAATTTGAAATGAAAAAAAAAATCCTAAAAAAATAAATAATATTACTGGAAACTCGGTCTTTGGTCCACCCATTCCTGGGACTTGTGAGACTTCACTCAGGGACCCATGACACTCAGAAAAACGCCACTGATTGAACATCATGTGAATAATTTTGCTCGGGGGGGAAAATCACCCAGCGATAGTGCTCCAGGGTTAAGCGAAACGAAAAGAATTATATTTAAAAAATAAAAATAAATAAGTATAAAAACAACCCATTGTTAAAACTAGCTGGGTTTCCATTACACATATGCGTTAAACTTTATATTGATAAACAATTACACTGTTTCCATTAAATCATAATTATGCGAATAAACATCAACCAACTCACGCAGTAAGTACTGAATTCTAGATAAATACTCTAATTTAAAGCAGATACATTCAAATTTCTGCTACGGCACTACATAATCGTCTATCAAAGGAGACGTCGGCGTCTTATTCGGGTCATGAAGTGGCGAGCTACATGGAAGCGGCTACGAATGAAGAGATTTTGGGAAATGGTGGTGATTTTATAGAGGAGCTGTGGATCCAACTATTCCACATCACACGCTCAAATTTTCATGAACTGTGGGACCTCTTGTAGTTTCTGGTTTTTAGTCACAAAATTGTTGTTTCCATTTGGCACATTTATTAGCGCAAATCCAATTTGCATAATTTCATAGTCAATGGAAACGCAGCTACTGAAGCGTACTGAGAAACTGAAAGGAGATTTTCAGAATGGAGGAGTTTTTTTTTTTTTTTTTCTTTTCACTGAGGACCACAGTTATCAGAGCACAGCTCAATTACATTGAGTGGAGGGTTGGATCGATGGCCTCTCAGCTCGTCATAAACTCCGGGCTCTCTGCTTGGATCTCCATCTCAGAATGGTCATTTTCATAAAGTATTTATCTCCAGCTGGAGTGCAGCACCACGTCCAGTGGCGTTAACGTCCTTTTGTCAGTCATACGTGTGATTAATAATGTATTGGAGCACTTTTCTTCATTGATCTGTTTGTACGTCAAAGGATAATATTATTCTTTAGCTCTTTTTACTGTAATGTTTGTAATGATTTAGGATTTTGAGTGCTAGTTTAATCTATATTAGGACTATTGTAACAGAAATAAAATTTAGATTTAAATCACCTAAATTTTTCAAACTTTTGGCTTTTTATTTTTGTTCAAAGCGTAGTTTGATTTCAATTTAGAGACCCATCAGTCCCACCCACAACTCAAACTCAAATTTATAGTGAACTCTTCAGAAACGATATTGTAGAAAATGAGACAAATTTTCAGATTTTGCTTAAAAACGTCATCATCATAATTTAAAGACCACTGGAAATGCTTTTAAAGTTGCTCAAAAGATGACTTGAATGGGTCTTTGCCTGTTTTTCCCTCTCAGTTGTCAACAAAATCGATGCAGCAGGATGGATACAAATGTATGGAGAGAAAATAGACTCGCATGATTTGTGTGCGCGTCATTCTTGATTTGTAACTCCTACAATGCATTTTGCCTGTACTTGCAGTTGTATATTCACATGTAAACTTAAATATTAAAAACTTACTAAATAAAATAAGTACAAAGTAAATTTTACACACTCATAACTAAATGTGGTTTGTGTGTGTGTTAGTTGATTTTGCGTACTACTCAAAGAGACACTGCCAGGAATGATCATATTTGTTGTGTCGTATAGAAAAGAACGGACAATTAAAACTGTTTCTGATTCAAATCGTGTTTGATCAGAAAAACTGCATGCTAGAAAAAGCTCAAACTAATGATCCAGCTGCTGAAATGGGCGGGCCAAAGTCTCCCCTCCCCCCTCAGCGCACCCTGGCCCGCTCAAGCTTCGGTGTGCAAGACAGAAGTGTTCAACACAGTGCCTGTAGAGCACATGTGTCAAAGTCAAGGCCCGGGGGCCAGATCTGGCCCTCCAGATCATTTTATTTTATTAATGACCCGATGTTATCTTGTTCTTATTTCTAGCTTGTACAATTTTGTCAAAATATATTTTTATGCAGAGTCAAATATTTAAAGTTATTTAAGGTTAAAGTTGATTTATTCTGGAATAATATTCCTGCCATTTTATTATTGATATTTATGTTAAAAAGTAGCTGGCTATGAGCTTCAGTGATTTCAGCTTTCATTTTTAGCATCCAAATTCAGCTTACAGCATTCACACTAGCATTATCGCAGGTAAATGTATCTATCTAGTTCATAATTATGATAAAAAGTTACATTTTAAAGTTTAAAAATGTAGTTTTAGAGTGTTCAACAAATGCTTATGCTGTTCGGCCCGCGACCTAAGTTGAGCTTTAGATTTTGGCCCCTTGTGCGATTGAGTTTGACACTCCTGCTGTAGAGGATTGTGGCTTGAAACTTTATGACTGAATTAATCCAAAATTGCCCATCAATTGTTCTGCTAATGTTAGCTTGGGGCTAAAGACCGCGCGAAAAGACCAACGTTGAGGGGACCCATCAGTCTCTCCCACAAACCAGAATCGTATTTCTAATGAGCTACTGCAGCATTGCATAAAATATGTCTTTAAAAAACAACGTAAGCTTTTTGATTTTGGCTAAAAAAATCGTAACCGTTATGAAAAACATCACAAGGAGCGATTTTACGATAGAAAAAAAACATAGTTTGTATGGGAATTTAAAGATTTTTATGCGTAGTACGTTTCAAGCTGTGCGTAAATGTTGTTTTTAAATTTTGTGTACATGAGAATACACAATTGCATACAGTCACGTACAAAATGTATGAGTTACAAATCAAGAATTACACTCGCTCAAATCTTGTGAGACTATTTTATTTCCATAAAAATGCTAAATGGAAAAACCATACCAATAACAAGATATTTTACTTTTTATAAAAGTATGGAATTAACTTCTAATATTGTGTTTTGAACTGTATTTTCTGCCCCTCCCCCATCTTCCTTCTGGAGTAGGAGAATCATATCGTATATCGAGTACCTGACATTGACATCTTCCAGCTTCCTTGTCCAGGTAGGACTGCAATCAAAAACCTTTATTTTAGTTTGTTTTATTTTATTTTATTGCAATAATTTAAATTGACATTTTGTGCCCCTCCCCCCATTTTTTTAAACAAAGATTTTAACTTGAGTGGACAACTGTGCTGCAAAATCTCTTTCAAACGATTTGACAAGGATTTCTTGTCTTAATAAAGTTGCATCGTCACGTTTTCTTCGATGACGCCGCAGTCGCAGCCTGTGACATCTTCGACCTTGCTGGACGTCTCATGTTCATCCCAAACTAATTCTCCTAAAATCATTCTGGCCGTTTCCACCTTCATGTCTCCTTCTCCTGCTACTTCCTGCTTTGGCTGCATGATATTGATCTCTCCTGCAGACTGGCAGGAGACTAAAATACGCCTTTGAATCCATTTTGGACTGATGACTCGTCACTTTTATATGTGTATGTGCGTGTCCGTTGTGTGTTTGTGCGCTGCAGGGTGCTCCGTGAACAGCACGGCGCCCGAAGGACAGTCGGATGGTTACAGGAAAGAAGACGGGCAGAAGGATGGAAGTAGAGAGTCCAACAACGAGGCGAAGGTTTTTCCACGCCTGAGACGATCAAAAAGACAAGTTCGTTTTTTCTGTGTTTTTTAATCTAATTTAGTGTCATTTGACTCTGAATTAGGGTAAAACTGTGTGAAACCTTATTTTTTATTCCTGAAACAAACTAGAAAAAAAAAAAAAACTAGTTAACAGTCTTTTAATCAGTTATATGAGTCTAAATGGACTTATTCTTCTTATTAGTGTTAATAAAGTTTGAAATTCAAAATGTACAGGCTGAAACGGTCTCAGATAAAAGGGATATATGGAGAGAAATTAGACTCATACAGTTTGTGTGTGCGTAATTCTATGATTTGTAACTCAAAAAATACATTTTGTTCATAATTTTATACACTTGCAATTGTGTACTAAATTAAAAAAAGGGAAAAAAAATACTATTTACACACGCACAACTTTAAAATTCAGCAGCTTAAAACTAACTACACCCCTGTTGTACACAACCACATTTACACACAATTCTGATGTGAGACTCTTCGCGTCTCCCAGTTTTGTGTGTAATTGAAATACTGCTAGAATGCTGGGTCATCAAAGTTTTCTTATCAGCTGCTTTTAACTTTGATTGTGAATAATATCTGGTGAAAACTTGACATTTTCAAACTTTCTTTAACAGATATACCCGATAATTAATATAAAAAAAGTGTAAATGTCATGGAAGAGCTTCAAGACAAAAGCGCTGCAGGGAAAGTGCAGAAAGAAAAGAGAAACTTTAGAATTTTAAAACACAGATTGAGAATTTTTTTATATTAATTATTGAGCATATCGGTTTAAGAATGTGAGAAAATGTCAAGTTTTCACCAGATATTCTTCGCAATCTAAGTTCAAAACAGCTGATAAGAGAACTCTGATAACCCAGCATTCTAGCAGCTTTTAAACACATCATTTACACACAAAACTTGAAGATCTGAAAACAGTCTCACATCTGATTTGTGTGTAAATGCGCTTTTGTGTGTTTGTAACAGGCGATTGGTGCATACTTTTAAAAAAAATGTGTAAGTGTAGTTAGTTTGAAGTAGTTGTAATTTTAATTTGTGCATTTATAAATTTTATTTTTGTGTATTTTGTAATTCTTTACATTTAAATATACAATTTTAAGTGCATAAAGTTTGCCACAAAATTAATTACCTAAGTTACAAATCAAGAATTACACACATACGCGCAGATCAGATGAGACTATTTTCTCTCCATAGAGATTAAATTAGAAAGCCAAATTCAAAATATAAAGACTTTAAAAATGCTTGAAAGCTGCAAATTGGGACAAAAATGTGGATGAATTGAGTTTTGGCAGCATTTAAAGCTCTCATTTTTCCAACTAAATATTTCCTTATTATATAATTCCTTCATATTTGGTTCTGTTTTGAATTGTAAGTTATTTAGTTTTGACATCAAAACTCTGTTTTCATTTATTTAGTTACTTTTACACATTTTAGTTTAAATATTTTTGATAGTATGACTTAATTTTTGTATTTGGGCCCATTTGTGTTTGAAAGCTTTGAAAAAAAATCACTTTAATTCACAGCATTTTGTTAATATTTTTATTAAATTATGATTTTTAAGGTTATTCTATTCTATTTTGCCTTAAACCTAAATATCTGGAGTGTTTTTCAGCCTAAATAAATGAATGTAGTTCTCTGAGGAGAGCGTTTCTGTTTCTGCTGTGTGAGTGATGCTCTTACCTGCTGCGTCTTCGTCCTGTGAAGGTTACTGTGACAGCTCACCCAAACGTTTGTGCGTCATCTTTCTTGTCGTCCTCCAGGTGAGGCGCGGACAACGCACAGTCCAGACCGAGACCAAATACATCGAGCTGATGGTCGTAAACGATTATGAAATGGTTGGTGGGGGGGGGACACTTTCACCCCCGATGTCCTTTTAGTGGTTTATTCCTGAAATGTTTTGTTCTGTCTTCTGTCAGTTTGTGCGGATAGATCGGTCTGTTGAGAAGACGAGGAATTTTGCCAAATCGGTGGTGAACATGGCGGATTTGGTGAGAAACTGTTTAAATGCCACATAATCCAAACAATAACTGAGTTTCCGTGTCCAGTCATCTGTCTTTGACGCCCTTACGGTGAAGACTTTATGACAGATCAGCTGCTATCACCATTCTGTTTTTCCCTTCAGTTGTCTTTGAATCAGACTGTTCGTCCCTTTAGCTTTCATGAATAATTAAATTTTTTTCCAAATTGATATCAGTGCTTTCGACATAATCAGTCTTTAAATGAGTCATCTCCATCTGTATTACATATTTATATTGTTTTTTCTTCTTTATTCTGTCCTATCTTTGAAATTATTCAACTTATAGTTTGGAATGATCCTGCTCCTGTATGAAAAACGGAAATGTGTGAAATCTTTAAGCATCTATAGGGATAATGGTTGCATTGGTTTCCATGGAAACAGTCCAAATACTCACTTTCTTTTTTCTTTATCTGTTTATGTAAAAGATTTTTCCCCATTATGTTTAGTGGCTGGAGCTTCTTTTATTTTGAAGGGACAGAATTTGATCGTATCTGTCCTGCAGCACCACCTTCTGTTCAAAGACAGCTGTTGCAGCTGTTTGCCTCCATCACTGTTGAGATTCTTTTATGTTCTGATGCTGTTAAAAATGTTTTGTCCCGTTTTTTGAAAATTCTTTTTTTCTTTGAGCGAAAATTTAATTTCTACCACATACTCAAGAACTCACCAAAATTTAAACACTCCGAGTATCTGGTGAAAAATTAATTTTGGGTATGGAGGATGGATGTCCACCACCACCAAAAAAATAAATAAATAATGACATCACAGTGTGAGAAACTATAAGAAAAATCTCTTTTGAGGTTTAAAAAAGTACTTCAAAATCCTTTAAAAAACAAAAAAAAAAAACAATTTGGAGATATTCAAAGAAAGTTCTGAAATTATTATGGGATGCCCGAAGGACCTACGGCTTGCCGACCTTGTTGTGGTAAATTTTTGCACATTCGAGAACTTTTGTTTGAACGATCTTCACAAAATTTCCCACAGCTGAAGTTTTGTTGACCTTTGACCTCAGGAAGAGACACCATCTTGAATCTTTCATAAAAATCCCCTGTAGTACCAGCTACAAATTTAAGCTCCTACTAGGGATTTTGATCTGTTACCTCATTGAGAAGCTACTGTATCCGTTAGCATAGCAAACTAGCAAAAGTGACTTTCCTTTATGGCTCGCACATTTTTTACTGAAATGTCGTGAAAATTTAATACGTGATTTGTTGGCTCTAGCTGAACAAAACAATGTGACATGATATGAATATATTAAAAATGTGGACCGATAGTTAACAAAAAACCTCCGTTGCCAAGGAAATTCAAAAATTCACTTTTGTCTATTCTTCTGAAAATTATGTATATCTGTTCGTCAGCCCCAGAAGAACAAAAAATAAAATGGTTGCTATGGAGATAAAACCAACAGCGAAGCTGCCATTTTGAAAAAAGTGGTTTGTCGTTCGGGAGAGCTTCAGTCGCTTAGCAGGTGAGGGTTTACCATTAAGCGAAGGTAGACAATTGAATGCTGAATGCTTATAAAAGAATGTCCAAAATAATTTTCATGCTCATTATTATTTACTTCTGTTGTGAAAAAATCAAATCATGTGAAAGTGTTTTGTCCTCCCCTGTTCCTGTGCAGCAATGGACTATTCCATCAACAACAAGTTAGCTATATACAAAATGCATTTCTGTTACATTTAAGTGTTATTTTTACCTTTACATAAAATTTTGACTATGCCTAATAGTTGACTAGTAAAGAAGTTATTTGATGGACATTTTGCTCCACGTTATTGTTCAACCAGGACCCCCAAACTTCTAACTCCGCCCACACTCAACTTTAATTATATATTGAATTTGGAATTCATAAATGAGTTATTATCTGATCGAAGTATTTTTATCAATTATAATCCACTCAGATCTACAAAGAGCAGCTCAACACCCGCATCGTCCTGGTAGCCATGGAAACCTGGTCGTCGGAGAACAAGATCGCCGTCGTCGATGACGCCATGGTGACGTTGCGAGACTTCATGAAGTACAGGAAGAGGAGCATCAGCGACCGCTGCGATGCCGTTCATCTCTTCTCGTGGGTTCACTCCTCTTTTCTTTGTCGTTTTCCGTCTTCCCTTTTTTTACGAGTTTATCCGTCTGACTTCGCAGTGGGAAGACGTTTAAGAGCAACCGCGGCGAGGCGGCGTACATCGGAGGCATCTGCTCACTGACACGTGGCGGAGGCGTCAATGAGGTGATTGTTAATATAAAAGGTTGCTTTAGAAGAAGCATTTTTAAAAAAATAAATATATTTGTTCAGTTTGGCAGCAGGGGGCCCATGGCCATCACTCTGTGTCAGAGTCTCGGGCAAAACATCGGCATGCTGAGGAACAAGGACCAAATATCTGCAGGTTTTTAATTATTTATCCTCTTAGTTTCTCTATTTCCTCTTTAATTTCAGACGTTTTTCTGTTACTTAAAGTACATTGTTTGTCCAGGAAGCTGCAGGTGTCCAGACCCGTGGATTGGCTGCATTATGGATGATATGGGGTAAAAACTCACTTTCTTTAAAATATTTAAATGCATCACCTTGATGTTTTTATTAAAAAAACGCTTTTTTTGTGTGTGTTTGAAACAGCTACAACCTGCCCAAGAAGTTTTCCCGCTGCAGTATAGAGCAGTACCTGCGTTTCCTCCAGCAGGGAGGAGGCGGCTGCCTCTTCAACAAGCCCACAATGGTTAGAAGGGGTTTGTTGGGTTAGAATTTAAGACACGGATGCTTCATGTTTACTGTTTTCCTGCAGCTTTTGGACCCTCCGAGGTGTGGAAATGGATTTGTGGAGCTCGGAGAGGAATGCGACTGCGGGTCACTTGAGGTGAGAGCGGCTGAAGCCTTTTTTTAAATTGATCCAATCAGCAAACGTTAGGAAAGTTGTAATTTTGTGTTTTTACCGAAATGGATAAAGACAAATAAAATCCGTCTTTTGAGTTGCTAAAGTTGCAGCTTTTCTTTTTTTTCCTTTTGGATTCAGGAGTGTGCTCAGAAAGGAGCCAACTGCTGTAAAAAGTGCACTCTTACCCACAATGCCTTGTGCAGTAACGGGCTCTGCTGCAGAAACTGCAAGGTGAGTTTCTTCGGCGATCCGATACGATTCACGAATCAAGCTCAACGATTCACGAATCGAACCACGATTCTTACTTTTTACTATGATGTTTATTGCTATGAGAATATTTACTATATGGAGGAAAATTTAAATTATTTGTATTAAATCACCAACATTTATACATTTAATTAGAACAGTAGATCAGAATCAACAAAACTGATTTAAAAAAAACAAAAAGATTCAGATAGAAAGAAATTTTGTTTGTCATTTTAAACTTTTTTTTTTTTTTGTCAGCCTTCTGGTTAGGTTCAGCAGTAACATAAACAACATAAAGAGGATAAAAATTACTGCCGTTTAGGATCATTTAACAACAAAACTTAAAAAGGTTTCGAACATTTTTTTTATCCTCAAAGTTCTTCAATATGTTTCGGCGCAGAGCCCGTGTGAAAAAAGTATTTTTTTCCGCAGCAGAATCATCTGATTCACGTTGATTCCATCCTCCTTTCAGCAGCGCGAGGCTGAGTTTCTTCAGAATAAAATGGAGTTTCGTTAATTGCTTCAACTGTTGAAGACTTACCATAGCCAAAAGAATGTAAACACTGAGATAAAGCTCAGATGTTAAAGCTTATTAATTTTTTCAGAACTTATGTCAGTGAACAGAACTTCGGTCTCAGTTTTTGAACGGAAAAATATGTCTCGCTAGTTTTACTTTGAAAAACGGAAGTTTCTCCGCAACTAAAAAGTGTTTACTTTCGGTTACTAACGCGGCTCTTTCGGCTTTGTTTTAGTTCGTAAACTTAAAATAATACATTAATCTGAATTCCAGAAGAAAAATACATCACTGACAGATAATATTCTGATCATATTTTACTACAATTTACTACATTTATAAAGATCGCAAATCAGCGACCTTGGACGTCACGAATATTCGTACTCGGATTTTCGGGAGCAGATCGCGAATACCTTAGCACCCGGATACTCGTTACAGCCCTATTCTTGAGGGTCTTTCTTGGATACTTATGGGAGCGTGAGTGGCTTGAAAAGTCTGAATTAAATTAAAACTATTTTGGTTTTTTATGAGTTTTATAAAGAAAATCACAAACTGCCCCAAATCTTGGGGATAAATACAAAAGGAGACCATTATATAAAAACTGGACACCAGTAAGGATAGAAGGAACACAGTTTATTAAACAAAAGAAAAACAAGAGCATAATGAAATGATTACTGCCACGATTAGTCGACTAATCGATGACTAATCGACTATTAAAATAGTCGACAACTAATTTAATAGTCGATTAGTCTTTACTTTTTAATATATGGAGCCAGGCTGTAGTGAAGTTGAAAGTTATAATGACATTCTGCTAGCTTTTTAGACTATTTTGGCATTTATTAAGGGTTTTCAGGCTATTTTGGAGTTTAGCTAATATTTTAGCTTCATGCTAGCTATTTTGGCTAATTTAGGCTTTTTCAGTTTTTTGGGATAATTTGAAATTAAGATAATATTTCAGCTATATATTAGCTCTTTTGGCTAATTTAGGATTTTTTCAGTTATTTAGGCTCATTTGGAGTTTAGCTAATATTTCAGCTACATGTTAGCTAGCTAATTGTAAATGTTTACAGTTTATTAGGCTAATTTGGAGTTTTGCTATTATTTCAGCTACATGCTAGCTATTTTTGGCTAATTTGGGATTTTTACAGTTTTTTTAGGCTAATTTGGAGTTTAGCTGATATTTCAGCTACATGTTAGCTAGCTAATTGTAAATGTTTACAGTTTATTAGGCTAATTTGGAGTTTTGCTATTATTTCAGCTACATGCTAGCTATTTTTTGCTAATTGGGATTTTTACAGTTTTTTTAGGCTAATTTGGAGTTTAGCTGATATTTCAGCTACATGCTAGCTATTTTTGGCTAATTTGGGATTTTTACAGTTTTTTAGGCTAATTTGGAGTTTTGCTATTACTTCAGCTACATGCTAGCTATTTTAGCTAATTTGTAATTTCTACAATTTTTAGGCTAATTTGGAGTTTAGCTAATATTTCAGCTATATGCTTGCGATTTTAGCTTATTTAGGACTTTTTTAGTTTTAAAGCTAATCATATTTAAGATTTTTTTTACATCCACTTTGTCCATGATCCGATTAGTCGACTAATCGGAAAAATTAATCGATGATTAGTCGACTATTAAAATAATCGTTTGTGGCAGCACTAATTAGTGTGCTGGTTCAAACAAAAAGATGAAACAAATTTGATTTTGTGCAGTCATAATAATAATACATTTTATTTGAAGCGCCTTCCAAAACACCCAAGGACACTTTACAGTAAAATAGCAATAAATAGTAAAATAATACATATAAAAGCAAGAGAAAAAAAAAAAATCATCTTATTTTTCTTCAGTAGGATCTTAAAGTTGTGTCTAATCTTCTCGTCTGGTTGATCCAGTACGAGCTGAGAGGCGTGATGTGCCGTGAAGCCGTGAACGACTGTGACATCGCAGAGACCTGCACAGGAGACACCAGCCAGGTGAAAAAAAGGGATAAAGCTTTATCGATGACATGTTTTTTTCTTAATATTTGTCATCAAGAACGTCATATTTTCATCAAACCCTCTCAGTAATCTGTGTGTGAAAGTTTTGTTGTTTTTAAGTTGAAAAGAAGTGCTTTATAAATAAAGTTTGATTTGATTTTGAAATCTTCCTCCTTTGAAGTGCCCTCACAATGTCCACAAACTGGACGGCTACACCTGTGCTGCGGGGCGGGGTCGCTGCTACGAAGGCCGCTGCAAGACCAGAGACGACCAGTGCAGAACTCTGTGGGGCTTCGGTACGTTTCTCATTCAACTCTGCTTTCCCGTACATCATTTTTAAATCAAACCGTGTCTTTTTTTTAAAAAGTATTTTCTATTAGAATTTAATTCAGGATTTGATGACTGTTCTTTTCTTTCAGACTCGGCTGACAGATTCTGCTACGAAAAGCTGAACTCTGAGGGAACGGAGAAAGGAAACTGCGGTCCAGACCCCAGCGGTCAGGGATGGGTGCAGTGCAACAAGCAGTGAGGGATTTCATTCAACGCCGTTTCGCATTTGAATCCTTGTTATCTAATGCGTAAGATCGTGTATAGTGGTGTAGCGTCCCGCGGGATCTAAAGTCAGACCGTGTAAAAAGAGCTTAAGACAATGAAGCTCAGAGTCAGTACTTTATTTTTTCACTACATCTCCCATAATTCATTGGGTTAATGTGACAACATTTCTTACCACATTTTTCTATCTAAAACAGCAGTTTTCTACAGATAAATTCAACATGCTACTTTCAACACTTGAAAATTTTGAGTTTAAATATAAGTTTAAAAAAAAATATTAAATGAACAGAATTAAGGTTAAAATAATATTTTTGTCGCTTTTTTGATATGGATAAAATCAAATAAAGGCTCAGTGTGTTAACTTTTTTAATATTTACAATTCAAGTTATATGATGTTGCCCCAATTTTTTAAAATTATGTATTTATTATTTTTTTGCAAATAATATTCATATATTTTGATTGAATTATTAAAAACCCAAATTTTTAGATTTTTTCATTTCAATTTTGGCTCAGCAAAAGATCAAAATACAACTTAAAAAAACAGCTTTACTAAGCTTTCCTATTATAACAGATTTCTAAACTAAAAACTGATTTTTGTTCCAAACAACTAAACATCCGGTCCAGAGGATCTAATTTAAAATATAAAAATAAGTTAGAGCACCTTTCTGAGAAATTAAAAATAATTATTGACCATAAACTACGTAATAAAATCATAATACAAATGTTGACAACATATGATCAGCCGTCCACGTACCCCATAAATTTGTGATAACGAACACCTCGTCAGCCTTTATTCTTTATTGTGGCGTTGCTGGACAGTTAGGGTTAGTTCTTTGAAGAACGCCTTCTTCTTTTGAAGAAAGTCGCACATTGATGATGTCACAGGTGACAGATGCGCGGCGCATGCATTGAAGGTTTTGCTTTGCAAGTAAACAAATGGACTCTTGTTTTTTTTATATATATTTTTTTAACTCTTTATTTATATATATATATTATATATTATATATATATATATATATATATATATATATATATATATATTTTTTTTTTTTTTTTTTTTTTTTTTTTTCCAACAACACAAACACATAATTCCCAATGACGAGGTTTGTTAAACATTGCCTCCACAATAATTAGAATATATCACAAGGTCAGGTTATTTAAACCTAAAAAACAAAAAAAACAAAACATAAAACAAAAGAAAAAAAAACACAAAATACCAGGGCAAATTATGTTCAAAGAAATAAATAAAGAGGATCACATCAATAAGAAAGTGTAAAAAAACCACTCAAAACAAATCACAACCCTAGATAGAGTTTAACCGTGTGCCATCTTTTTTCAAAAACTGTCATTTTTAGTTGTAAAGTTTTTTTATATTTAGGAAAACAACAATAGCTATATATTAAAAACGAGATTAAAGCAATTAAAAAAAACAATTGTCTGTAATTAACAAATGGGGATTAACAAAATCATTTAACATTCCTTTATATTAGAGGTGGGTGATACTGGGAATTTAAACATTGATCCGATACCGAGTAATTACAGGGCTAGTATTGCCGATATCGATACTTTTCCTTGAAATGTTGTAATTATAGAACAATTTTGGAAAACAATTGTTTGTTAATTGGTTCTAAAATAAAACACAAGGCAGAGACTTTCAGCGAACAAAAATGTTTAACTAATCACAACAATCTGAACTGAACAAACATCAAATACAGAACTTGTTTATTAGTAATAACATAAAACAACAATAAAAAAACAGCTAAATAATGCAATTTCTTTAAAAAGCTACAAAAATGTAAAAAATTTGGGTTTTTTTTCTCCCAATCTGGCAACACTGCAGAAAGCTAGACAAGTCACTTGCATGAACTCCAAAAGTAAATTCAAGTACTTTACTGTATGTATTAAAGAAGAACTAAGACTAAAGTATTGAAAATATCGATCTCTTCATGATAGTATCGATACTTCATCTTGGTATCGATACTATCGAAACTCAGATCAGTCCATTAACGTTTACATTTTACAAATGGTCTTACAAAAACATCAAAAAATGTGTTTAAAAATGAATATTTTTTGTGTTTATACATAAAATTGCATTTGAATAAACTGGAGGGAAAAACTTTTTAAATGTCTTCATCACCTTACAGCCTTTAGTTGAATATTTTTATTGAAAACAGAAAAACTGAAGCAGTTTCAAGCTTTTTGTGCCTCAACTACAACAAAAAAATGCATCAGATTCCTCAGAAAAGGTTGAGGATCTAATGAGGTTTTGTATTCCAGGGATGTTCTCTGTGGGTTGTTGCTTTGCACCAACCTGACAGCCCAGCCGAGGTTTGGAGAACTGCGGGGGAGGCTGACCAGTCTGACCGTCCACCATCAGAACAGATACATGGACTGCAGGTCCAAAAAACAAAACCCTGACAGTCTGCAGCAAATAAATGAGTTTAGGGACACAGAGTTGTGTTTCTCTTTTTGACCTGCAGGGGGGGTCATGCGTTCCTGGATGATGGATCCGATCTGGGTTACGTGGAGGACGGAACCCCATGTGGACCCAGTATGATGTGTTTGGAGCGGCGCTGCCTCCCCATCCCCACCTTCAACCTCAGCACCTGTCCAGGTTCTTCCCCCTCCCACGTCTGCTCCCACCACGGCGTGAGTCCACCTGAGCGCCCCCCCATCCTCCACATCCTTACTGCGTGTCATCATTACACATCATTCTCCTCTGTGTCCTGCAGACTTGCAGCAATGAGGTGAAGTGTATCTGTGATCCGGATTACACGGGGAAGGACTGCAGTTTGTTCAACCCAATTCCCACCCCGACGCCGGATGACCAGGCCGAGAAGCACAAAGGTCAAACGTTGAAACCGTCTTCAAAAATAATAATTTAACCATCTAAAGCTTTTTTAACATCTACCATTAAGGTCACCGTAAAGTAAAAACATAATAGATTAAAGTTGTAAAATTATGAAAAACAAGTTGTAATATGTATGAGAAAAATTTAGTGAATTTATAAGAAAAAAGGTTAAAAAACTACGGGAATAAAGTTGGAAAATTATGAGAAAAAGTTGTAATATGTGCAAGAAAATTGTAGTAAATTTATGAGAAAAAGGTGAAATAAAAAATAAAATAAATTTATAAAATTATGTGAAAACAGTTGTAGAATGTACGAGAAGAATTTAGCAAGTTTATGAGAAAAAGGGTAAAAGATAAAAAAAATAATTAAAAAATACAATGCTAAAGTTGTAAAATTGTGAGTAAAAGGTTGTAATATGTACGAGAAAAAATGTATTCCATTTATGAGAAAAAGGTTTAAACAATTTGAGAATAAACTTATAAGATTATGAGAGAAAAAAATGCAATAAGTATGAGAAAACTTTATAATATTTGCTAGAAAAATTTATTAAATTTATGAGAAAAAATTTAAGAAAAAACACAAGAAAAAAGTTATAATATTATGAGAAAAAACGTTTAGAAATATGAGAATAAAGTTTTAAATTATGAGGAAAAAACTAATATTTGTTAGGAAATTGTAGTAAATTTTAATAAGAAAAAAGTAAAAAAAAACAACAAATACAAAATTGAGAAAAAAAATCATAATTTTAATAAAAACAGACTCATAGAATTATTAGTATAAGAGTCAATGCTTTTATAATGTTAAATGATTAATTTAATAATCCTCATAATTCTATTACTTTTATTCTCGTATTTTTTTAAAAGAGGACCTGATACTTGTAATCATCAATGTTAACTTAGGAGACTGAATTGTTTTTTCTTTCTTTTTTAGATATTTTGTTCTAAAATATTGCACAAACGTACTTTTTTTCATTGTTTATTTTACATAAATGAGTAAACATTAAACTATTTTTAATGTTTCGACCACTCCATTTATAGAAATTAATTCAATAGAAATCCAGCAGCAAGGCTTTGCATTCAACAGAAAAAAAATAAAATGTTTTTTTTAAGTTTTATGATTCAAAAAAATCCATTATACAGAAACAAAAACTTTTGCTAAAAAAAAGATAATTAAAAAAATTTAAAAAATTTGCAGCTTTCTTACATAATTTGCTTAAATGTGTTTATTTTTTCCTCTCCACCCTAATTTTTAATGTTTGCAGCAAACTTTTCTACATTCCTACATTAAAAAGGAAAAAATATTGAAAATAATCAAATTTGAACTAAGATGTTGCTTTTAATATTTATTTAAAACCTGAAGTTTGAAAAACAATCGGCAAAATAGAAATACATCAAATTATTGTTTTTCTAACACTCTTTTCCTCTAAAGTTGTATTTTCACCTTAGCGGCTGATTCATTCCCACAGGTCCGAGCGGCACCAATATTATCATAGGTTCGGTTGCTGGTGCAATTCTAGTGGCAGCAATAATCCTTGGAGGAACTGGCTGGGGATTTAAGTAAGAGCTTCAGGATGTGTTTGTTTGTGTGCATGCGCTCCAGAATGCTGCCCTGCTTCGCTTTCTTGATCTTTCCTGAGAATTTCTGTGTTTAAAAGCCTCACTAACCCCTCCATACTATGCTAATGATATACTATTGATACAATTAATGATATACTAATGATAGACATCAGTATGTGATGGGAACTCTACATCAGGAACTCTTCATCTATTGGTTGAACAGCCTTTAAAGTTTCACCTCACGTCACAATCAAATAAAATTTTAGGTTTCTGTACACAAAATCCAAAGGTTTGTTTTATATTAGATAGGCATTAAAATACATAGAATTGAATTATGTATTTTTTATATGAAAATATTGCTCCGACTGTGTTCCGTCTGGGATGCACTAGGGATCAATGTTAGGACCCCTTTTATTTTTCCTTTTATTTTTATTTTTCTTTGAAGTGCTAGTGCTAGCTAAGAATGCTGAAGCTGATAGCTAGCTAAAATATTAGTTAAATTCCATTAAAACCAAAAAAACTGAAAGTAAACCTAAATTAGCCAAAATAGCTAGAGTGCAGATTAAATATTAGCCAAACTCCAAATTAGCATAAAAAAACGAAATTAGCCGAGATAGCTAACATAGAACTGAAATATTTGCTACACTCCAAAATCGCCTAAAAAAATAAAACCATAAATTAGCTAAAATAGCTATCATGCAACTAAAATATTAGCCAAACTCCAAATTAGCATAAAAAAAGCGAAATTAGCCAAAATAGCTAGCATGCAGCTGAAGTATAACATAATTCCTAATTAGTATAAAAAAACAAAATTAGCCAAAATAGCTAACATGCAACAGAAATATTTTCCACACTCCAAAATCGCAAAAAAATAAAACCATAAATTATCTAAAATAGCTATCATGCAACTAAAATATTAGCTAAACTCAAAATTAGCATAAAAAAACAAATTAGCCAAAATAGCTAGCAAGCAGCTGAAATATTTGCTATACTCCAAAATCGCCTAAAAAGTAAAACCCTAAATTAGCCAAAATAGCTAGCATGCAGCTGAAGTATAACATAATTCCTAATTAGTATAAAAAAAACAAAATTAGCCAAAATAGCTAACAGCAAGCAGAAATATTTTCCACACTCCAAAATCGGCAAAAAAATAAAACCATAAATTAACTAAAATAGCTATCATGTAACTAAAATATTAGCAAAACTCCAAATTAGCATATAAAAACTAAATTAGTCAAAATAGCTAGCAAGCAGCTGAAATATTTGCTATACTCAAAAATCGCCTAAAAAGTAAAACCCTAAATTAGCCAAAATAGCTAGCATGCAGCTGAAGTATAACATAATTCCTAATTTGTATAAAAAAACAAAATTAGCCAAAATAGCTAACATCATGCAGAGAATATTTTCACACTCCAAAATCGCCAAAAAAAAATAAACCCATAAATTATCTAAAATAGCTATCATGCAACTAAAATATTAGCTAAACTCAAAATTAGCATAAAAAAACAAATTAGCCAAAATAGCTAGCAAGCAGCTGAAATATTTGCTACACTCCAAAATCGCCTAAGTAATAAAACCATAAATTAGCCAAAATAGCTATCATGTAACTAAAATATTAGCGTAACTCAAATTAGCATAAAAAACAAAAAAATCTTAAATTAGCCAAAATAGGTAGCTTGTTGTTGAAATATTAGAAAAACTCCAAAATAGCCTAAAAAGCTAGCATGCCATCATAACTGGTAACTTTACTACTCTCTGACTCCATATAATATAAAGTAACGACTAATCGACTATTAAATCAGTCGTCGACTATTTTAATAGTCGATTAGTCGACTAATCGTGGCAGCCGTAATTCTGAACGCACTATGATGTTATCTTCTTGTTATTTAAAGCTTATCTTCAGTTTTTTTTTTTTTTAACTTGACTTTACGCTTTGAGGCAGAATGTAGAGAGCATGACAGAATATAGTTGTTTTTGTCTCACATGCAGCTTGTTTGTATAACAGAGTCCTCCAAGTGGTTAAAACTATCTTTATATCTCTAAATGTCAGTCAAATCCACGAATAACACAGGAACATGTCAATTTACTGACTGTCGACATTTATTTTTTTAGATTTTGGAGTCTAATAACTATATAACAGCTTCACATGTACACCACAAACAATGAAAGTGCTCAGATTTTCAGAAAAGAGCTGCATCTTTGTTTCTTTGCATGCCGGCTTTAGTTCCACTGCTGCTGCTCATAAACCCAACATAAACAGCATGATGTTCATGATCTGTCTGCTGTTGTTTGAATGCAGGAGTGGTCCGCCTGTTTACTGATAATAAGGGTTTAACACTTTTTCTTTTACCCTTTTTTTCTTTAAAATTGCTGCCAAACCAGAAACATCCGGAAAGGAAAGTATGATTCCACCTTTTAGTCCTCCTCATCATCTGAACATAATGCCATCTGTTTTGTAATCCAGCATCAGATACCTGCTTTATTTTAGTTCATGATTATGTATAGAAATATTTATGACTTTTTGTTATAGTAACCATGAAAAAAATTCAGGATCTTAATTATATAAGAAGTTTAGGAAATATTAATTATTGATTGTACTGCATGCATCATCAGGTGTTGATTTTGTATGGTTATCACAGGATTTATTTATTTTCTGGGTTATTTTTCCATTATAACTTTAAGTATAATTGTGTTTTTATGTTATGTTTTTTGGTTGGTGAACATAGTACTTGCTTTATCCTGCTATTGCGTTTTTCCATGTCTTACTTTTTTGTCTGTATTGTTCTATTTGGTCATCTAAAAACCGACAATATACGAAAAAAACCCCGGAAAATTTCTGATATTTTTACTCAAAACAAACTCTAGTGATCCTGTTTCTCTTTATTATTCCTAATTTATTCTTTTGTACGTTTTTTGATTTGTAAAAACTCAAACGCACAAGTTTAAGCAATTTTTTAAATTTTTAACAAATTTACGCAAAATTTTTGGCTAATTTGGCATCAAATTAGGTTTTTTGGGCCAATTCTGAGTTAAGCTAGTAATTCTGCAACGAGCTATCTTTTTTGGGCAAATTTAGCATTTACTGTTGTTTTTGAGCTAATTCTGGGTTAAAAGCTAGTAAATTAGAAATATGCTAGCATTTTTGTCTAGTTTGGTATCTACTGTAATTTTTTGGGCTAATTTGAAATTAAGCTAATATTTTAGCTACGTGTTAGCTTTTTGGCTAATTTGGCTTTAAGTTTTTGTGGGCTAATTCTGAGTTAAAATAAAATAAGAATAATATTTTTGGCTAATTTGGGATTTCCTGAGGTTTTTTGGGCTAATTCTGGGTTAAGCTAATCTTATATCAACATGTTAGCATTTTTGGCTAATTTGGCATTTACTGAGGTTTTTTGGGCTAATTCTGGGTTAAGCTAATCTTATATCAACATGTTAGCATTTTTGGCTAATTTGGCATTTACTGAGGTTTTTTGGGCTAATTCTGGGTTAAGATCTATATCAACGTGTTAGCATTTTTGGCTAATTTGGCATTTACTGAGGTTTTTTGGGCTAACTCTGGGTTAAGATAATATCTGAGGATTTTTTGGCTAATTTGGATTTCTGAGTTTTTGGGCTAATTCCTGGGGTTAAGCTAATCTTATATCAACATGTTAGCATTTTTGGCTAATTTGGCATTTACTGAGGTTTTTGGGCTAATTCTGGGTTAAGCTAATCTTATATCAACATGTTAGCATTTTTGGCTAATTTGGCATTTACTGAGGTTTTTTGGGCTAATTCTGGGTTAAGCTAATCTTATATCAACGTGTTAGCATTTTTGGCTAATTTGGCATTTACTGAGGTTTTTTGGGCTAACTCTGGGTTAAGATAATATCTGAGGATTATGTTAGCATTTTTGGCTAATTTGGGATTTCCTGAGGTTTTTTGGGCTAATTCTGGGTTAAGCTAATCTTATATCAACATGTTAGCATTTTTGGCTAATTTGGCATTTACTGAGGTTTTTGGGCTAATTTCTGGGTTAAGCTAATCTTATATCAACGTGTTTAGCATTTTTGGCTAATTTGGCATTTACTGAGGTTTTTTGGGCTAACTCTGGGTTAAGATAATATCTGAGGATTATGTTAGCATTTTTGGCTAATTTTTCATTTACTGAGGTTTTTCAGGCTAATTCTGGGTTAAGCTAATCATATAGCAACGTGTTAGCATTTTTGGCCAATTTGGCATTTCCTGAGGTTTTTAGGGCTAATTCTGGGTTAAGGTAATCTTATAGCAACTTGTTAGCATTTTTGGCTAATTTGGCATTTACTGAGGTTTTTTTGGGCTAATTCTGGATTAAGCTAATCTTACAGCAACGTGTTAGCATTTGTGGCTAATTTGGCATTTACTGAGGTTTTTTGGGATAAATCTGGGTTAAGCTAATCTTATAGCAATGTGTTAGCATTTTTGGCTGATTTGGCATTTACTGAGGTTTTGGGCTAATTCTGAGTTAAATCAGCTATCACACTAGCATTATTGCAGGTAATGCAACTTCTGTAGTTAGAAATTGTCTTTTAACTTGTTTTTCTCATCCATTCTTTTTGTGTTTCTAGATCTTCTGGAGTTTGACTCGCTCCTCTTTGCTGTCCTGTCTTCTTCACACTCCCTGCCGTCCACTTTAAGAAGACACCACAACAATTGTCTTCCACATATGAGCCATCAGACTCTTTCTGTTTCCTCTTCTGACTTTCTAACCTGCATTTACTTCAGGAGAAGAAAACCCGAGTCTTATCGGAAACAGACTTTTTTCATTTGTACCTGCAGTGTTTTGTTCTGCCAGGTTTTTACTCTACTCTTTATCTACTGACAAGGCACTGATTTGCAATCTTCTACGGTTTAGACTGTTAAGCTTTAGCCCTTTAAGTGGATAAAGGCCACACACTTGTTTTCTTAAATGCATCTTATACCCATAATTTAACCTCCTACAGACCAAAACCTCCTGACAACCAGAGAAAAACAATTTTGTCCATTTAAATCCACAAAAAAATAAAATTTCCAGAGTCCTGCACATTTGGTATCATTGGAAAGCCCCAAATGTTGTCTGTAGATTCCAAATAGAGTTAATTCAGTGTGATCCAGCAGTTGGGAGATATTCAGGGTTAGAAATGTCAGGACAAATAGGCATTGCTGGTAATCAGGAGTTCAACAGGTTTAGATTAACAGGATTTCCTAGTAAACCTTTACATTCCACAGTAACAGCCATACATTAGCTTCTGATGCTGCTGGGAAGAAAAGCACAAAATAAGAGATTCCTTCTCCACCAAAATGTAAAATATCAACACAGAATCTCTCTTAAAAAAGCTGTTTGCCAAGTTAGATTAAGCAAAAGATGAAGAAAAGTGGAAAAATAAAATAAAAGAAGGCTTCAGATTATTTAGTCTGCTCTGATCCAATTTCATTATTATTAACAAATGTGTATTTATTAAACAGATCGATTAACTTTACGATAAGAAATACTAAAACAGTCATTTAAATCTTCAGAGCTCACTTAATCCATTCAGGGTTGGGGGTTGCTGGAGCCTATCTTAGTGGATGTTAAGGCGGGGTTACACCCTTAACAAGTCACAGTCATTTCCCTTTAAAATACATATATATTATGGTCCTATATTATGGTCCATGTGTGCATCTTTTTTTTAATCCATGGATTATATTCCAGTGAATGTAAAACTTAATAATAATAATATCGATATGGACCATAAACCTGAATAAAGTTGCACTGCCAGTTAATGCAGCGTTCATGTATGAAACTTTTCTACTCATCCCTTTAAAGAACAGGAAACTCTAAAGGATGGAACTGAAACTTTTGTTTTGTTTGCTGCCTCTGTTTATGACGAAACATTTGCTTTTTGGCTTTCAGTACAAAAAAAAAATACTCTGAATATTAAAACATATCTGAACACCAACGGATTTGTGTGTCTCTGTGGAGAAACAAAACATTTTTCCTCTTTGAGTTTTTTCTTTGGTTCTTAATAAATTTAAGACTAAAAAAATGAAAAGACAAGGATATCAAAGAGGAAAATTCACTGATTTATAGGATGGAGAATGTTTGGAAAAATTGACTTAATTATTTGGCAGTAAATTTTTCTATAAGTAAGAGTTTAAAGCTAATTGGTGTAGAACAGGGGTGGGCATATATAAATGTTTTCCTTGTAATTCTGGTGCATATATATAGATATTTGTCTAAAAGTGCAGAAATTTAATGCTGCATTCATGTGGTGTTGGATGATTTCTTGTTTTTCCGACGTTCATGTGTGTTTTTCGAGTCGGACGTGCATTTTTCTGATCATTCAAGCATCACATGAACACACATTTCTGCAAATTAGCATTTTTTTCCTCGAAGTAAATCAACCCATCAATGCAATTGGCTCTACAAATAAAGCAAAAACCACACATTTTGTAGTACAAAATCAAAAAATGTTCGGTTTTTATGTCATTTTGAGTCAAACTAAAGTCGGGTTTCCCTCTAGTTTTCATGAGGTGGATTACAAAAACACTCCATGAATCTACTTCTGGTTTAGCCCTTATGTCAAACTTTAGAGTCCTTCGTGGCCCACAAGTTTTAAAGTTTACCCACCCCTAGTCTAGATAGTAATGTGAAAGTTTTTGCAGACTGAGTGTATTAAGTTTTGGGGAAAATGCATAAAAAAATCATATATATTTTTTAAAAAACTATGAAAATAGTTTGAAAAAGCTTGTAATGACAGTAAAAGAGACAAGGAACTTAAAAAAAAGTCTTTGCATGTTAGGGATGCAAAAGAGAACTAACACTCTTACCCAGAGATGGTCTATTAATACTTATATTTCGAGAATTTATTTAGAAAAGAAATAAAAAATAAATCTCATTTTATTTAACTTAGAAAACTCTAAATGAAGAAAAAATTTTATTGAATATCAATAAACGATGATGGATTTCAGTACTTGTTAGATTTGACCTTTTTGATGGTTAAATCTGCCACCAGAACCTCTTCCTGAATTGACATCATCACTGACAGCTGAAGTATTTTAAAACCAGATGCAGTTCTGAACACCTTTCAGCTCCGAGAGTCTCTACATCCCATAATTCTCAGCTGTCCGTCTCTCCCACGTCTCCTTTTCCCTTTGGTTGCTTCCAGCTGGAGACGATGGACTCCTCATAGTCTCCCATCCCTTCAAACTCAGCATCCGGAGAGTCAGGGGTCAGAGGAGCAGCTTCCTCCGGCCCAAACAAATCCTGTGGGGCAAAAAAAAAAAAAAATCTATTTTAAGGCCCTGATGCTTGTTTTATAAGTATTGTACAAAACAGTTTCATTGACTTTATTACACAAATATTTAAAAATGATTCAACCTTAAATGTTTTAGAATAATATAAAAATTCTCTATTTTATTTTTAAAGTCACCTCATAGTCCAACTCCATGTACTTTTCTGCTGACCTCAGCATCTCTGTTTGAGCGACCGTCTGGTTGTAGAGTTTGACAGCCTCCTAATTGAGACAAAGACGTTTTAATGAAGTGAGTCTTTCAATAAATTGAAATTAATCTTTTAGCTTCAGTAAAACTACAACCAAAAATCAAGTTGATGGTAGCAGAGATTAAAGGGTTTATAACCATGTTAGCTTAAACTGATTTCAAACGATGCAAATGCCCGCTCTGAGAAAAATTTGTGTTGTTTTTAACATGTTTTTATAGTATTTTTAGATAATGTTTTTTTTTTTAAATTAAGCTTAAAATTGCAATTTTTAGTATTTCTTTATTCAAATTGTTGACTTTGTCCGAATTCTCGCCCTAACTACTAAAAAACGATACAGAGCCCTGGATTTTAAAGATAATTCGGACATGACGCTCACTAATTTTCTTTCCTTTTTCTAAAAACCGGATGTGACGTCACCGATTTCACGAAGTGAAAAACGAACAATTCATGACGTTTATTTATGACTCCACTGTGTTCTGATGGTGAATATGAGGTTGGTTTATTCAAATATTACATTTAAACTAGGGATGTCCCGATCAGGTTTTTTTGGTCCCGATCCGATTCCGAGTCATTGGATTTTGTGGATTTGCTGATACAGAGTCCCGATCCGATACTTTTGTAACATATTTAAAACATGAACAAATTGAATAAATACATTTGTCTTGTCCCTTATCTATATTTAATTAACATTATTTTATCATTAAAAACTTCAATAGAACACTTCTGTGAAGTAGCTTTAATAGACAAGTAAAAATAGAGCAAATATAATCTAGGAAAATAATCATATTTTCTTGTTATATAAGTGATTAGTCATTGAGAAAATTTAGTAACTTTAGCTTTAATATCTTTAGAGCTATTGAACATTTTTGACCAAATGTGATTCATGTCCTCATTTAAAATTCTTAAAAATAAATGACTGTTTTAGCATGAATTTGATGAGGGTTCATGCCTAGCTCAGATCATTATTAATTTTCATTTATTAGTTTTTTAAGATTATGTGCTTCTCTGTAAGCTCTTAAAACATCACATTTTTGGTTTTATTATCAGAGTAGTTAATTTTCTTAACTTTTATTTCTCTTTCAGATAAAAAAAAAACCAGGCATATCAAAGGACAGCTCGGGTCCTAAGGAGGATCACGGCGCTAGCATGTAGCAGTTAGCAGCTGCTTTTTGGCGATCTCTCTGCTGCACGAAGAGCTTAACATTAAAAAAGAAACAAAACTCTGTTGAAATGCCTTTAGAGGTTGTTGTTTAGAGACACTAACTGTCAGTTTAAAGCGTTTTAAAAGAGTTATTGATCCCGGAAGTCTGAATCCGTGATCGGCTAGCTAGCTGTTTACATTAGTCTTCTGCTTGATCTGTTGCCGTTTTCTGCTGCGTTTTCCGGGAATAACATTTTGCCATCTGTTTGTGACATGCAGACTTCTAGTGGAGGATTTTTTCTGGAAAAATAAGATTGAAATATAAAGCGCTGATCAGAATAAGAATAAATGAAATATCCGATCCTGATCGGACAACAGAGCCCGATTCCGATCGAGTCTTCAAACACATGTTCGGGCACGATTTCCGATCACGTGATCGGATCGGGACATCCCTAATTTAAACCCGTTTTTTGTTCGATATTGTTTGACCGCAATGCATTGTGGTATATATTTGCTAATCTAGTGACCATCGAAGTACGCTAGTTTTTCGCAAAGACTTATGGGAAATTTCCACTGCAGCCGATTTTGGAATTAGTAGATTCAGATAGCACTAAAAATGAACTATTTACTGCACTATATGGTGATTGGGGGGCAATTTGGACACAACCGTTGTGAATTTGGAGCAGATAGAAAAATACAGTTTAAAAAAAGAAGAGCATGATGCTCTGGCGCCATCTTGAGGCCATGTTGTTCTCTGCAGCTAGATCCTCTTGTTAAAAACTGCTCCAGCCGTACAGTTTTGAGCCAGATGGCGGCTCGGATGAGGAAAACATACATGGATCTGGTCGTGGATGCATCAGAATAGAGCGGAGCAGGGAGCTTGTATTTTCTTCATCACTTTTTTCGACTTCCTTTTCCTGATTTACAACGATTTGAATAAAGAAATAGTCAGAAATACAATTTTAAGCCTAATTTTCTTTCTCCGTTATCAGAAAAATGCCACAAGAACAGATTTTTTGTCTCCAAGAACCCTCCGTGTATTCCCCCACTAAAGTTTTCAGATTATATCTTTGGTCTGTGCAGTAATGTGGATTTTTGAGTTCCCGTCACCGTCCTCGCTGTGAAGTGCTGCGGCTGAAGGCCCCACTGCTCACTGTAGTACAGCAGGTTCTGCTTCATCACCTCGTCTTCTGGCTTAAACAGGAAGTAGCTGTACGCGCAGGGCACAGCCCTGCGGCCGTCGTTCACTGACCGCAGAAAACACACGTTCAGCAGCGGGAAACGTTTGCCGGTTCAAATCCTCGGCGGCTCTCCTTACACTTGTAGTAGGCGTATTGGAGGTAGTGGTAAAGAGTGGCCGCGAAGCTCTCGACGAAGTAGCCGCCCACGCTGGGCTTCAGGTCGTCCTCACACCTCAGCTTGCACTTTAGCGTCTCCACGTTCACTTCTGCCGCAAACACAGAAGGTTTGAGTCGCCGTGAAAGGACGTTTTTGTGAAGCGGATCACGGACCGACCTGCCGCCAGGGTGTAGAAGTCGGTCGCTGCTGGAAGCGGACGGACGCCCTCGCAGTCAGACTGGCAGAGCTGGAACTCCTGCAGGTAGATCTTCAGAGCGTCCTCCAGGTGATCAACGGCGCTGCTGAATTCACCCGAGGCGACCTGCTTCACTCCTCTAACAAAGGAGGCCTGAGGAGGAGACGCTGGAAGTCACCGTTCTGCACTTTTGAGCATCAAAAGAAAGATCTTTTTAAATTTTATGATTTATTATATTTAAATTAATATGGTTGTTGTATAATTTTATTCTTTTTTTTTATTGTTTTTTTTCAGATGTGGTTGTGAATGTAAGCAGCTCGCCGCTTATTGATTTTCTTCTGAATTAAAGTCCTTCTATTCTAAATTCTACTGAGGTTTTTGTCATTTGGTTTAAGAAAGTGATTCTTTCCTCTGTCAACAATTTGCAAGATGTTGGTCTTTTTGTCATGATTTATTGATTATCGTGGGGGAAATTTGATTTTTTACAGCTGCTCTGTAAAGAAAAATAAACAAAAATGTCCAAAACAATTTAAGGTAAGAAAGAAATAAAACAAAATGGTACAACTCTTCAAAAAGTTGCCGGAGAAAGAAATGGTCATTGGTTTCCGGATAGATTTTGATCCGAGATCTTCTGTAAATCTTACATTTACTATAAACTCAAATAAAAAATTAAAAACAAATAGACATAATTCATATTTATTTATTTTTTTAAAAAAGGTTAAAAAAAAGAGATTTATTTGCGTTAGAAAATAGATATTTTAAAATTAACAGAATGGTTTTATGCAAAAAAGAAGACAAATAAAGGTTCTGGATGCAAATTTCTTACAGGCTAAAGTAATTCATAACTATGATCTATAATATCATAAATTCGTAACTATTCAGCTCTTTCTAGGTTTTGATCAGAAGAAAACGAGCCCAAATGGTTCTTAAACTGTTAAAGGTTTCCGACCCGAGCATTAGATCAATTAACAAAAGTTGAGTAATTTGTTACATTTAAATTCTTTTGTTTTTATTTAATTATAATTTTAGGCTGCTGGTTTACTCAACTCAAAAATCTAATTTGATTAAAACCAACATTTTTCTTATACAGTTTCTTTTAATTGATCCGATGTTTAATTTTTATTGTGCTGATGATTTTCTCTTTAAGCGAGCCTCCATCAGTAGTTACCCCTGAAGGTGTTTCGGCAGCTATTTCCTGTGTTTATTTCTCAAACTTCCCATTGAGATCTGATCCTGAGCAAAACCTAAATAAACCGAGGCAGTGTAAGCGTGCTTGTTTGTCTTGTTATTGTACAGATAAACCAAATTAGAAAAAAAAAACCCAGCTAGGATGGATGTTTTGTTTGAAATATTCAAGCATTTAATGAGAAGCAGGAATACTCATTTTATTAGAATTTGAATAAACTGAGGTACTTTGTTGACATAGTTGCTTGTATTCTGAACCCTTAGCTCATTTTTTAGTCATGATACAGACTTATATGCACTTAAATTACGAAAATTATGTTTGTTTTAATTTGAAATATGACATAACACAGGCTTAACTTGTTTTTTTTCTTTATATTTACTATTTGGTTTATTACACCTGTAAATCTCATCAGTATGACATGTGGTTATTAAAGTCCCACTCCGATCACATTTTCTTCTATTTAAAAATCCTTCCCAGTGGTCTTTTAATCATGATTATACCGATTTTAGGCAAAGTCCAAAAACCTGTGTTGTTTTCTAGAACATAGTTTCTGCAGAGCGACAGGAGTTCATTAGAAATTCATCCTGATTACGGAGAGAAAATAGACTCACTCCGATTGGTGCATGCGTAATTCTTGATTTTTACCTCCTATAAGTAAAGTAAAAAAAATTATAAATAAAAAAAATAATTACAATTACAACAGCTTGAAGCTACTTACACGCGCAAATCTTTAAAAATCATGCACGAATCACCTCTTACACAGAAAAAACTTCAGGTATGCACAAATCATATATTATTTATAATCTAAGTTTAAAACGGCTGATATGAAAACACTGAACAAGCATTCTAGTAGCATTTATAGACGAATTTGTGAGACGTCGTCATGAATCAGTCTGTTTCCCCATCAGACCACCAGAGGGAGCCATCACCTGAGTTCTGAATCTCTCCTGAGCCTCATCTTCACTACATTTCCCATAAGCCTTTGCCTCCTGTTCCCAGACCTCACCAGCTGTTCCTCATTCAAGCAATCACCACAAACATTTATAAGGAGGCTTCAGACTGTGCCCAGGTGCAAAGTCTTGTTCTGGTTTTTCCTGCAATTCTGAGCGTTACCTCCTGTTCAAGCCTGCCTCGACCCCGGCCTGTCTTTGACCACCGATCTGCCTCAGCCTCTGACAAACCCTTCGCCGTTCCTGACCTCTGCCAAGTTCACCACGTCTTACCCAAGCTTCTTAAATAATATGGATCCATCGGACTCGTTACAGACGTGAAAAGAATCTTACAGTATATACGTGCGTAAATGAGATTTTGCCTGCATAAGAGGTGATTCATGCGTGATTTTTGTGTGTTGTTACTTTCAAGCTGTTGTTGTAGCAACTACATAAAAAAAAATCCAGTTGCTGAGAGACTGACGCTAAACAAATCTCACTTTGAGCCTATTATTAATGACAAAAAAGTAATTGAAACAACTTAGGATGACTGGCTTATTGTAAGCAAAAGTAAAAGGCAAAAAAAAAAAAGATGGGCAAAAAGTGACAAAAGTTGACAACTAAAGCGGTCAACAAAAAATGTAGCAACCCAACTCACCCTCCCCCCTCTAATTTACAGGTGCCCAAACAACAGGTGACTAATAATAACAAAAAATGTCTCCGCCCATGTGATCCACCAGGTAATTGTCAGCTCAATATGACCGCAAACAATACCATAATAAAACGAAACAATATTCATTCACTTTAATATATAAACAATAGTTTGATTCATGGCTACTACAGTTGTAATTTTAATTTGTGCATGTGTAAATTGAATTTCTTTTTTTTTTTTTTTTTTTTTACTTATGCACAAAACGTATTATATGAGTCAAGAATTACGCACATACAAATCCAAAGTTATGCACAAATCCTAAATTACACGCACTTGGAGTGAGTCTATTTTCTCTCCGTACCGTTACCTCAAATGGTCGCTCTTCATAGTCGATGAGGAAGCCGTTCAGGTCGTACTGGTTCTTGTACTCTTCCATCAGCTGCAGCATCTCCTGGTCGTCAGGGTTCCTCTGGAGGAAGGTGTAGGCACAGGGGACAGCCTTCTGCAGGTTCTTCATCTGTGCACAAGTTCAGCATCTCAATTTGACGCCCTACTAACGTAAAATCATCATTTGATGTTTAAAAGCAGGTCTGTCTCACTTCTGAGTGGGCGAGGTGCAGATATCTGTACGGAGATCTTCTGCTGAAGTCCCGCAGGATTTCTCTGCTGGGAGAAGGGAGCTGCAGTCCAGGAAGGTGAGCCCTGCACCTCCTCTGACAGGAGGATTTCACCACCGCGACCCAGTCTGTGCTGACGGTCGGACGCTCCTCCGGCCTTCTGCTGCAGAGCCGCGCGCAGTGTCTGGCGCCGTCTTTCAAAAGTCTGAACAAACGTAAACTCAACTCCAAGTAGTGGATGGATTCCGTCCAGTTCTTTGCAGCGCAGGCGTCCGTTGCCCTCCTGTAGGCAGTGGCGAGGGGCATGAGCTCCTCTGCGGGGAAACTCCTGAAGCTGTAGCTTTCATACTGCGCCGCTGAGAAAGTCAAGGTGACACAGAGAAGGAGCATGAAGCACGCGTTGGGTTTCATGATGAAGTCCTGTTGTTCTCAGTGTCTGGCTTGGTCTGCTGAAGCAATCAGGAGTCTGTGGGAGTTCTGAGGCTCGGGTTTCCCAGACGTAGAACACAGATGGAAACTTAACCAAAAAAGGAGGAATTGTGAGTGAGTTCATTATTGTGGTTACAAGTAAGGTTTTCAGGTAATTCCTTTCTATAGATTTGTATTATCCCACAATAATTGTGAGATTCTGTTTCTTTTTAAATATTATTTACGAGTTCTTCCGTACGTTTTTTGACGAGTAAAAACTCAAGCACACTTTATGCGATTTATGCAATCTTGGTATCAAAACGTGTGGCTCGTTAAGGACATTAGTGCTTGTATTTTTGGTTTTCGCAAATTTTACGGTTTTCGCGATTTTGCGCAATTTATGCTAATTTTTAAGTCAATTTATTTATTTATATTAACAAATATATATTAATTATTTATTATTATTATATTATTTATATTAATAAATACATATTAATAAATAAATTGGAACGATATGGCATTAGGGGGATAGTGTTAGACTGGATTAAATGTGAAGGTCGGAAGTGCTCGTTTCCATTTTTTGGACAGAAAGGTGCGACACAGGGGTCTGATTTTGGCCCAGTATTATTTATCATGTTTATTACTGATTTATTAAAGGTTTATAGAATATTCAAATAAGTTTATTTGCTGATGACACAAATGTTTTTTGTGATGGGGATGATTTACAGCAATTCATAGAAGTTGTAAAGATGGAGATGGAAAAAGTGAAGATGTGATTTGATGTAAATAAATTTTGACTACATTTATGTAAAAGAAAATAATGTTACTTGGTAATTCTAATGGTAAAAATCTAAAGATTGACATGCACATAAATGGGGTGAAACTTGAAAGAATTTATGAGGATTAATTTATTGGGGTTATAATAGATTAAAAGCTGACCTCATTCTTTTTCCTTAACCCCTTCCACTTTTGGGGTCCCTGGGGTGCTGGAGCCTAACCCAGCTGTGATCGGGCAGGAAGCTGGAGTATCCTGTGTGAGCCCACACATGCATGGGGAGAACATGCAAATTCCACATAGAAAGGTCCCAAGATGATGTTTTTGAATCTCCAGCTGGGATTTGATCCAGGGCACTTCTTACTGTGAGGCAAGAGTGCTAACCACTGCACCACCATGCAGCCCATACTGCCCTGGAAAGCACTTGTTCGTTATTTACACACTAAACTGTCCAAAAGTAAAACTGGTTCTGGACCACAAATCTCTCCACATTTTATATTGTTCATTGGTCTTACTATACTTTTCTTACTTTGTAGAGTTTTGGGGAAATAACTATAAGACAACGTTACATTCACTTTCAATTCTTTAAAAGAGAGCAATACGAATCATTCACAAAGCAGGTTACCAGGAGCACACAAACAAACTATACAATCAAAATTATTCACATTCTATGATCTACTAGAGCAGGGATTGGCACCCTTTAACAGTAAAAGAGCCATTTGGACTGTTGTTCTACTGATCAAAACCTAGAAGGAGCCGCATTGATTTATGTTAGCCTTTGATTTTCATTCATAACCTTCTTTTAGTTTTTTTAATAAATATGAATGTCTACTTTTGTCACGAACAAAAGCAAAAAGATATATTAAAATAAACTGGTGTCTCTTAAACAGAGAATTTTTTAAACATTTTTAACTTTAGAAGCAAAAAAGCAAGCTTGTTGCTTAATTACTAGCTGAACGTCAAATTAGCATAACACTTCTCTGTAAATTAAATCAGCCAAAAATTTTAGCATGTTGCTGAAATAAAAGCTAAACTCAAAATTAGCCTAAAATCCCTAGTAGATAACAAATTAGCAAAAAATGTTAGCATATTGCTTAAATATTAGTTAAACTACTAGCATAAAAAATTAATTAGAGGCCAAATAGACGCCTCATGATTGGAAGATAGTGGGTTCGATTCCCTGCCCGCCCATGTGTCGAAGTGTCCTTGGGCAAGACACTGAACCCTAAATTGCCTCTGGTGGGAGGTTGGCGCCAGTGTTCGGCAGCGGAGCCACCACCAGTGTATGAATGTGTGTGTGAATGGATGGGTCTGTGACTGTGAAGCACCTTGAGCCCTCGAAGGAGGGAAGAAAACGCTATACAAGTATTTACCAAATTAGCCAAAAATATCTACTTTTGTCACAAATAAAAAAATAAATAAATAAACTAGCATCTCTTAAAAAGAGAATTTTTTAAAACGTTTTTAACTTTAGTAGCAAAAAAGCTAGCTTGTTGCTTAGATGCTAGCTGAACCCCAAAATAGTCTTAAAAGTCCTCAGTGAAATAATTTACTCAAAAACGTTAGCATGTTGCTAAAATATAAGCTAAATTCTAAATTATTTAAAAAAAACCAATTGATTAAAAAAAATATCTTAAAACATCAGCATTTTACTAAAATATTAGCCAAACTCTAAATCATCCTAAAAACCCACTAGAAAACAAATTAGCCAAAAACGTTAGCATGTTGCTAAAATATAAGCTAAATTCTAAATTATTAAAAAAAAAAAAGTTGATAAAAAAAATAGCTTAAAACATCAGCAGTTTACTAAAATATTAGCCAAACTCTAAATCATCCTAAAAACCCACTAGAAAACAAATTAGCCAAAAACGTTAGCACGTTGCTAAAATATAAGCTAAATTCTAAATTATTTAAAAAAAACAGTTGATTAAAAAAAATAGCTTAAAACATCAGCATTTTACTAAAATATTAGCCAAACTCTAAATCATCCTAAAAACCCACCAGAAAACAAATTAGCCAAAAACGTTAGCATGTTGCTAAAATATAAGCTAAATTCTAAATTATTTAAAAAAAATAGCTTAAAACATCAGCATTTTACTAAAATATTAGAAAAAACACTAAATCATCCTAAAAACCCACTAGAAAACAAATTAGCCAAAAATGTTAGCATGTTGCTAAAATATAAGCTAAATTCTAAATTATTTATAAAAAAAAACAGTTGATAAAAAAAATAGCTTAAAACATCAGCATTTTACTAAAATATTAGCCAAACTCTAAATCATCCAAAAAACCCACTAGAAAACAAATTAGCCAAAGACGTTAGCATGTTGCTAAAATATAAGCTAAATCCTAAATTATTAAAAAAACAGTTGATAAAAAAAAATAGCTTAAAACATCAGCATTTTACTAAAATATTAGCCAAACTCTAAATCATCCTAAAAACCCACCAGAAAACAAATTAGCCAAAAACGTTAGCATGTTGCTATATTATAAGCTAAATTCTAAATTATTAAAAAAAAAACCAGTTGATAAAAAAAATAGCTTAAAACATCAACATTTTACTGAAATATTAGCCAAACTCTAAATCATCCTAAAAACCCACCAGAAAACAAATCAGCCAAAAACGTTAGCATGTTGCTAAAATATAAGCTAAATTCTAAATTATTAAAAAAACACAGTTGATAAAAAAAAAGCTTAAAACATCACCATTTTACTAAAATATTAGCCAAACTCTAAATCATCCTAAAAACCCACTAGAAAACAAATTAGCCAAAAACGTTAGCATGTTGCTAAAATAATAGCTAATCTTCAGCCAGAGAGCCACAGAGATAAAAGAGCCACATGTGGCTGTGGAGCCGCAGGTTGCAGACTCCTATACTAGAGTATTGTACAGCTCGAATAATATTTAAGGCAGAAAACAATTTATTACCTACCAAAATCCAAAGATTATTCATTAAAAAGGAGGAAAAATACAATCTTAGGGTAAAAAATACATTTTTCATGAATAAAGCACGAACAAATAAAAAAAGGTTTTGTGTTTCAATATGTGGCGTGAAACTGTGGAACAGAACCAGTAAATGCTTGAAACAATGTCCAAACATAAAAATATTATGAACTTTTAGTTAGAACACAGAACTTTACATTGGGTGCTCAGGGCTTAGGAATATATTTTTCTATTGTTCAGGGCTGAGAATTTATAAGATATTTTTTTCTTCTTCTCGCTCCCTTTCAGATTTTTGTTGTTTCAATGATTAGTTGTTGCTCTACATAGTTTTCTTCAATGTCTGAAATAAATGCTATGAACTGAACTGAACATCTGCTTTTCATAGAAATTACTAAAAAGAAAAGATGGGAAAATTATTTAAATCTACATAATAAAAATAATAAAAACATTAAAACATAATACATATGCACATACTGTATATGTTTATGGAAATAAAAAGTAAAATTACTGGAAAAACAATCATTCAGGGTGGTTTTTATATACCTTTAAAATGTTAAAAATGGAGGAATTTAAAAAATATCATACAAAAAATTTGAATTTAATATTAGAAATCTGAAAGAAAAATGTTGTGGTTGTTGTGTTTTTATCCTCAATGTTTTCTTTCATCATGCACATTTTGCTTTTATCTTTTTATTCACTTATTTATTACATTTTTTTAATTATGTTTAGCTTTTAATCTCCAGTCCTTAGTTCAATTTTAAATAAAGTTGATGATGATGAACATTATCTTCTCTAAACGTGACTAAAAAGATGCGGAGAGGCTAAATGACCATCAAACAAGACAAAAAGAGGATTTCAAAACTCAAGACCCGTCAGAAAAAAAGTTTTTGACAATTTAACAAAAATAAAACAAATTATAAAATAAAAAAATGTATAAATGTACAGTTGGACCACAACATTATTGACCCTTTATGTCTTGAAAAAAGGGATTTAAGTTGTGAATTGTAAATTAAATAGATTGTTTGGATGTGTTATCACCCAGTCAAATCAAAACTGGATCAAATCAAAATGAATCAAATAAAACAGGACACTATGTAATTGTCAAAAGAAAGAATAAATATTCTCAAAATTGCAGTTTTCAGCCACTCCTCTCATTTTCTGTCATTCTTCCCATCTACTTCTTGAGTTTCTTTGATTCCGTTCTGTTTTTTGTTAGAATTTTGTGTGAGATCCTTTTTTTTTTTTTTTTTTTTACATTTTTTTAATCAACAGTGTAATAATTGTTTTACCACATTTTGTTTTTTTATTAAACATCTTTTCATAGAGTTTCTGTCTGCTCTCTAACTTGCTATTGACGGAATGTTCCATTACTGCAGAGAGACGGGGGAGGATGAAACACTTTCCCATGAGCAGTCTAATGCCGTTTTAGTGATTTGGGTTATTCATGACAGAGTTAAATTATAATGGGAATAACAAATATTTTTTGCTTTATTAATTTTTACCTTCTTTTTAATGTTTTTTCATTTTATGTATTTATTTATTTGGCTGCTGTAATTGGTTCTACCTGCAAACAAAAAACAAATAGTCAAATTAATTTTTAAACTCTGCAGGGTTAAGTGGGGCCCCAGAAGTGTTGTGCCCCCAGACGATGGCCCGCTCTTGCCTAATGGTAGGTGCGGCCCTGTATTCAGACTTTTCTGAAAGAAACCATTTAGAAAGTATCTTTGTGCTTACAAAAAAAAAGCGGTTCATGCAAACATAAAAAAGGCTCCAGCTGTGTGCCACCCATTCAACTTTTGTTGTTAATTCTTCACAGTAATTTTATCTGTTTGTAAACTTTTTGGTGGTTTTTATGTCTTCAAAATCCTCTTCGACTAAACAAGTTCTGGTCCAGCAAATTTTTAAAAGAACATTACCACTCCCTCCAATGAAAGAGTCCCGAAGATCCATCTGCAAACAAACCCAGAACTGGAATCTGATGGTTTCTGGTCTTTAACCCTGTAAAGTTCACTGTCACATCAAAGAACTGACAGTAGATTCAAATATCCTGGAACTAAAATGTTTCTTAAAGCTTAAGATAAAATCCTGGAACAAAGGGGTATCAAATCTTCTTTTTTTTTTTTTGTAATTTTTTGTTCACAATGTTAGTTTTAGATTAAAAAATATTAACACGAGTGTTGAGGATAAAATCAACCTATTTTCTGTTAATTATTTGATCCAAATATTATTTAATATGGTGCAACTTTATATTAAAGTATTTAATATTATATAATTTTAAAGTCTTAAAATTAAGACAAACAATATATGAACTAGAAAATTTGCATTACCTGCGTTAATGCTACTGTGAATTGTTTTTGCTGAAAGTAGTCGCTAAAGATGCTGCAGCTTTTTGCTGAAAATGGTGATTTAATTTAATATAATCAAAGGGATTTGCTGAAAATGCAAAATGTTAAATTTGCTAAAATTCTGGAAATATCAATAAAAAACTAATTAAAATTAAAAAAGTGCTGAAGTTAATATACGTTTTTGAAAAATTTGTAGAAACATTGCTTAAAAATCTCTAATACATGATAATTTTGCTAAAATGTTAATTGTGTTGCTTAAATATTAGCTACACTTCAAATTAGCCACAAAAAACATCAGTAGAATTAGCCAAAAAAGCTAGCTTGTTGTTTAAATACTAGCTTAACTCCAAAATAGCCTAAAATACCTCAGTAAACTAAATTAGTCAAAAACATTAGCCTGTTGCTGAAATACAAGCTAAACTCTTAATTAGCCTATAAAAACCTCATTAGATAATACTGGCTAATTAGTGGCGAATTAGTAGCTTTTTTTTTGGGCTAATTAATTAAGCTAACATATTAGCACCGTGCTAGCTTTTTTGACTAATTTGGCATCAAATTTTGTTTTTTGGGCTAATCTTAAACAAAAATCTTCAGCATATTCAGCAACCACGTTCTGCAAATTGCATTCACACATGCATTATCGCAGGTAATGCACTTTTCTAGTCTCAATTGAAAATGCAAAAAACAATTTCATAAAAGGATGCAATGAAAAATGTCATCAAAGAGAAATAGAAGTACCGGTAAGTGAGGTCAACTCAATTCACCTAAAACAAATGAGAGCTTTTGAACTAAAGCTGAATATTAATACTAAATATTAACATTTGATGATAATTAATTCTAGTAATGTAATTAAGTGAAATTTTATTTTTAAATTTTCCTTGTTTTCTAGCTTATTTTTACTTGTTTGATCTCAAATTAAAGGCCAATTTTCTTTCTTTTTCAGCTCAAATTTGTGCTCAGGAGGGGGCGTGGCCTTTTAATTTATACTCGGAGACCCAGTCCGATATAAAGCTGAAATCCGCCTACTTTGCTTTTTTTTTCCCCCTTCAATTTCTTGTGGTAGCGACATCTGAAATCCTGTCATCACTTTTTTTAGTGATAACGACAATGGATGTCGTTTTCACAGGATAACAAATTTTATCATATCGGGATAACAACATTTTCTTAAGATATTGAAATCTACAATCAGGTAATCACTTTTCTATTAGTAATAAAAACATGTAACATCAATATAACATCTTTTTCTCATGATAATGACATAAATGTTGTTTTCACAGATCAAAAAAGATAAGATAAAAAAATGTCTTATCTCAGGATAACGTCTTAACATTTTGACATCTGCAATCACATTATCACATTTTTAGTAGTGATAACGACATAATGTTGTTTTCTAAAAGGTAATTTTTTAATCTTAGGAAAACAACATTGTTTTCTTGTGATAATGACATCCACAATCATGTCATCACATTACTAGTAGTGATAACGACATAGATGTCGGTTTCACAAGATTACAAATTTTGTTATCTTAGGATAACGTTGTTTTCTCGTCATGATGTAATCTATGATCCCGTTATTAGTTTTCTAGTAGTCATAACGACATAGTAGATGTAGTCATTTTTACAAGATAACAAACTTTCTTATCTCGGGATAACGACATAGTTTTCTCGCGATAACGACATCTTTTATCATGTTTTTATTTTTCCAGTGAGAATGACATTGCGGATGTTATTTTCACAAGATAGCAAATGTTGTTATCTTGACATAAAAACAGTGTTGTTTCGTGATAATGAGATCTACAATCTCATTATCGCTTTTTTAGTAGTGATAACAACATGGTAGATTTCGTTTTCCCAAGATAGCAAATGTTGTTATCTTGACATAAAAACAGTGTTGTTTCGTGATAATGAGATCTACAATCACGTTATCATGTATCTAGTAGCGATAACAACATAGTAGATGTCATTTTTACAAAATAACACATTTTCTCATCTCAGGATTGCATTTCTTGTGATAACATCAACAATCACTTTTTTTTAACTTTTCTAGTGATTAGAAAATGTAATATATCGTTTTCACAAGATAACAAATTAGTTATATCGAGATATCGACATTGTTTTCTCATGATAATGACATCCACAATCCCGTTATCACTTCTAATGACATGATAGATGTCATTTTCACAAGATGACACATTTTGTTATCTCGGAACAAGAACATAGTTTTTTTCGTGAGATTATTGTTTTTTTAGTAGTGATAACGACATAGTAAATGTCGTTTTTACCAGACAACATATTTTCTTATCTCGGGACAACGACTTTGTTTTCTCTTGATAATGATTTCTACAATCACATTATCACAGTTCTAGTAGCGATAACAGTAGATGATGGTAGACGTCTTTTTCACAAGATAACAAATTTTCTTATCTCGGGATAACAACTTCGTTTTCTCGTGATAATGATTTCTACAATCGCATTATCACGGTTCTAGTAGCGATAACATAGTAGATGATGATGTCTTTTTCACAAGATACGAGGGTAACAACTTCGTTTTCTCGTGATATCTACAAGGCATATCACGACACATAGTTTGATGTTTTTTGCAATAATTATAATAACTATATATATATATATATATATATATATATATATATTTTTTTTTTTTTTACAAGATAACAATCATCTCTGGCTCCAGCCAAATGAAGCCAATTCAGTTGCCATTTTTCCTTGATACGTCCCCATGTTGCCATGTTGGAACCAGATGACGTTTGTAAGCGGTGATTTGTCCGAGTCAACGTTTCTATGGCAACCACTGTTTAAAAGTCACACCACTACCATTGAAAGTGGCCTCGGGTTTTGAATGTTAAAGGTGGGGACCACTAGCTTTTACTAAAGTATCTCATAGGCCAGTTTATAAATAAAAAATATATAATGAAAAAAGTAGAATTAGCAGCAAGAATAGTTATTCTGTGACGTCGTAATAGCTGTTTGTTGTTTCAATTAAAGTCTGGGGGATTTTAGCTGTCTGGGAGCAGAGGGAACTTCCTGTTTGGAAGGCGAAGGGGGAGGGGAGGATGTGTCCAGTTCTCATATACAATCAAGGGAAGCAACTAAAGCTGTAATCCTTTCAAAGTAAAAGTTTGCCAAAAACTAAACTGAAATCCCTATAATGTTGAATTTTCTTAAATACATTTCAGCCAAAAAATGTTAGAAGTTTTTAGTGGAAATTTTTTTGCTTTATGAAAAAAATAAAATTAAAAAATATATAATAATAATAATAATTTGTGCTTATTTTTATGGTTTCATTTAAATACATTTAGACAATATTTTTTTCCCTAATTGTATTAAAGTAAAAAGTAATTAAAGGCTAACAGAGACTCGTCCCCTCCTCCAACATTCCTCCCACTCTGCAGAAAAGTCTGCACAGACCTGGAGATTGTCCACGTTTACAGCATGCCCACTCCCGCCGCCCCGCTCCACGCAGCCACTGCAACTCCCATGTCCTCCTCTGGTTTTCTCCTTTTCTTTTTTCCGTCAAGGATGTCCTCCACGCGCGTTCTCCTCTCCCTTCTGTGCGCGTGCTCCGTCGCGGACTGCAACCCCAGTCCCGTGGTGGGAGATGTGGTCGTGGACAGATACTTTATTCCTAAAGAATGCGTCAGGGATGCAAAAGACGGAGACTTTGTGCGCTACCATTATAACGCCACTTTCCTGGACGGGAAAGCCTTTGATTCCAGGTGAGTTTGACTTTTCTGATTCTTGTTTACGTGTCCAAACAACTCGCCACATCTTTTCTTTCTGCGTGACCCACTTTTCTGCGCTTCCTTCGGTTCGCAGCTACGAGCGTGGAGCCGCTAAGGTGGGCCTGATCGGGGAGGGCCGCCTCCTCGTCGGCGTGGATAAAGGGCTGCAGGGGATGTGCGTCAACGAGCGCAGGAGGATCACTGTCCCCCCGCACCTGGCCTACGGAAGCACCGGTGCAGGTAGACTCACCTGAACTTTTAAAAAGTCTTCAAGCAAGAACATTCAACTTCTTCTGCTTTCCAGCTCCAAGTTCAGCCAAACAAACAAAAAAAAGTTCGACATCCCATGTGTCAAAGCTAAGGCCCGGGGGCCGGATGCGGCCCGCCAGATCATTTTATTTTATTTTTTATTAATGACCCAATGTTGTCTTGCGCTTATTTCTAATTTTAATAATTTTGACATAATATATTCTTTAAAAAAGAGTCATATTGAAAGTTATTCAAGGTTTAAAGGGTCACCAAACAGGGAAGTCGGCCTCAGCGGAAATTTGAAAATCCAGTCAAAGGGGTGGGGCTTGGGGCCAGGACTTTTATCATTACTGGAGCTGCAGATCATGACGTCAGACTTCTGAAACTCACATGATTTGACCAATCACAAAATTCAACTGTAATACCTCATTTAAACCCATGGGGGGCAGCACACAGATGGTTTTTGAATACATTTTGACGAATTAAACTGTTTTATTTCTATTTGTCAAAAAATTTCCTGACAGCACTTTTAAAGCCCCGTTTATAGATGTCAACATAAAAAAATAATAATTTAGAGTTGGTTACCTTTAAATTGATTTAATTTCTTGTTTTTGTTTTTGTTTAGGAAAAAGGAACAGATTATATAAGAATTGCTTTTTTCACTCTGTTCCAGTTGTTCTTTTTGACTTGTGTGTCAAGTTTCTCTTAAAAAAAAATATTAAAAAAATAACATAATTCCACAAAGAAACAAAGACGAGGTTAAAATGATGTGGAAAATGTATAGGGTGCTGTTTGTGTAGTTACAAAGTCAAATATTAGTAAATTAAATATTTAGCCTGTTTTAGGAAAAAAACAGGTTTCAATTTTCACCTATAAATTCATGTAGTTTACTAACTAAATATTTAGTTCGGAAGCTAAATATTTAAATGTATTATATTATTATATATGTAGTTTGCAAGCTAAGTTTGCAAACTAAATGTTTAAACATTTAGTTTCCAAATTAAATATGTAGATTTGACATGAATATTTATTTTACTAACTAAATATTTTTTAAAGGGTCTACACCATGTAAAATCAATGTTTTGATATTTTTATTTGTATTACAATGCCCATAAACAACCCTAAAGCGGTATTTTGATTAGTTCATGCATTTCTAAAAAGCTGCGCTCTGAGCACCAGCCCCTCCCAACCCATGAAAACAAGTGGGTTCTCACAAGCTGATGTCACAAAGTGAAAACCTCCCCTTTCAGGAAGAGTCTGCTCTGCCAGCACCGCCCCCAGACTATTGGTGATCTGCACTGTTTTAAATACACAATACCATCTTCCAATTGTGTCCCAACTCCAATATCCACACGGTCGTTACTTTAGACGGTGGACTCTAACAGTGGCCTGCTCCTTTAAGACTCCGCCCCTCCCCCGGCTCGTTGACAGTCGTGCAGATGTCGGCAGTCTGGGCTATTTGCGTTGTAATCCAGTGTTGTGACCAGGAAGCGCTCATTGGATTTAGTGTTTAAACTTTGTGGGGTGGCATACGGCAAAGAACATTCTTGTGAGGAATCTGCACCTCTTTCCTAAACGTATCGGAGAAGAGCGCAGGCAGACGGGTGATTTTGAGAATACGGCTGCAGAAAAAGGATCCAGCGATTTCCTAGTGGAACTCATAAACATTTACAGAATTTTCACTGGACGAAGTGGGGTCACACATCGAAAATGCCTTATTGCGAAATGAGGATTCACATAGTTTTCCCTCCTCTGAGCTACAACTTACAATGAAATGTAATGACCACACTTAGAAGTAAAAGTAAATATTGTTTCTAATGCAGTTTACTGGAATTCCTTCTGGATTATTTTTCGTCTATCTTTCCTTTCAGGTGATGTGGTTCCTCCCGACACCACGCTGGTGTTTGACGTCCACTTGTTGGATTTGTGGAACAAAGCCGATCTGGTCGTCACCACCACGGTTAGCACTCCTAAAGACTGCAAGCGATCGGTGATGCGTACAGATTTTGTGCGGTACCACTTCAACGGCACGCTGCTGGACGGCACCGTCTTTGATTCCAGGTGAATTCTGGATTTTTGCCTGAATGTTTCGGCTTTTTGTGATTGACACTCGTTGTGCGTCTCGGCCGTCTTTGGCATATTTGACTTTGCGCCCGCAGCTACGTCAGGAAGCAGACGCAGAACTCCCTGGTCGGCGAGGGCTGGCTCATAAAGGGCATGGACGAGGGCCTGCTGGGCATGTGCGTGGGGGAGATCCGACACATCGTCGTCCCGCCGTTCAAAGCTTACGGAGAGAAGGGATCAGGTGAGAAACAGTTTGTTTCCAAGTAGGACCAGAAAATGAAAATTCAATTTGAAATTTTCCTGTTAGGAGAGGAAATCCCCCCCCAGGCGACTCTGGTGTTTGACGTTCTGTTAGTGGACATCCACAACCCCAAAGATAACATCACGGTGGAGAACCAGGTGGTGCCAGAGTCGTGCTCTCGCCGCTCCGTGGTCGGAGACTACATCCGGTACCACTATAATGGGACTTTCCTGAATGGAGTGACCTTTGACACCAGGTGTGCTGCTGTTTCTCTGGAGTCACGTGAACCTACCAGGTAAATCGTCCTAAAAGTTGAATTTTTGTTTTTCCCAGCTACCAGAGGAACAGCACCTACAACACTTACATCGGGATGGGGTATGTGATCTCGGGTATGGACCAGGGCCTGCAGGGAGTCTGTGTTGGGGAGAGGAGGAGAGTCATCATCCCTCCACACCTGGCGTACGGAGAGCAAGGAGCTGGTGAGTTAGAGCTCCAAGAAGAACCTTTGTATCCCTCAGGCTACGGACGTACCAGGCATGTGACACCTTAAAAAATGCACTGAACACAGGTTCTTCAACACACGTTTAGCCCATGATGTAGTTATACTGGACAAGCAGAAAGGGTCTTCTTCTTCATCGTATTGGTTTTCGTCTTCGGCATCTTGATCTTCGTTGTATTGGTCTTCATCTTGGTCTTTGTCTTCTTTGTTTTCTTGGTCTTCCTTAGTCTTGGGCTTTTCCTTGATCTTCTTGGTTTTCTTCATCTTCTTTGTCTTCTTTTTTGTCGTCTTGGGCTTCGCCTTGGTCTTCATCTTTTTTTTTTTATTGGACCTCTTCATCTTGGTCTTTTTGGTCTTGGTCTGCTTCATCTTTCTAATTTTCAACTTTGTCTTCTTGGTCTTTGTCCTCTTGGTCTTCTTTGTCTTGGTCTTCTTGGTCTTGGTCTGCTTCATCGTCTTGGTCTGCTTCATCTTCTTGGTCTTGTTTGTATTGGTCTTCTTGGTCTTTTTCTTCTTTGTCTTGGGATGCTTCATCTTGGCCTTCCTGGCCCTGGTCTTCTTTGTCTTGGTCTTCTTGGTCTTTTCTTCTTTGTCTTGGTCTTCTTGGTCTTGGTCTACCTCTTCTTAGTTGTCTTTGTCTTCTTGGTCTTCTTGGTCTTGGTCTTCTTTGTTCTGGTCTTCTTGGTCATTGTCTTCTTTGTCTCGGTCTGCTTCATCTTGGTTTGCATCTTGGTCTTTTTTGTCTTCTTCTCCTCTTTCTCCTCCTCCTTCTAATTACTTGCGCATCTCTGACACCTACAGTTGGGAGAGGATCGGGGAGAAAAGTCGAAGCTTTCTTTTACAGCTCTACTCTGATATATGAAAGACTTGATGTTGTATAATTTTGGCAAACCTTAATTTCTCCTCCATGATCAGCTTCTAAACAGTTGACATTTCCATGAATTAAATAGGACACCCTTCATACATCACCACCCAATCTAAGTGTCTGATTGGTCAAAGTTCAACTGGTTTTTCTGGCAATGTGCGTTCAAAGGCGTTTTTTAGGTAGAACCCGAAAACGGTTGTAAAAATCCGCAAATCTACGCGTGATCGCAAGACTTTTGAACTCCATAGCCCCCTTTCACGTTTACATAGATTTTCATAGTAAGTTGAGGAAGCTGCGTTTCCGTTTTGAACGTAGCATCAGATCTTTTCTGTGGTTTACTTGTGAATTTGTCTGTCCAGGAGATGTGATCCCCCCGTCTCCTGTTCTCGTCTTCGATCTCGACGTCATCGACTTCCACAACCCCAGTGATAAGGTGGAGATCCAGACCCTCCTCAAACCTGAGGTCTGCAACGACACCTCTGCAGAGAACGACCTGGTGCACTATCACTACAACTGCACCCTGATGGACGGCACGCTGCTCTTCTCCTCGTGAGTCGGGTTCCCTGCGCCAGCTTCTTATTGCGCCGTGGTTTGCTATAAGTGGCATCGACTTCAATCCTCAGACACGACTTTGAGAGCCTCCAGGATGCAGTTCTCGGTGCCGACAAGGTGATCGACGGGCTGGACGAGGGTCTGCGGGGCATGTGCGTGGGCGAGAGGAGGCTGATCACAGTGCCGCCTCACCTCGGACACGGAGAGAGGGGAGGTGAGGGTTCTGCCGTCTGGAGAGCGTAAAGGCGATCGCCCTTCAGAGAGAAACTGTGCTTTTAAAGCTGTCTTCTCATCCGCTAGCCTCTGGCGTGCCGAGCAGCGCCGTGCTGCTGTTCGATGTGGAGCTCGTGACCCTCGAGAAGGGCGTGCCCCCCGGTTACCTGTTCGTGTGGCTGGACGGCCCACCTGAAGACCTCTTTAACGCTCTGGACATGAACAAGAACGGAGAGGTGCCGCAGGAGGAGGTGTGTGTGACGCATGACATGTTTGTTCAGTAAAGGTAAACGTCCATAACTGTTTCTGATGCCGTCTGCATACGAGCAGTTTCAAAAGTTTAAATGCAGATTTTTAACTTTTTTTTTTAAGAAATCTGGGAAAATACTTTTAATCATAAAAAACTAATTTAAGCAAAAAAAATTTAAACATTAGTTGGAATCCTGGTTTGATGATCTTTAATCTTTTATCTCTTCAGCAAAAACAACTATTTTTATTCTCTGCAGAAAAGTTTGTATTTACTGTAACTTTGGTCAACTTTTGCAGTTAAACTGACATTTTAAACTTATGAATTGATCTTGTTTTCAGTGAGATTACATCTGTCTCAATAAAAAAAATATATGTATATAATAATAAAACACCCCAAAAAAAAAAAAAAAGTTTAATGTTTTACAGTAACACATTTGCAGTTAAAAGGAAATGTCAAGCTTATTGACTGTTTTATAGTGATGGCATCCATCCGTCTGTCTGTCCTTCCATCCATCAACTAATAAAATAAATAAGAAAACAATAAATAAATTATCAGGAAAAAAAAAACATAATAAATAATGAAATAATTACGGAGGCCAAAAGTAGCCTGCCCTACTTTTTTTTTTTGGGATGGTTTTCTCGTGATAACAAGAATAACGAAAAAGTAAGCGTCCCGCTGTCCCTTTCCCGCGTGGAGATGCCGAGACTTCACCTGTTTTAAGTCTCGTTTATGGTTAACAAGAAAAACAGCAGAAGAAAACTCCACAAAAGTTGTTTTTAGTCTATTTTTAAAATTATTTTATTATTGAGTCTGCGCTCCTCAAACGTCTCATTTATCAGCTCTTCTCCCTTTATTTCCCCAAACCTCCGAACAGGCTGATTGACAGATCAAAGAGCCGACGAGAATCTGCTCATGATGTGTTCAATGAACTCCAGACATTAGAGAACCCAAACAGACACTCGGCCCAACTCAGTCTGCTGCTGTGCTTTTGTCATTTTTATACAATCCTCAGCAAAACGAAGCAGTTTTTTCAGAAAAAAATTTCGACAATATTTAATCGATCGATTTTATAAGCATCAGTTTGACGTTTTCTCTGATAGCCTGCTTTGTTTTGCTGCCGATGTCCAGAGGTCAGTGAACGCACCATGCAGAAACGCTCGGCAGACCTGACTGTTAATGTTTGTTTGGGTTTTTTGGAGAAATTAAGGGAGGTGCTAGTGCACGGACTGAATTAAGACGTTTAAAGAGCGTAGATCCACTAACAAATAAAAAATAGACTGAAAACAACTTCTGTGAAGTGTTTTCAAACAGGTGAGGTCTCTGTGTCTCCGTGTGGGAAAGGAAGAGGGAGACGCTTCATTCTTCTTTCTGGATTATTTCGTTATAACGAGGAAAAAAACTTTGTTTTCTCGTTTTAACAAGATAGTGGATCTCGTTACAACAAGAAAACTATCAAAAAAAGTAGGGTAGGCCGTTTTCAGCTTCCGTAAATAATAAATTAGGTAATAAGTAAAAAAAAAAAAAAAAAAAATTTTTTTAAAGTCAGTTTATTTCTGATTGTTTTTATATTAATGTTACTTTGGCTCCACCTGGTGGTGACATCAGGTAAACATTTGTTGGTCGTAACCGTAAACTTTTGGTAGATCTTCTTGATTATTGTATGTGATCGTCCATCTGTCCATTTAGGTAAAAAAAAAATGAAAAAAAAAGGTTACAAAAATAAATTGTTTTATAAATAAAATTTTCAGAAATGAAAAATTAAATACAAAAATTAAGTGAGTTTATTTCTAATTATTTGCATTTGCTTTGGCTCCACCTAGTGGGGACATCAGCTAAATCTTTGCAGTTAAATGGACATTTTAAACTTGCTGGTTAATTTTCTTGTTTCCAAAAAAATAAATAAATAAATAAATAAAATTATGAGGGGATAAAGGGAAAATTTTACAAGATTAAAGTCATGAAATCCTCAGGAAAAAATACCAAAAAGAGTTTTAAACATAAAAAAACAAAATTAATAAATTTAAAAAAAAAAAGTAAGTAAAAATAAACAAATTAATTTTTTTAATTAGTTTATTTCTGAATATTTGTATTTACTGTTACTTTGGCTCCACCTGGTGGTCACATCAGGTATATATCTGCAGTTAAATCCCAATTCAAACATGTGGATTAATCTTCTTGTTTTCAATCTGAAAACACCCCTCTATATCAATATAAAATGTATTTTTTAAGAGTCTTTAATTCAGATGATTCCCTTTCAGTTTGCAGAGTTCATCAAGCTGCAGGTGGACGAGGGCAAAGGCCGCATCAAGCCTGGACTGACCATGGAGCAGGTGGTGTCCGACATGTTCCAGAACCAGGACCGCAACAAGGACGGCGTGATCACGGCCAGCGAACTCAAACTCAAGGTAGACGAGGACAAGGAGCGGGAGGAGGCGAGGCACGAGGAGCTGTGACGAGCGCGCGGCGGCCGCTTGAGCTCTCTCTCAGGGATCAAACCCAAAACCTTCAACAGAAAACCAGACACTCTCCTCCATCCGCCCCACACTTTATTGTCCTTCGCTTCACATCGGACGATCGATAAAAGAAAACAAAGGAGTTTTTTTTAAGAGATGTACATTTGGTTAACAAGCACCTTCATTTGACCCTGAATTCATTAAAATGTTTGTTTAAAAAAACAGTTTCCGTTTTTAAACGACGACTTGTGAAAGCAAAAACACGCAAACTCTGAAAACGTGTCATGTAGAAAGACGGAGTGTAAAAAGTTTACAGATCAGTCTGTAGAAAACTGACTTTTAAAGTGATACTAGAATTGTGTTTTCTTTTACATTTGAAGCAAAATAATATATTTTTGGTGCAATTCTGGAAAATAGTTTCTTCTTTTGTGCAGGAAGGGAAAAAAACTAACGGATCAACATGGATACATTTTTTTTAGACCATACTTTAGATTTCACTTTCAAAATAAATGAAAAATAATATTAACATAATTCCCATTAAAAACATAATTCTCAACAATTATAGGTAAACATTTGACTAAAAAGGTAAAAATACGTCTAGTTATCTGTCTTTAACCCCTTGATGCCTGTTGTGTCAAATATGTGACAAACTAAAAACATAAGGTAAAATCTTTTTTCATAAATTCAGGCGTTAAACATCATAAATGTTGGAGTTTTCTGCAGCATTTCTCTTTTTTATTCTCCTAAAAAAACATTAAAAGCTTAAATACTGACAGCTAAATGAGCCGGAATTTCAAGTTTTCTCTAAAATAAAAGAAGAAGTGAAGGTGCAGAGCTGCGTTTGTCAGAGTGAAATCAAGACTCGTTGAGGTAAACTGAGATTCTCCGTAAACGCCGTCACTTCCCGTCTCCGCATGAGGTGATGCTTCTGAGGATGGCGTTGGGAACGTCCATGGTTTCGTCCCTCACCAGCACCACGTCGAAGGCGTTCACGTACGACTCTTTCCTCTCCTCCACCTGAAAACACGAAGCGGACGTCAGGAGAGCGCCGCGAGCCTCGAGCGCGCCGAGCGGCCGGACGTCCGACCTGGTCGTTGAGGAAGCCGACGGTCAGGACGTGGCGGGGGTCGGACACGCCGTCCGCCATGGTCAGGTCTCCCAGAGAGTCTCCCAGCAGCAGCACGTTGGGCCGGCCCCGCAGCTGAGAGAGGGCGGCCGCCTGGGTCACGGCGCCCTCTCGTTTGTTGAAGGTGTGGATCAGCTGACCTTTGAAGGCTCGCAGGACGCCCTGAATGACAGACGGCGATCTTTAGAAATGTGTAAGACACTCTGATCATCTTTTGGTCTTTAAGTGTTAAAAACACAATTTATATCAGCGCTTTCAATTAAAAAAAAAGATGTCTGAAAAAATCATTTGGTTTATTTCCTTAAAAAGAAACAAACGTAAAAAAGAAGAAGAAGGGAACTTTTAAAAACATAAGAGCTTATGAAACTGAAGGAGTTTATAACATAAAAAATATCTTTAATTATAGCTGCACAATTTATTGGGAAACTAATCAACAATAATTTGAACATTTTCTTGTTTTTTTTGCTTCTTACAGCAGTTTTTGAGTCTTTCCCACAAATGATGCTTTTTTAATGTTTTTATTAGAATTTCATCAAATTATCTGACATTTTGAATTAAATAAAAAACGCATAAAATCACAGAAAACGACCATAAAGAGAACGCTGCAGCTTCTTCAGTTCCAGCTGGAGATTTAAAAAACACACAGAGGCAGCAGAAATATTTTGATCTGGAAAAATGTAATTATATTTTAAGTTGTCAACTCTTTTCTTTACAATTATGGAATTTTACAAAAGGGTATCAGGGGATCCCAAAAGAGGAATAAAACAACACATTTTTGAAGATAAAGAAAACATTTTTTGAGGAAAAATTCTGAAATTTATGAGAATAAAGTCATAAAATCAACAAAAATCATATTTAAAATTATGAGAAAAAAGTTTAAATTTTATACAATTAAAGTTGTAAATTTTTTTGAGAAAATAAAAAACAAAACAAAAAAAAATTAAAGAATAGTCAAAAAATATGAGAAAAAAATGACAAAAATTTAAAATTACAACAATAAGGTAGGAAAATTATGAAGAAATAAAGGGCAAATAAAATATAAGATTCTTAAACTTCCAAGAATTAACATAAAGTCAATAATTTATTCAAATAAAGTCAGAAATTTACAATAATTCAAATCAAAAAGTTTTAAAAAAAAAGTAATTTACCAAAAAAAAGAAAAAATAAATAAATTTTGAGGGGGAACAGGGAAAAAAGTTATAAGAATAAAGTCATTAAGTCGTCAAATTTAGGAGAATAAGATTGTAAAATTAAGAGAAAGAGTAAAAAAAAAAAAAATACAAAAACAAAGTCTTTAAATATCAGAAAAAAAGGAAATTTAAGAGAATGAAGACGTAAAATTAGAAATTTATTTTTTAAATTTAAGTTTAAAATTATATAAATACACATCAAAATTCAGAATAAAGTTATACATATTTGGTGAAAAAGTAAAAAAAATGTGAGAATATTCATTAAATTATTTAAAAATCTGTATTAAAAAAGTATTAAAAATGGCGATAAAGTCATAAAATCAATACTATTTTTTAATTTACAAGAGCAAAGTCATAAAACTTTGAGATGTGTCAAAAATTCTGGAGAATTAACTTAACTCAGTGAAAAAAATGAAACAATTTACAAGAATAAAGCTATAAAATTATCAGAATAAATAAATTCTGATATTATTCTGATATTTTTAAAAGGTTAAAAATTCTGGGGAATTAAGTCCTTAAATTTTAAGAAAAAAATGTAGAAAAATAAATCATAAAAATATGAAAATGGAACATTTTTACAGTCATGAAATCACGATAAAAGTCTGCAATTTATGAAAATAAGATTATAAAGAAAAAATAGATTTAGATTCTGAGACAAAGTGAAAAAAAATATAAGAATAGTCATGAAAAATGAGGAAAAATGTGAAGAGTTTGAGAATAAAGATACAAAATTATGAAAATAAAAGTCAACAAATAAAAAGAATAAAGTAATCATTCATAAATTATGAATTGAACATTTTTGATATCATATTTTTAAAAATATTTTTGAAAAAAACATGGCTTTTTCCTTGTAAAATTATGACTTTTTTGCTTTTATGGGCCATAAAACTCAACTGAGAGTTTAATAAATTCAAATTTGTAGTTTTTTTTTTTAATAATCAAACTGTCATCTTGTGTTAAAAGTCAGAGGTTTTAACCTGATCATGTGACTTCAAGAGGTTTCCTTCATCTCCCCTCAACAGTTTGGATTTTTTTCGTCATTCCATCGTGTGAATCCAGAAACCAAAAAGTGGTTGGAATCTGACTCCAGCATCAAAGTCCATCCATAAAGATCCGGCAGAGGGTGAAAGCTTGGTGGAGCCGTAAAACTCACGGTGTGGTCGAAGTCCATGTAGTTGGAGATGACGTGGACGTTGGAGTGGAAGACCTGGTTCTGCCGGATCACCTCCTCCAGCACGTCGCCCACTCCGGCCGAGAAGATCAGCAGAGGGACCCGGCTCTGGTGGAGTCCGTCGAAAAACACTTTGTAACCGTCCCTTAAGACACAAACAAGGAAAATATGAAGATTTTTGTTTTAATTAACTTCTATAATAAAAAAAATCTGTTTTATGAATTTCTATTCTTTATTTTCAGCATTTTTTCCTTTATTTAAGGGTTTTTACATCATGTATCACACCATAAATTTCATATTTGTGTAATTAAAATAAAACATATATAGTTAGAGTCTTTTAAAGGTTTCTACAAGGAAAAAACCTCCTCGAGGAATGTGGTCGGAGCTGCTGAACCGGTCGGGCCGGACCCGACACCCTCATCCTCTGATGTTCCGGGAGACAAAACAGCCTCCACTAAAGCAGTTTGATGCTTCCTCGTCGGGACGTTTAGAAAAAAAAAAAAAAAAGCTGCTGTTGACGTGAGAGCACCTGAGCATGGTTCTGGACTCCTTCACCGCCTGGGCCAGCATGTCCTTCCTGATCCTCTGCTCGATCAGCAGCTCGTGGACCTTAGTCCACCTGGAGGAGGCAGAAACGTGCATGTTTGTGCACAGATCTGACACTTTAGAGTTTAAAACACAAAAACCGTGCTTGTTGTTTCCCACCATTCCACCATGAAGGGCAGCTTCTCCTCTGCACTTCGGCTCGCATCGATTTCTATTGGATAATATGTGTTTAGCAGCTCCTTCATCTGCAACACACCAGCAAAAACATTCATTCATTTATTTATGAACATAAAAACATATATGTTTTCCTTTTTTTATTTCTTTATTTTTTTTATTGATAGTGATTCTCCTCCTTTCCTCACGTTTTTCAGTAAACTCAATTACTGTTTCAACAATTTACGTATCAAAACGATCAGTTCCTTCAGGACTTCACTGCTTGTATTTTTGGTATTAATAAACTTTATAGTTTTTGAAATATTGAGCAAAATATTCCCCATAGCAAATAAATAAGAGATTCTTCATATTTTGTATTTTTCAGTAGATTATCAAAAGCCTTTAAATATATCCATAGGTTGTGTTTTCATCTGTTATAGTAATTTTAAAAAATTGGCATTGAGCCGTTACATTAGCATTATGCTAGCTCGTTTGGCTAATTTGACATTAACTGAGTTTTTTATGCTAATTTGGAGTTTACCTAATATTTTTATCAAGATGCTAATGTTTTTAGGCTAATTTAGAGTTTAGCTTCTATTTTAGCAACATGCTAACGTTTTTGACTAGTTTACTGAGGAATTTTAGGCTTTTTTGAGTTTAGCACGTAATTAAGCAATGTGCTACTGTGTTTTGTTTTTTTTTTTTTTTGCTAATTGGAACTCTACAGAGGTTTTTTTAATGCTAATTTGGAGTTTAGCTAATATTGTACCTACATGCTAACGTTTTTGGCTAATTTGTTGTGTACTGAGATTTTTTTTAGGCTAATTTAAAGTTTAGATTCTATTTTAGCAATATGCTAACGTTTTTTTTAATAATTTTTGATCTACTGAGGTTTTTTAGGCTAATTTAGAGTTTAGCCTCTATTTTTAGACTAATTTACAGAGGAATTTTAGGTTATTTTTGAGTTTAGCTAATATTTAAGCAATGCACTAGTTTTTCTTGGGGCTAATTTGGCATCTGCTGAAGATTTTTTTATGCTAATTTAGAGTTTAGCTCATATCTAAGCAACACCCCCAATATTTTTGCAAAATTGGCACGTATTGGGGATTTTTAGGCAATTCTACTACAAATTTTTCAGAAATTTTGGTCAACTTCAGCACTTTTGCATTTTCAGCAATTTCCTTTAGCAATTAAAGTAAATTGCATTACCATTTTCAGTAACAAGCTTCAATATCTTTAGCGACTTTCAGTAAAAAGCATTCACTAGCAATATCGCAGGTAATGCCACTTTTCTAGTTTATTTTCCAATTAATTAATGAAAACTTATCTAGAATTTGATGTATCTACATGTAAATATATATATATATATATATATATATATATATATAGTTTTTGTTTTGATATCTTGAAATAACCCAAAACTTACATTCAAAAAGAAAACAATCAAAAAAAAGAACAAACAAAAAAAAAAAAACAAATGTTGCCACAAAGTGACAAAAATCCCACATTCAGTTTGTTTCTGCATGTTTACCTTTATAGTGCACTCTTCGTTTATCAACAACCGGTTGTCCAGGATGTCTACAAGAGAAAAAATGTAAAAAAAAAAAAAAAAAAATAGTTTCTATAGGAAGGTAGCTTTCAAAGATAAAAGTATTCCCAAAGAAAAAGTTGTATTTGTAAATACAAAGTTGTGCACAACTTTGTATTTACGAATACAACTTTTTCTTTATGAATATGTTTCTTATTTAAAACTTCCCCAAAGTTTTAAAAATGCAGAAAATCTTAAACACTCAAACATGTCGACACGGATAAGAAACAAAACCCCAAATAAAAAAAAAATGGAGGACGGGATGAATTCTGCTCACTGTGTGTGGTGGGAACTCTCCTTCCGTTGTGAGCAAATCTGCTCAGCGTCATGTCAAAGTCTGAGATGACCTGGAAAAGTATTTGAAAATGTAATCAGAGGATGATAAACAGTTTGTACAACTTAGAACTATTTACAAATTATTCACAACATGAATTGAATCCCGTTTCTAGTAGTATATAGTAGGGATGTAGGGAAAAATCGATTCGGTGGTATATCGCAATATTTCATTTGGCGATACTTGTATCGATTTTTTAAAATACTGATTATATATTTATATAATAATTTTTATTGATTACAATATTTAATTAATTATTCGTGAGGATCCTTCAGTGTCTTATTTTTGTATTCCAACATAAACCCTCGCCTCCTAATTGACACCACAGCGTACTTAAATAAAAATAAATAAATAAATAAACAGTTCTGGTACAGTTTTGGGATATATTGCGATCGCCAGATTCTTGCCAAAACACACCCCTAACATATATGTGAAATTCACACATGGTGTTGGTTGAAATGTGAGATTTTGATATTTGTTAGACATTGAAGTGACATGAACTTCTTCCATCATCTCTGTACTCTCACCTGCAGGCGGCCGGCACCAGCACGGCTCATGGCCCGGATGGTTTCCTCCACTCTGCGGCGGTCTCTCATCATCACAGAGCCTTTAGACAGCTCCGGGATCTAAGCAGAAGAAAATGAAATCTTTATAGCAACACAAGAGTTTATTTAAACTGCACGTCAAATGAATAATAATATCCACTGTGGGAATGCGTGTGAGCTTTCTCACCTCAGTTTTGGTCAGCTGGTGCCAGACTGCGAGGATGGACCGCACCGGCGTGTAGATCCAGGGAATCTGGTATATCTGCAAGAAAATGATGGGAAGCGATTGTTAGATTTGAAAAGAGGAACAGTTTCTATGGAGATTCACAAAGAAATCGTCAATCATACTTTTTGCTCCTTTAATTTTCCAGTTATTCTAATCAAAAGTGACTTTTAATGGTGTATTTGTGAGCAGTACTCTGGAGAAACGAGGAAGTGTTCCCAGAGAAAAATAAAAAACAAGTGTGAAGCATCAAAATGACCGATTTGAAGTTCACACTGTTTGGTATCAAACTTTATTTTTTTCAGTTTTGTAGGAGTGGGATTATATACGTTTACTTCTTCCCACTCCTTTTCAACCAACTTATCATTGTTTTTAGATAATAATCACTGTATTTAATGTAGGGCTGGGCGATAAAACGATAATTATTGATATCGCGATAGAACATTTTTTCGATAGAAGAATGAGTCCATCGCGATAGACTTTTATTTTGAAGGGTCCGCAAATAACACTTGCTAGCGAACAATTTCTCCTATTTGAGGAGTAAGAGTTAGAGAGTTAGTCTCCACAGGGCGAGTAAGTGTTTTCTATGTAATTATTGTGTTTATTATCTGTCATTTCGGTCATTTTTTTGGACTCCCACCGCGTCCTTCGTCTGCATGAAAGGTAAACAAACGCGCACGGAGCCGCAACCCCCGCTGCCGCTGCGTACCTCGTGCCCCCGCGGCTTTATTACAATCATTGTCTGTCCCACGCCGAATGCATTTGGCGTCAAAATAATTTACTGTACACTGTATTAGTTTTAACAAGCGTCGGATTTGATGTTTTTCGGTCATCAGAAAGTCTGTAGCTCTGAAGCTCCGCTGTGTGTGGAAGAAGCTTCCGTCAAAACTTTTCTCGAACTCTTCATGAAGAACGCGGATACCGAGAGATTTAATTATTTTGAAGAGCTGAATAAAAACATCGGTACACATCTCCGTGTCGGAGTTTAGGAGACCTTCCAGTGAGGAGCGGCCGCTGTAGCACAGCACGCCGCATCGCGCTCCTGCACGCAGCTAGCAAAAGCCGACAGGGGAAAGTAAAGCTACTATGGCAAGCCGTTATGGTCAAAAATCACCAGAAAAACGCGGGTATGGCAGTGCGTCACCTGGACATGTACTATGGTTAATAATACTTATTTGACATATTTAAATGTTGCCACAGTTAGTTTCAATACAACAATTAATACCAAACATAATGAAAGTTTAATTTCAAAATTGCAGTTTAATTTGGTGGGATAGCATATGAAGCATTCCTTTCTCTCAGTTTTTGCAGACTTGTCTCCAGACAATACATTTTTGTTATGTGACCCCGGAAAACATTAGAATTTATTTGTAGACTTAATGCTTTGTTTTTTAATGGAACTGAAGAAACAGTTTAGTATCTATTTCATAAACTTTTGAAACTTGAAAGCTTTTACTTTAATTTTCAGCTTAGTTCATTTATATCTATATAGTCTTGGTTATTAAAAAAACTATTTGCATAATTTCCATTGGATCTGTTATGCTTAGTGTGATAGGACATAAATATTTAAATTTAAACAACCTGCTGATGAATTTACATTTCATTTTTGAGCTACAAAGTGTTCAAATATAGTTATTTGGTTTATATCGTGATCAATATCGTTATCGCGCAATATGTAAAAAGCTATATCGTGATATAAAAAATCCCATATCGCCCAGCCCTAATTTAATGTAATGTAAATATGTATTGTATGCAAAACTGAAAAAAAATGTCTAAGATTATGAGATCTAATTACTTTCTTCTTATATATGTTTGTTTTTTAATCAGTGCATTTTATTATTTCTATTATAAATTTGATATGTCTGTGTGATTTTGTTGTATTGTCTACAACCAATATTTGAAATAAATCAAAATATACCCCAAAATTTTAAACACCTACAAGTCAACTTAATAATTTATTTACATTATTGACGTTTTAATGTTATTAAAAGTTTCTCAGCTTAGGTAAGAAATCTTTATATTTCAGAAATAGTTTAATCTCAAGTTTACAGTTAAAATTACTATAAAAAAAATTGATTTATGGCAAATATTAAACTAGCACAATATATTTTATTTTTTGTAGTATTTTAAATGCTGCTTTTGTGTTTTTTAAATTGTCTATTTGAAAAAAAAGGAGGCTGACATCATGAAGGTATTTAATAAAATATAAATGCTACACAAATATTGCATGCCAACTATACACCAATCAATGCAGAGAGTGCTGTCTTGAATAAATGCAGTTTGAGGAAGAAAAACCTAAAGATATGTGATGACAAGTTGTTTTTGTTAACAAAATAAGAGTCGGTCTTCAAAATCCCAATTAAGCTACTTATATTAGGGGTTTGATGAAGTCGTGTCGCTTCACCTTTTAAGTCAAATATATTTGATTTATTTTTGCACTTAGAACACGGAGTTCAAACTAAAATTTTAGAGTGTTTTTATACAGTTTTTGTCTAGAATTGAAAATTAAAGCGACGGACCGATTCAACTTACCATTTTTAAACGGAGAAAACCGATTCAGCGACGAGCTTAAATGTCCTTAAACCCCTTAATGACCATTAAGGAATTACTTTTAAAACAACCGTTATACTTTAAAGGCGCGAGGCAACCGCAAATAAATAAGAATTAACCGTTTTCTTTTGTTGTTTACATCTCAGCGTGCTACGTGTTATAGGTCCGCTTTGTTTCCCCTCCACTCATGGTTCCGGTGTACATTCGTTCCTAGATTATCGTTAGAATCTATCAAACACAAACGTACGCTTTTTATTAAATTATTCACGATAAACTTAAGTTGTAAAAAGGTCACTGCTTTAAATATATAGCTAACTTCGACACTTATAAGACACTAAAAAGCCTAAAAGTCCTAATTCTTTTCGTGCGTTTGCTAGCATAGCTACATTCAGCCAACAGCTATTTTTTTTAAGCTTTAATGTTCCAATAAAAGTTTATTTTATAATTTTGGAAAATAAAATATTTTTTTAGATGAGTAAAATTGTTTGTTTTTTTTTTTGGCACCCAAAGACAAAAAGTCCTCATGTTCCAACAGACAACACCAGAGTGTCAATAAAGTTTCTTACATCTCAAATGGACAAAAAGAAAAACACCGCAAATAGGTTGTTTTTTAAACATTTCTATTGAGAGACAAAAGTAATTATTTTAATTACAAAAAAAAAAAAAAAAAAAAAGTTGTTAAAAGAAAATCAATAAAAATTGACTTGGAACAAATAAGCTTGGTAGCATCATGGATGTTACATTTCATTAAAGAAGACATTTTGAGGACTGAAACCCAAAAATGCAATAATTATAAAACCATCTTCACATTATATGAAATGTGTTAAAGTATTATTAGCCTTCTGACAAAAGACATCTTTAAAAAGATGTTGAGACAAAATAAGAAAATAAAAGGCTTGGAAATTACATTGTGCAAGTTTAAGCTCAACATTCAATCTGCTATTAGTGCAAGAAATACATTTGTGCTGATGGATGTTAGATGAGATGTTTATGGCACTGCCGGTGGCATTTAAAAAAAAAAAAATTATGTTTTTTTTCACAGTGCGATGCCCTTATGAGACCATTTTCAATGTAATTCAACAGACAACAACCTTAAGATTTATGTTCCCACAACAACAACAAACAAAAAATACAATTTTCATGTCATTAAAATGAGATTGTTATTAATATTTAAATACAGAACCACTTTCCCCAAACATTTAACCCATTTAGGAGTTGAAAATCAAATTAAATTTACGAAATTCCTCAATTTTAGCAAAGAAAAAAGAAGCTTTTGTTAGAACTGTCATAAAAATTAAAAGTTGATTGTCTGTTTTATCAGAAATCCAGCTATACATAAAAATCAAAGTAATCAACTTTAGCAAAAAAAAAAAAAATTACATTTAAGTGAAAGTTTCTTATGTACGGAGCCCCTAAAGGAACATTGAAGTAACCAGATCATCAGTTACCATCTGGTGATCTGGTTACTATAGAATTTTAACTAGAACTGCTGTGTGCACCAGATAGTAACCAGACTTTTTTTTACCTTAATGTCCCTTTAGGGGCTCCGTAAAAAGGCACCAGTTACTAGCCAGAAAAAAATCTTTACTTCAATTCTTAGAAAAACAAAACTTTCCTTTAACTTCAATTTTTGTTTTACTTCAATGTCATTTTAGGGGCTCCGTAGTTGCGCACCAGTTCAATTTAAAATAAAAAAAAAACCAAACAATTAACTTTTCTGTCCCTTTAGGGGCTCCATAGTTCCTAAATGATGATTTCTGTACTTTTTTTTAACCTTTTGGCACATATTGAAAAAATAAAATGTAATTAGCAATGGTTACAAACATCACAGTTTAAATGCTGACGTGTCTGCATGTCTTCACAAAGGCCACAATTCATTTTTCTCTGCAAATACAATCAGAATCACAGTTTCATTTACTGATTATAAAACAGTAAGGCTTAATTAGTTTATTTAAATTAATCCTATCAAGAAACACATTTAGTTTTCTTTCGAAATGGAAAAAAAAAGAAAAATCTTGGGACAATATTCAGATCTGCAAACTGATTTTTAGCATTCGATCTGCGACTGGAGCTGTCTCCTCAGCGTGAGCGTGCGGCGGTGGAGCTGCTGCATCTGCTGCATGCGCACTCGCTGGCGAGCCAGGTTCTGGGGTACGGGGTAGCGCTGCTGGCCGCAGAGGAACTGGTACGGGATGCGGAGGTGGCAGGCGGCGGCTCGGCAGCGAGGCTGGGGCAGGGGCGGCAGCAGCAGCCAGCGCTTCTTCTCGGCGGAGTAGCGGTACGCGTCCCTGCAGTACTGCTTCTCGAAGCCGTGGCCGTTCTTCCACCCGCCCATGACGAAAATGTCGTCGTCGAAGTGGCAGATGGCGGCGCCTTCCACGCACAGGACCTCCGGGGGGAGGCTGTCCAGGATGTCGTAGGCGATGGTGCTGCCGACGCTCAGCTGAGCGGCCTCGGCGGTGGTTTTGTAGTTCTTGGGGCAGCAGGAGGCGCTGTGGTAGAAGTTCGTGGAGGCAACCGCCATTTGAAAGTGGGAGTAGTTGTCGATCAGCGGTAACGACTGCACTTCCTGCCACTTACAAGTCTCCGTGTCATAACGGGTGACCACGGTGCTCAGGCCGTCGTCCTGCTCCGTGTCCACGGGGGTCCTCGCCATCACGTAGACGAAGCGATCCTCGACGCTCACCGTTTTCACGTCGCGAAGGATTTTCGGCGCCGGCTCCAGACTGATCCACTCATCCTGCTCAGGTTTGTAGACGGAAACGTCCTTGAAGCCCGGACTGAAGTTCCCGTGACCTCCGATGCTGTAGAGCGCATCTCTGACGCAGCTGAGGCCGAACGAGTGCTTACGGGAGGTCAGGGAGCTCACCTGCTCCCACCTGTTCAGGGCGGGGGTGTAGCGCTCCACCATCTTGGCGAAACTCGGCTCCATGGAGCCGGAAACGTAAAGGTGGCCGCCGCAGCTGGCGATGGCGTGCCCGTCGAGGTGGTTGTGGAGATGCGGCAGGTTGACCCAGCGGTCCTCATCGACGAAGTAGCCTACGCACTCGCTGAGGTACTCTTCGCCCTCTGAAACCCCGCCCGTCACCATGACGACGTCCATGTACTGACCCAAGCGGGGCTCGGTTGGGGAGGCGTAAACGAGCTCCGCCGGCTTGTGGCTCCCGTGGCAGACGGCGTGAAACTCCAGAGCGCTGGACACCAGCTGCTGGCACGCCGCGCTGCTCGCCACTAAGGGCTCCTTCCTGACCACCCGCATCAGGTAGGACGGAGCGATCTGGGGCAACCGTAAAAGCTTGAAAAGCTCCTCGAAATGCCCCTCCCGCTCCCCCGGGTTCTGGCTGACCCACTTCACCACAGCCTGGAAGAGCTGCTGCTCCGAGTCCACGGCGATCTCAGAGTCCGACAGCCAGTCCCGCACCAGGTGAAAGGGGAGCGCGTCGAACTCGTCGCAGCGCACCACCTTGTGGAAGTTTCTCCTGATCATCTGGGCGGCGGACTGAGCCAGCGGGTCCAGAGAGTACATGTGAGCCAGGCTGTGCACGGCCACGCAGTTGGACAGAGTCAACTTCTTTGACAGGAAATCCGCACAGAAGCTCTTCAGCTGCGCCAGAAGGAACCTGTCAGAGAGAAGAGCTGGGAGTGAGCATCTACCTCAGATTAACTGCCAGAGGAATCTATTAGACTCTGGGCGGTGTTACAACTGCATCATCTCCAAAAAAAAAAGCAAATTAATGCTTTAAACAGGAAAAAATAAACAAGAGATGGAAGAAAAAAAGACTAAAATTGACTTTTATTTTGAAAATCTACCTTTAATTGGAGTTTAAATTTAGACTAAAAATAATCTAATAAAAAAAAAATTCAAGACTTTGTTCAAATGAACAATTTCTGATGCAATTCCTGTTGAAATTTGGCTTCAAAATAATATCTGATGATATTTTGTTTAAAAAATAATAATAATAATGTTTTAAACAGGAAAAAATAAACAGGAGATGGGAAAAAAAACTAAAATTGACTTTTATTTTGAAAATCTACCTTTAATTGGACTTGAAATTTAGACTAAAAATAATCTAATAAAAAAAAAAAATTCAAGACTGTTCAAATGAACAATTTCTGATGCAATTCATGTAGAAATTTGGCTTCAAAATAATATCTGATGATATTTTGTTTTAAAAAAATAATAATAATGTTTTAAACAGGAAAAAATAAACAAGAGATGGGGAAAAAAAACTAAAACTGACATTTATTTTGAAAATCTATCTTTAATTGGAGTTTAAATTTAGACTAAAAATAATCTAGTAAGAAAAAAATGCAAGACTTTTGGTCAAATTAACAATTTCTGACACAATTCATGTTGAAATTTGGCTTAAAAATAATATCTGATGATATTTTGTAAAAAAAAAAAAAAAAAAAAAAAATCAACTATTTCAAGATTTCACTGAAAATTTTTTTTTTAATTTTTTAAATTTTTTTTAATTTTTAAAAAAATGCAACCAGAAATTCAACAAAACTACTCTGATTTAGTGCTGCGATTATTTTAGTGGTCGACTAACTTATTTTATTTTATTTAACCTTTATTTTGCCAGGAAATCCCATTGAGACGACATTTCTTTTTCAAGGGATCGCCGATTATTTTTTCCGATGAGTCGACTAATCAGGTCACGCACAAAGTGGATGTAAACCACACATCTTAACCATCATTAGCTTTAAACTGACTAAAAACTAGACATATTTACATGCTGTAAGCTGAATTTTCCTGCTGAAGATGCTAGTACTGATAGCTGAAGATGCTGAAATTGATAGCTGATAAAAAAGCTTAAATTAGCCAAAAAACCTAGCACGTAACTGAAATATTAGCTCTGAATTAGCTCTAAAAAAACTGAAAAAAAAGATCCTAAATTGGCCAAAACAGCTAGCATGTTATCGCAAATATTAGCTAAACTCCAACAAAGCCTAAAAAAACCTTAATAAATGCCAAAATAGTCCAAAAAAGCTAACATAGTGCTATTATAACTTCTGACTTTACTACACTCTGACTCCATGTAATATAAAGTAACTGCTAATCGACGATTAAATTAGTCGTTGACAAATCATGGCAGCCCTAGTCTGTTTTAATCTAAATTACACTACACTGAAGGTTATTTCTGGGAGCTTTTGTGTTATCAGGCTTCCAATTTTTTAAAACGAATTTAAATAAAACCTATAACCCTGTGTATTCACCGGGGATTAAAACACACCTATATTTTATTTTTGAAAATTTGAGAATGTATTTTGACTGAGACTTTGTCATGACTTTCAAAACACACATTTTCTTAATCTCAAATTAATAACTTGTGGCGCCAAATTAGCATTTTATGTGCACAAATGAGAATTTTGTGCACACATTACCATTTAATGTGAACAGATTACCATTTTGCGTGCACAAATTAGTACTTTGTGTGCACCACTGTCCATTTTGTGTACACAAATTGTTATTTTGCAGCCACATGTTAGCATTTTATGTGCAAGATACTATTTTGTGTGCACAGATTAGTATTTTATAGCCACAAGTTTGCTTTTCATTTGCATTTTGGGGGAACAGATTATTATTTTGAGTCCACAAGTGAGCATTTTAAATGCACAAATTAGTATTATGTGTGCCCTAATGAGCATTTTTGTGCACATAAAAATACTGTGTGAAAAGCAGTTAAAATGCATTGCATACAAATGGCAAAATTGACTATTTTGTGCTCACAAATTAGAAGTTTTTGTGCATAAATTAGCATTCTGTGTGCACAATGAGTGTTGGGTGGCACAGATCAGTATTCTGTGTGCACAGAGTTCTATTCTGTCTCCCAAGTTACTATTTTGTGTGCACAAATTGGTTATTTGTGCAAACAAATGAGCATTTTATGCGCAGGCATTGCTATTTTGTAGCCACGTTAGCATTTTGTGTGCAAAGATTAGCATTATGTAGCCAAAAGTTTGCTTTTAATTTGCATTTTTGGGGCACAGATTAATATTTTGAGTCCACAAGTGAGCAATTTATATTCACAAATTAGTATAACGTGTGTCCTAATGAGCATTTTTTGTGCAAATAAAACACTGTGCACAATACAGTTAAATTGCAAAAGGCAGAAAATGCGAATTTGTGCACACAAATTAGTAGTTTGTATGCACATATTAGAATTGTTTGTGCTCAAATCAGAATTTTGTGTTCACGAATTAGAATTTTTTGTTCACTAGTTACTATTCTGTCTCTAAAATTACTATTTCATTTGCACAGGTTTAGGGCTGCCACGATTAGTCGACTAATCGACTATTAAAATAGTCGACAACTAATTTCATAGACGATTAGTCGTTACTTTAAAATATATGGAGTCAGGCTGTAGTAAAGTTGAAAGTTATAATGACATTCTGCTTTTTAGACTATTTTGGCATTTATTAAGGGTTTTCAGGCTATTTTGGAGTTTAGCTAATATTTTAGCTTCATGCTAGCTATTTTGGCTAATTTAGGCTTTTTAAGTTTTTTAGGCCAATTTGGAATTAACATAATATTTCAGCTACATATTAGCTCTTTTGGCTAATTTAGGATTTTTTCAGTTTTGTAGGCAAATTTGGAGTTTAGCTAATATTTCATTTACATGTTAGCTAGCTAATTCTAAATGTTTACAGTTTTTTAGGCTAATTTGGAGTTTTTCTATTATTCCAGCTACGTGCTACCTATTTTGGCTAATTTGGAATTTTTACAGTTTTTTTAGGCTAATTTTGAGTTTAGCTAATATTTCAGCTACATGTTAGCTTGCTAATTGTAAATGTTTACAGTTTATTAGGCTAATTTGGAGTTTTGCTATTATTTCAGCTACATGCTAGCTATTTTAGCTAATTTGGGATTTTTTTTTTTTTTTTTACAGTTTTTTAGGCTAATTTGGAGTTTAGCTAATATTTCACTATTTTAGCTAATTTGGGATTTTTTTTTACAGTTTTTTAGGCTAATTTGGAGTTTAGCTAATATTTCAGCTACATGTTAGCTATTTTGGCTAATTTGGAATTTTTACAGTTTTTTTAGGCTAATTTTGAGTTTAGCTAATATTTCAGCTACATGTTAGCTTGCTAATTGTAAATGTTTACAGTTTATTAGGCTAATTTGGAGTTTTGCTATTATTTCAGCTACATGCTAGCTATTTGAGCTAATTTGGGATTTTTTTTTTACAGTTTTTTAGGCTAATTTTGAGTTTTGCTATTTCTTCAGCTACATGCTAGCTATTTTGGCTAATTTGGAATTTTTACAGTTTTTTAGACTCATTTGGAGTTTAGCTAATATTTCAGCTATATGCTAGCGATTTTAGCTTATTTAGGATTTTTTTGTTTTAAAGCTAATCATATTTCAGATTTTCTTTACATCCACTTTGTCCATGATCCGATTAGTCGACTAATCGGAAAAATTAATCGATGATTAGTCGACTATTAAAATAATCGTTTGTGGCAACACTACACAGGTTAGTTATTTGTGCACATTGTGTGCAGAAATAACTAACTTTGTGCTCAAAGATTGCATCTTGTATGCACAAAATACTAAATTGTTGCCACAAAACTATAAATTGAGGGAACTTTTTTGTTGTTGAAGGTCATGTCTCGTAAAACCATGAGGTCATCCAAATAAACTTGCTTTACCAGACAGGTGTTTTTTGTAAACAGTGATGGTAGTTTCAGGTTCAGATAAACAAAACTTCTAACTACTCTTCATAATAATAATAATGCAAAAATATGGTTTAATTTTGAAAATCCCACACCTGTCCGCGAGCTCCAGGACTTGGTGGACGTTGGCCCTGGTGACCCGGACCTCCCCCGTGTACATGAACTGCACCACGCTCTCCACGGTCTCGGGGTCCGGGCCCTCCTCCGAGCTCCATCCCCTCAGCTCCACCCTGCCGGTCAGCGACTCCGCGAACTGTCCCCCCAGAAGCAGCGCGAAGTACGGCGACGCCGCCCACAGCACGGAGCGGTGAGCGGACACGCTCTGCGTCCTCTCCCCGTCCTCCGCTCCGGACGTCAGGACTAGGGTCACGTCGCAGAACCGCCCGGCCTTCCTCTGCTCGTTTTGCCGCCGAGAGAGCTCCGAGCAGTAGGCCGAGCAGGTGAACTCCTCGGCCTCCTCTTCCTCCTCCTCCTCCTCCTCCTCTAAATCACCTGTTAGCGCGTCCTCCTTGTCGCCGCTCCGGCTGCTTTCCTCCGCCGCCGCTGCTGCCATTTCCACGCCGGGAGGGAAACTCTGAGGCGGATAAAAACTCCGAACTACTCCGGGGAGCAACTCATGGGTGTAGATGACGCACGTCAACAAACATTCAAAGACGGACATGCGTGCGCAGCGTCTGGATTCTGATTAACCGAAGACTACCTGTTAGTTCAGCAAACACTTCCGTTCAAACTTAACCCGGGTCAAGGAGGATAAATATGAACGTTTAATCTTTAACTAACCGCCGCCATTCGCCATAAAACATTTAATCTCTTTTTGAAATGGAATTTTACGTTTTCTGTGGACCGGTAGATCTGCGCATGCGTGCAACAGTTTTTGATTAAACTTTCAAAATAAAATGTCTAATAACGTTTGAGATCGGATAGATCTGCGCATGCGTGCAGCAGTTTTTAATTAAACTTTCAAAATAAAATGTCTAACGTTTGAGAAGGGTAGTTCTGCGCATGCGTGTAGCAGTTTTCGATTAAACTTTCAAAATAAAATGTCTAATAAGGTTTGAGATCGGTAATTTTGCGCATGCGTGTAACATTGTTGGATTTAACTATCAAATAAAAATGGAAATAAGATACAAAAAGTATTTTTAAAAATATGTTTTAATCGTTTTTCGTGACAAAAACGTAAAAAATGAAGAATTTTTAAAAGACATTTGTAACTCAGCATTATTTTGTCATTTGTTCTTTTTTCAAACAATTCTTTTAAAATCTGTATTTTAATGTGGAGAAATGTGTATAAGGAGTTATTTAGTGTGGAGGACCAGAAGAAATAATTTTTAATAAATAAATATACATGCCATTAAATTATTAAATAAAGGTTTCGCGAAGCATTTAAAATTGGTGTTAAATTTGAAATACATAAATATTTTAAAATGTTAAATCAAAATATTAAAATAGCCATTAAAAAGCATATTTAAAAATTTAATTGTCCAGTGTGGACTAAGAGACAAATTAAAATAAATATATTTAATATGAAATTATTAAACAAATGTCTTTAAATTGAAAACCAGTGAATAATAACATGTAATTAATATTTAAATGTTTTTTATGACTATTTTAATTCATATATATATATATATATATGTTTTTTTTTTCTTCAGAATTTATGTATTGGTTTTCAATTTTATTTAATGGTAATTTTATATAATTAATGACACATTAATTAAATAATTTAATGGCATATATATTTATTTCAGTTTGTCTCTTCTGGTCTTTCATAGACCAGAAGAGACACTTCTTTTTAATCCCATCCCACTCAATGTCATTTACACTCTCTACAAGTTTGAAAATCTTCATAAACGTTTCTGAATCAACAGGAAAAAAAAAAAAAAACACAAAATGAAAAGTAAAATAAGATCTTTATTTTTGTGCCACATACAAAAACAAAGCTTTTTTTTTCACAATTAAATAAAAACAGCAAAACAAAGACCAAACAGCAGGCGTTACAACGAGCAGGTGCAAACAGTTATGGTGGTGTGATGATTTAGGTTAAAGCTGGTGAAATTCTTCATGCAACTGTCCCAGTCTGTTTATTGTGCGATACCCCCCCCATCCCCTCCTTCCCTACAACCACAAGGATAGCAAAACTGCTAGCATGGTCCCTCACCAGAAGATGGCCTCAAGATTCACAGAAGTATTTTATTTGGGCTTTTCTGATGCTTCTCCTTCAGTTTCCTTACAAAATAAAACCAGAAAAAGTAGATTTAGCAAATCTTTGAGGAAAAGAAAGACTTCGACTCCTCAAATTGAATTTTGTGTAACCGGGATTACGACATCTACTCTTATAATACCTTCTTTTAGACCGTAAAATGTCAAATCCCTCTGAAAACCCTTTCTTTACGTTTCAAAATAAAATCTAAAAGACTTAAAAAAAAAAAAAAGTGCTTAAAGATAAGCACAAAAGCCAGTTTCATGTGGCCAAAAAAAAAAAAAAAACCCAAATGCTGCAAAGTCATTGTTAATATTCAGCAGTAGGCTATACAATTGCTGCTGAGCTTAGATTTCACAATAAGAGCTTCTTGCTTCAGTAACAGAAGGATGGATATGCTTTTTGAATCCTGCTGTCATTCCAACACATAAATGTATCCCAGCTTCTCTTCTCGGACTCTATTTACAAACGACGCTGCCGTTCTCGCATTGGTTTGGCTCTTTACTCAACACTGAATAAGTTATGTTTCTATTTGTTTTCAAACAGTTCGCATGAACTAAAGCCTAAAAAATATACTTCCCCTTTTTTTTCCTCTGTAAGTTTAGAATTCCAACCGTGTGGGCTTCCACTCCTCAGATCAACCCTGCCGAGGTTTCATGACGGGAGACTACAGGCACGCCGAGTGAGACGGCGCCGCTCCAGAGTCTCGCCAGAGAGGCCGCCGTTCTGCCATGTTTACATGGACATGTGTTCAGGAAGCACGTAGGAGATGTCGTCCCAGGGGTGGCGGTAGAGACCCTGTTTCAGCCTTTTCTGGTCCAGGTAATGCCCTGAAAGACGCAAACTTTAAACGTCGCATCTTCGGCGGTTTAAGACCGTTTTAGCGGGACTCACCGATGAAGCCCATGCTGCGGCCGAGGACAAAGATCCCATTCAGAGCTCCAATTTCCACAAACTCGTCAGCCTCGTCTCTGGAAACAGTTCAACAGTCATGTGAGAAACGCAGATGAACAATGTGCTCCAAGTACTGACACACAAACATCCGAACGCTCACCAATTCATTATATTAATTAGGGCTGCCACAAACGATTATTTTAATAGTCGACTAATCATCGATTAATTTTTCCGATTAGTCGACTAATCGGATCATGGACAAAGTGGATGTAAAGACAATCTGAAATATGATTAGCTTTAAAACAAAAAAATCCTAAATAAGCTAAAATCGCTAGCATATAGCTGAAATATTAGCTAAACTCCAAATTAGTCTAAAAAACTGTACAAATTCCAAATTAGCCAAAATAGCTAACATGTAGCTGAAGACATAGCAAAACTCCAAATTAGCCTAAAAAACTGTAAAAATCCCAAATTAGCCAAAATAGCTAACATATAGCTGAAATATTAGCTAAACTCCAAATTAGCCTAAAAAACTGTAAAAATCCCAAATTAGCTAAAATAGTGAAATATTAGCTAAACTCCAAATTAGCCCTAAAAAACTGTAAAAATTCCAAATTAGCCAAAATAGGTAGCATGTAGCTGGAATAATAGAAAAACTCCAAATTAGCCTAAAAAACTGTAAACATTTAGAATTAGCTAGCTAACATTTAAATGAAATATTAGCTAAACTCCAAATTTGCCTACAAAACTGAAAAAATCTTAAATTAGCCAAAAGAGCTAATATGTAGCTGAAATATTATCTCAATTCCAAATTAGCCTAAAAAACTGAAAAAGCCTAAATTAGCCAAAATAGCTATCATGAAGCTAAAATATTAGCTAAACTCCAAAATAGCCTGAAAACCCTTAATAAATGCCAAAATAGTCTAAAAAGCTAGCAGAATGTCATTATAACTTTCAACTTCACTACAGCCTGACTCCATATATTATAAAGTAACGACTAATTGACTATTAAATTAGTCGTCGACTATTTTAATAGTCGATTAGTCATCGATTAGTCGACTAATCGTGGCAGCCCTAATATTAATGAGATCAAACAAGTGTCTATTTTAAAGTAAATAGTAAAAAGATTTATTTAAAAAAAATACTAAGTTAGAAATGCAGCACTTCACAGGATATCTGGACTTTTATGACAAACATTTTTACCCAAATAAAAACAAAAAGAATTAAGTTATTTTTTTCAGTTTCTCAGAAACTTTAGGAATTTTGACACTAAAAAAAAAAGAATTTCTTAAAACAAACGTGAAACAAAAGCAAATGTTTTTTTTTCTCCTTACCGCGTGAAGCCTCCACATGTTCGGAGCAGATCCACAAAGGAAACGCCGATAAAACCGTCTACATTAAGGATCAGGTTAGGTTTCTGCAAAACAGGAAATGAGGATTTATTTGCTAAAAAAAAACAAAAACAGTGTTGCCCTGCGTATTCGCAGATTTGTTTTTCAGTCACGTGACTCTTCTGGTTCGTCACAAAAAACTCCAGACAACTCAAGACGATTGTATGGAATGTTCACGTCTGAAGGAGGCATCTACACACAGTGTAACCCCCTCCACAGTGCTTATGCCCCTGCATGGAGAAATGGCATCAGCTGACTCAGAAGTGGCATAAAAAAATCTTGATATGCTGATAATTGTGGAGGATAATTATCATCTGGAGAAGGTGTTTATTTTTTGCGCTCCACGTTTTATGCCACAGAGTGACACTCCTTGTGTGTTATAAAGTACGCCGTCATTACGGTACAGACATTTGTTCTGAAAAAATAAAAACCCTTTATGTTGAGCAATACTCCAATGATCTTTATTAAATATTTTACAAAACATGATCAGAAAAGTTTTCAGGAGTATGTATCAGTAATGGACATTCAGCTGCGGGGGTGGGTGAGACGGGGGAAGGTTCTCAGTATTCATGGAGGTCTCAGGTCCCTTACCCACGCAGACAAGGGGGGATACTATAAATGCGTTTTTATCATTTTATTGATACTTTATATTTGACTTGTCATAAACATTTTACTGTATTAAGTGTCAGAATTTTGTTGCATTTATTTATACACACACATATATATATATATATAATGCATAATAGATAACAACTTGGTTGCTTGGATCAAGTTGTGATTTATTATGTATTATGCTTTTTTTTCCAAGTTTTTAACATGTTTCTGTGATATTTTTCTGACACCTATTCTGATTATGGAAGACGTATATATAGAAAATGCACCTTAAAAATTGCGTTTCTAAGTATGTCTTTACTTAAACGGGCCCAACAATAAAAATTCCACTTTTTTATGTTTTAAATGCATTTTACAGTTCATTTCTCACTTTAAAGAACCCCAAAACGGCCTTTTGATCCGTTCATTCATGCATTTAAGAGTAATCCTCTAAAAACCTGCAGCAGCCCCTCCCATACCCATGAAAACGAGCGGTTGGAAACGTGCTGACGTAAGATCGATGCCAACAGCTCCCTCCAGGAAGAGTCTGCTCTGACAGCTCCGCCCCCAGGCTAACACAACATTCAATTTATCCCCTTACCCAATTATGATCAGCAAAAAACTTTCATTTTAGATGCAGAATATCGTATATCTTCCAGTTATGTACTGTCTTCAATAAATTCCAGCTCAAATAGGTGTTTGTCACTTTTTACGCGCCCCTTCCAACTCCCGGTCGGCACAGAAGTGTGTGTTTGTGTTAGGGCATTTTATTTTGTGTGAAGGAGTGTAAAGATGGTCGGGGCTACTAAAGAGAGATATATCGTGGTGCATGCATCTTTAACAAAGTCTGGATTATTTTCATGGGAGAAATACAAAGATACTGCCACAAACTCTAGGATGACGTCATGAACACGCAGCGACAGGCGGAGCTTCAGGAATCGAGCCGTTTTACTTCAATGTAGTGAAAATCTCCCGAAATATAACTAATATTTTATAAATAATTCAATTTTTAGTGGTTCAAAGGTAATATATGGTCTCATATATTGATATAGTTCACTCTGAAAGGCGTAAGAAAATCATGGTAGTGCCCTTTAAGTTGCAAATCATGGGGAGGAAAAACCTTTTTTTTTTTTTTTTTTTAAAAGAGCGCATTTGAAAATACGCAGGGTAGGCATCAAGCTCCCAGCTCCACCCTAGAGAGGATGGAGAATTAAGACCTACTGTATGAGCTGTAGCTTTACCCAGAAAATGTAAGCTAGCAGTAAACATGGATCTCTCAGCAATGGAGGAGGGATTTCCAGAATTGCAGAAGTAATGTCATAAAAAATTACATCTTATTTTTTTGGCTAAAAACACCATAATTATAAATTAAAGACCACGAGGGACGCTTTTTTTTTTTTATTGGAGAGGATCTTTAAGAGTTTATTCCTCTGGGTATTATTTACACCCTTGAGAACTCAAATACAACTCAGTTTCAATTAGAATTCTCCATGTTTGGCTGCATTCTTTGCTGCTGTACCTTTGAGGTGGTGATCTTCTCCACGTCAAGAGCGTAGTCCAACAGCTGAGTGGAGGGGAAATGCTGCTTCACAAAGTCCTTCAGGATCTGCACCCGCATGTCTGGATTGTTAATCTGAAATAAAAAGACACTCGATTTGCTCAGCATCATCTTAGACCAGAGGTCGGCAACCTTTAAGAGTAAAAGAGCCATTTGGGCTCGTTTTCTACTGATCAAAACCTAAAAGGAGCTGCATTGACTCACGTCAGCCTTTAAGAAATTTGGATTTGCATTCATAAACTTCTTTTTATTTTTGTTTTTAAATAAATGTGAATAATGTCTATTTTTGGCACGAACTAAAGCAAAAAAATATAAAAAAGAAACTAGCATTTCTCAAAAAGGTATTTTTTTTAACGTTTTTAACTTTAGTAGAAAAAAGCTAGCTTGTTGCTTAATTACTAGCTGAACTTCAAATTAGCATAACATTTCTCTGTAAATTAAATCAGCCAAAAATTTTAGCATGTTGCTCAAATAAAAGCTAAACTCAAAATTAGCCTAAAACCCCCAGTAGATAACAAATTAGCTAAAAATGTTAGCATATTGCTAAAATATTAGCTAAACTCCAAATTAGCATAAAAAACTATTTTAAAGCTAGCTTGTTGCTTAATTACTAGCTGAACTCCAAAATAGCCAAAATTTCCTCAGAAAACTGACTTAGTCAAAAACGTTAGCATGTTGCTAAAATAGAAGCTAATTCTATATTATTCAAAAAAAAATTCAGTAGATAACAAATTAGCTGAAAACATTAGTATTTTACTAAAATATTAGTTAAACTCCAAATTAGCCTAAAATTTCTCAGAAAACTTAGCCAAAAACGTTAGCATGTTGCTAAAATAGAAGCTAAAATTCTAAATTAGCCTAAAAACTCCAGTAGGTAACCCGTTAGCCAAAAATGTTAGTATATTATTAAAATAACAGCTAACCTCAATTTTTTTTAATTTACTCATAGGCAACCTGTGGCCCTGGAGCCGCAGGTTGCAGACTCTGTCTTAGGCAGTGTGTGAAGCTGAGGGATGCTTACCGATTTGACTCTGTGTCCAATGCCCATGATCAGCTTCCCATCCTTCTTCATCTTGTTGACAAAGTCCATGGGCAGCGTGCCGCTGTCAAAGGCTTTGCTGAACTGCTTTGCTGCAGCGTCCAGAGCCCCTCCAAAGCGGTCCCCCTGGATTCAACAAGTTCAATCTCACTTCAGATCAACCATATTCAACTCAGTTTAAAGCCTTTTCTTAATTCTACTTCTACATGGGATCTATAAAGTGAGAAAAAGTGAAATCAAGCGTCCTTTTTTTCTTTTTTTTTTTTAGATGCTAGAAATGTGTTTACAATTAACTGTATATGAGAACTGGACCCAGTGGGTATGACATCACCTGTAGAAAATGGCTCCAACCAAATGAAGTCAGTTCGGTTTCCATATTTTTTGCGATACAGATACGGCGCCACGTTGAAACCAGATGCCATCTGATTGGTTCAAGTCTGTTTGAGTCAACGTTTCTATGGCAACCAATCTCGCCAATTGGGGTGAGCGTCTGACGTGAGACCACATACATTTAGGGAGACATCTGATTGGCCAGTTTATAACTTAATATGATAAAAAAACTAAAACATGACCGAGTGATAGGAGTTTATTCTCGACAGAAGTCTATGGAGTTTTGGCTTGTTGGAATCAGTGGGTACTTCCTGTTTCGAACGCCAGGGGGGAGGAGTCTAGTTTTCGTATACGGTCATATGTACAGGAAGCAGTACTGACGATGGTAAGCAAGCCAGAGGTGAGGCTGGAGATCAGGTCTTTGCCAGCGCGAGCACAGACGATGGTGTTGTGAGCTCCGGAGACGGCGGGCCCGTGGTCCGCCGTCACCATCAGACACATCTCGATGAACTGGCAGGCGTAGCGCGGTAGTCTGTGCGAAGGCAGCAGAAATAAATGTTATGTTGTTCCTCAGAGCTTCACGTTCTGCTCTCAACCGTCTTACTGACCTGCGCTGGAACCAGAGCAGACCCAGAACTCCTCCTATCCCCATCTCCTCTTTGAAGACCTCGGTGATGCCCATGCCAGCGTAGATGAGCTCCTGTCCTCGCTCGTCGCAGATGCTCGTCATGAAGGAGGCGGGTTTACGAATCAGACCCAACTCCTTTAAAGAAAAAAAAAAAAAAAAACATTTCAGATTTTATCCATGAAAACTCGGCTCACAAAGTTCTGGTTGATCCGTTCTTACCCGAGCCCAGGAGTAATCCATGGGTACTGTGGGTGGAGGAACCTCCTGAGCTGGAACAATAGTACCGTCGGCCACCAGTTCATCATAAACGGTTCTGCCACAAATGAAAAGAAAAATCCGTCAAAAATGTTGAACGTTTCAATCACGTGATGGATTTCTCACCTGATGACGTCTCCCAGCTCGTCGAAGCTCCTGGGCACGTAAGCGCCGGCGTCCCTCAGGGCCTGGTTCTTGGCCACCGCGGTTTCGGAGGCCTGGTTGGCGCAGGCTCCTGCATGACCGAACTGAACCTGGAGGGAGGAGCCGAGTTAGAAACGGGTCAAGGAGAAGCAGCGGGGAGGAGGGGCCTCCAACACAACCCACCTCTGAGGCAAACATGGTGGCGCAGGTTCCAATACACCAGCACACCACCGGTTTGGTGATCCGGCCCTCTTTGATGCCTTGGCAGATTTGGTACTCGTCGGTCCCTCCAATCTGTTTCATAGAGGAAAAAGATGAAATTATTACATCAAATGAAAGATAGTCGTAGATGCATTCTCACCTCTCCCAACACCACGATCATCTTAATCCCTGGAGTGTCCTGGTAGCGGAGCACGTGGTCCATGAAGGTGGATCCTGGGTATCTTAAAGAAAAACACCATTTTTAGATTTCAATTTTAAAAAATAACATAAAAGTTGACATTTACCTGTCTCCTCCGATCGCCACGCCCTCGTAGACGCCGTCCGTAGTGCGCGAGATGATGTTGTTGAGCTCGTTGGACATGCCTCCGGATCGCGACACGTAAGCCACGCTTCCGGGTCGGTACAGTTTAGATGCCAGGATGTTGTCCAGCATCCCCCCCGTGTTCCCGATCTTAAAGCAGCCCGGTTTGATGCCGCCGACCTGCGAGGCGGGAAGGTCACCCTTACGAATCCAGCTCGGCAAGAACATTCGGGGTGACGAAGGAGCTCCTTTACCGTGGCAGGACCGATGATGGTGACGCCTTTCTCGTCCGCCATCTTGATCATCTTCCTGGTCTGAGCTTCAGGAATGCCCTCAGCGATGATAGCGATTGTGTGGATCTAGAAACAGAATCATTCGGGGTAGTTATGAGCAGAATTTCTAGAAGGGGACAGTCGAGTTACTGCAGAGAAGGAGTTTTCACTGATTTTTTGTTTGTGTTGAATGTTTGTTTGTCGTGTGTTTACATGATGACATCACAAATACAAAATTTGTCTTCCAAGAACGAGAGGACAGCACAGCAAGCTACCATTGGTGTTTACACGATTAGTCAACTAATCAACGTCTAATCGACTATTAAAATAAATGACAGCTAATTTAATAGCCGATTAGTTGTTTTTTTATATTATATGGAGTCAGAGTGTAGTAAAGTTGAAAGTTATAACGGAGTTATGTTAGTTTTTTAGAATATTTTGGCATTTGTTATGGTTTTTTTAGGCTAATTTGGAATTTAGCTAATATTTGAGCTACATGCTAGTTATTTTGATTAGTGTAGGCTTTTTTTTTTTTGTTTTTAGGCTACTTGGAGTTTGGCTAATTTTTCAGCTACATGCTAGCTATTCTGGCTGATTGAGGCTTTTTTCAGTTTTTTCGGCTATTTTTGGAGTTTAGCTAATATTTTAGCTACATGCTAGCTATTTTGATTAGCGTAGACTTTTTTTTTTTTGTTTTTAGGCTATTTGTAGTTTAGCTAATTTTTCAGCTACATGTTGGCTATTTTGGCTAATTGAGGCTTTTTTCAGTTTTTTAGGCTATTTTGGAGTTCAGCAAATACTTTAGCTACATACTAGCCATTTTGATTAGCGTACGCTTTTTTTTGTTTTTAGGCTATTTGGAGTTTAGCTAGTTTTTTAGCTACATGATAGCTATTTTGGCTAATTTTGACTTTTTTTTAGTTTTAATGTTATTGTGGGTTTAGCTAATTTTTCAGCTACATGTTAGCTATTTTTGGCTAATTGAGGCTTTTTTCAGTTTTTTAGGCTATTTTGGAGTTCAGCAAATACTTTAGCTACATACTAGCCATTTTGATTAGCGTACGCTTTTTTTTGTTTTTAGGCTATTTGGAGTTTAGCTAGTTTTTTAGCTACATGATAGCTATTTTGGCTAATTTTGACTTTTTTTAGTTTTAATGTTATTGTGGGTTTAGCTAATTTTTCAGCTACATGTTAGCTATTTTGGCTAATTGAGGCTTTTTTTTACCATTTTTTAGGCTATTTTGGAGTTTAGCTAATATTTTAGCTACATGCTAGCTATTTTGATTAGCGTAGGCTTTTTTTTTTGTTTTCAGGCTATTTGGAGTTTAGCTAATTTTTCAGCTACATGTTAGCTATTTTGGCTAATTTTGGCTTTTTTTTTAGTTTTTAGGTTATTGTGAGTTTAGCTAATTTTTCAGCTATATGTTAGCTATTTTGGCTAATTGAGGCTTTTGGCAACCTTTAACAGTAAAACAGCCATTCCGGCTTGTTTTCTACTGATCAAAACCAAAAAGGAGCCACAGTTTTTTTTTTTTTTTTTAAGAATTATTTCTATTTTTTGGCACGGACAAAAGCAACAATATAAAAATAAACCTAGCATCTCTCCAACTTTGATTTTTTAAAAAGTTTTTACCTTTTACCCCAGTAGATGCCAAATTAGCCAAAAAGCTAGCTCGTTGCCGAAGTAGCTTACTAGCTAAACTTCAAAATAGTATTAAATTCCTCAGTAAAATAAATTAGTCAACATGTTTCTAAAAATAAAAGCTAAGCTCTAAATAAACTTTAAAAGCCCCAATAAATAACAAATTACCCAAAAACTTTAGCATACTGCTAAAATATTAGCTTAACTCCAAATTAGCATAAAAAAACTCAGTAGCCAAAAAATAAAACCTAGCCTGTTGCTTAATTATAAGCTGAAGTATGTTGCTAAAATAATAGGTAAACTACCAATTTTTTTTCAAAACTACTATAAAAGATAAAAAACATATCCCATAAATATATTTAAAGGCTTGTTGCTAATCTACTTAAAATTTAGAAATTTGAAGACTTTCTTACTATTTTGCTCAATATTTCAAAAACTGTAAAGTTTATAAATACCAAAAATACAAGCAGTAATGTCCTGAACAACCTGAACGTTTTGATAACAAGATTGATGAAATTTGCTGAAAGTGCGATTATGAATTATGTTAATTAAGTAATCCTTACTTTAAAAAAATATTTTATTTTTCTTCATCCAGAGAGCCACCATGGAGAGAAAAAAGAGCCACATGTGGCTCTGGAGCCGCAGGTTGCCGACCCCTGACCTAGAGGTACCTGTGGGTACTGCATGGCCTCCACTGTGCTGTCGAAGGCCGACCGCAGCGACGCGAAGCTGATCATGACGTCCACCTGCGGGTGCTTCTTCATGGCGTCCACCATGTTTTTGTAGACCGGGAGCAGGATTTCTTTGTGACCCCAATAGAACTTCTGCTTGTGATCTCCACTAACAGAAGGAAAACCAAGAGAAGGTTTTGACATATTTGTTCTAAAACAAAATATTCACAAAGTTGAAGGACGACCTACGTGAAGGGGTACACCATGGCAGCCACGGAGGGTTCTTCCCGAGAGCAGACGTAGTCAAAATCCAGCATTCCCTGCACGGCGCGGGTCTGCATGCCCCAGACGATGGCCTTGGTGTGCTTGCTGAACAGGGTGGTTGCCTTGGCTGGTGGAACAAAAAGTCCAAAGAGAGAAAATGTGAGTGAAGACAGGAAGACTAAATAAACAGAGTCACAGATGCACATGGATGTGGGGAAAGAAGGAACGGGAAGGCTAAGGGGAGGAGAGAAACACCGAAGGAAGACTCAACAACACATCGCAATTTAACTATTTCACTTTAAATACAGTTTATATCACACACTTTGTTAATGAGCAATTTGTTAAGCATTCTTATGGAGTATAAAAACGCAGATTAAGGAACTTTTTTAAAGACCCACTCAGACGAAAATGTTGTTCTTATAAATATTAAGACAATTAAGCTAAAATTGTATTTCTTTAATCGAATTATGATGTATAAAACACGCTGGGCGGGCCAAAAGCTCCCTGCTCCGCTCCATCCACTGAAGAGGACTAGATCCGTGCACGTCTTCCTCATCCGAGCTGGAATCCGTTTCAAAACCGTACGGATGAATAGCTCCAATACTACTTGTTGCACGGATTGTAATGTTAGGTTGGGAATGCTCGTACAGTCCCGCCCACAACTTGGAGGCAAATTTCTAAAGAACTAGTCCTTGATTTTGGCTAAAAACTGGATAATCGTAATTAAAATATCACTGGGAATGGTTTGAAAATGGCTCAAACACTGATCGAAGTGGGTCTTTAAAGTCTATAATTGATACTTATTGTCTCTTATATGGACCGAAAACTCGACTTTGAATCCCTTTCTGCTCCAAAATCATCCAAAAGTAGTGAAACACACCTGTGTGATGACACGTCTGAGACAGAAACTCTTAGTTCTTTCTCTATGGCACCAGGTTTTATGGATGGATGAGACTGATAATTATCATCGATTAATAATAGAAATATGCATTTATTACATTTTAATTTTTGTAGCACAAAACGTGATGTTTTCTCCTTAAAGAAGGCGTTTCTGCAGCTTTCATGACTTGCAACTTACTGAACTTTGATGAATAGACGGCACAGCAGGTGATCTTGCATAAATAAAGCTGGCTTTAATGTTTTGATTAATTAACATTTATGCAGGTAAATGTGTGAAAAGCTCATTAAAAGGAAGAGTTTAAGGAGGTTTGGGATGCGGGAGGGAAAACTGCTGGACATCCTCCGTTACCTACATGCACTAGTAATAGAGCTGCCACAAAATACTATTTTAATAGTCGACTATTAAAATAACCAAACGATTTGACTTGATTTATAAAAGCCTGGACTGATTTGATTACAATTTTTGTCGATTATTTCAATTTTTAGTTTACACATGTATTCACATTTGTTTAGAAATACATTAATCATCTACATATGTTTTGAATATATTTATATTAGTCACAAACTGTAAAATGTATTAGTGAAATAATGAACAGTGTTACAGAGAAGTTAAAAATGTTCAGCTCATTAACATTGTAAACATTGTTCTGCTTCTCCTGGAGAACGTTTCAGTTTGGCCACTAGGTGGCGATCACACTAAAGCATTACACATTAATCCAGGAGAAGAAGAAAGAATGAGCAGAAAAATTTTGCTTCAGATCATAAATGGTTACTTAAAAAAAATCCTTAAAAGAGTTTAGAAAATTAATACCTGTGATTGTATAAAGATGTTCATTTGGTCAACCGAATGTTAGCATTAGCCGTTCTATAGTAAATTCTAATTAAACGTTAGCATCAAGCTAGCGGACTTTGTGCTAAATCAATTTATATATTTTTATAAAATGATTATTGATCTTTTAAGCTTAAATCGATTAATTGATTTTATCAACCCACGCCCTACTAATCACAGATTTTTTCTTTTTTTCGATTAGTCGACTAATCGGCTTGTTTGTATTCTAGATGTACAACACACATCTTAACTAGATACTGCACTGGACACTTATTTTTCTGTTTTTTGTTTTAATGTTTCCTACTTTTAAGTTCCACTGGCGTGTTGTCATGGTACCAGAGTCTTCACATAACTTCCTGTGACATCACTACTTACCCGGGTTAGCACTACTGTTAGCAGATGCGGCATTAGAGCGTAGTTTTGAGATTTTTCCGACTATTAAATTGGTGGTCAACTATTCTTTTTAACAAGAATATTTTGATATATTTTCCTGCAGTAACAAATGAAGTTGATTACTATTTGATATTTTTTGAATTTTTTCTTTATGAGAATGTTTAGATTACTGTTGATGATTCATATAAATGATTTGTCTATGGATGTTTTTGATATTCTATTACATCACTGATATTAATGATCTTTTATTACCTGAAACTAAATAAATATTTGATATTAAGTCCTAAACCGGATATTGATCATTCATGTAGAGAAAACGGTTTGGTCGGGATTATATAAATTCGCTTCCTTTCACTCTATTGTGATTCATTATGTGATGTCATTTCATGTATAAACCATTTCATTCATTCATTCAACTATTTTAATCGTCGACATAGTCGTGACTAATCGACTAATCGTGACAACCCTAACTAGAACGAGTCCAAACGTTTTCCATTCCACGCATTTTAATTCGTTTCACTCTTTTCCTTTTGTAAATTTACCCCAAAACGTTGGACATTTTCTCCTTTTTCATGTAATGTGGACCCAGAGACTTTAGAGAATGAAAAAGAAGGTCTAAGTAGATCAAGTTGAGCCGTGGGAAAGTCATACTTTCTGTTTAAAAGTAGCTCAACCACTTTTCTATTTAAAAAGTGATTTACTTTTGTTATCTAGAAATTCACCATTTCTTTAACTGAGAGCTTAAGGATTAAGCTGACATGTCCACACAACATGCTGATTGCTTATTCGCTCGTTTTTCAGCAACGAACAAGCAGGAAAACGTCGGATCAGCGGGTCAGTTTCAGGGAAAGGAAAGCAGATCCCCTGAAGGTGAGTGAGGAGGACAGAGTATGAATGTTTTAAAAGGAGAGGTTAGCTGAAGAAGGGGAACAGAGGGTTGGAGAGGTCAGGACAGGTTTTTCACACCTTCCATACCTCCGTTGCAGCCAGAAGAGGCTTGGGCGTCTGTGACAACACAGGATGGAACAGAAATTAAGGCAGAAGGAGCAAACGGAAAGAAAAAATAAAGACAAATGAGTCGGGCTTTTGTGGACATTTCCTGCATTCACTGAACACTCAAATGCAAATGAGCAAACTGCTCGAAAACAACCACTGCAGAGAAAAGAGCAGGGAAAGTTCAAGAGCTTCCCAGCATGCCTTTAGTTTGCAACCATGAGGATCCGTATTAACATTCAGGCAGGTCACACAGCTGTTTAATCAACGAGTACACAACATTTTATAACCTTTTAAAAATATTTAAAGACCCACTCCAATTAAAAATCGTCTTTTGAACGTGTTTTTGTAGCATTTCTTTCATATATATAAATAATATACAATTTAAACTGCGTTTTTTTTAGTATTTCTTAATTCAAATCATGCTGGATTTGAAAACTGGATGCTTGAAAAAGCTCAGACTAAAGATACAGCGACTGGGCGTGGCAAAGTCTCCCCTCCCCCGATATGAGAGCGCGTTCAACACTTGAATTGATCCAATATTGCTCGTCTGTATTTTTGCGGTGCTAATGCTACATAGAAGCTATAAACTCGCTACCCTCAACAGTCCCGCCCACCGACAACCAAGACTTGCATTTCTAATGAGCTACTGCTGCCGCTGTGTGTAAAATATGTCTTAAAAATGACAAAAGTTTCTAAATTTTTAGTTTGAAATGTCATAATCAAAAGATCACTGGGAAGGATTTTACGATAGAAAATAAATGGTTGGAGAAAACTTTATAAAGACCCACTTAGATTAAAAATGTGTTTATGGTGTTTTTAAACCAAAAATTGTATTTCTGAGTATTTCCTTATTTAAAGTGTCAAAAGTCAGGAGCAGAAAATAAAAAGGTGTTTAAAAATGAGGTAGAAAATAAAATGCATTTACTTGCAGACGTTGGGCTAGCACAGGTGTGGGCAAACTACGGCCCGGGGGCCACATGCGGCCCCCTAAGGTACTTAATCTGGCCCTCCAAATTAAAATACATTGAATCAAAAATCCTAATTATTGTTTTATTTTCATTGTATTTCTGGTTTCTTCTCATGAATGGTGTTGTTTCTCTGTCGTTCATGTGTTTTTTCTGAGTCAGAAGGTGATTTTTCGGATTTCTTTGAGTTCACATTTTCCTCTGAAGAACATCAACCCATTGGATCACCAAAAAGAGAACAAAAATCAAAATTTAGAAATTAAAACTCCCAAATTTTCTGTTTTTTAAATAAATATGTGAATTTTAATCCAAATTAAAGCATGTTTTTCTCTAAATTCCATATTATCTTTTTAGTTTGAGGTTCATTACCAAATCACTCCTTCCATCTGCTCCTTGTCCGGTTTAGAACCCTTTGTGGCCCACAAATCAAAAAGTTTGCCCACCCTTGGGCTAGCATATGGCTCAGAACTCGCTAAGTATTGCTCGCCATTTTTGTTACACAGGGGCTGTAAGCTACTAGGAGAGCATGTGAACAAAGAGCTCTCAGCAACACGGATGGTGGTCCCGTAAATGAAGCTATGTGGACAGGTGGTACATTCAAGAACGAGCTAAACTGGAATTCTCAAACGCGCTTTTATCATATGGCGTTCACACTGTCGCTAACCGATCATAGCGCATGTACCTGCAGCTTAATGGGAAACATTGAAGTGGTGCAACTTTCTTCCAAAATATGAAAAACTTCATGTCATTATGGCACAAACTGCATTATTCATTTCTCTTATAATCGATTCTCAGTTGGAACTTCCATGTTTTGATATGTCACAAGATTTTGTTTTTTCCGTTTCGATTGTAGAGCCTCTTTAAGCCCAAAACACGCGATTAATTAGATTTTTCATTAAAAGTGGCCCTAAAATGCATTTCTGAGCACTGTTTACTGTTTTGGACTTTTTATTTTTATTGTCTTTTATTGCTTTTAATGGTCTAATTGTCAAATTTTACCCCCCCTCCCCTTTAAATATGTTTATTGTTGTTTATTTATGTATTTTAATGTCTTCTTTTATCTGTGTGAATGACCTGGAGCTGCAGACTGCCATAATTTCCCTTGGGATTAATAAAGTATCAATCTATGTATCTGTTTGAATGTAGCATCAAACCCAGGTTTATTGCCGCTCTGCAGAAACTAAGTTCTAGAAAAAAACACTTTTCTTTTAATCATAATTAAAAGAGCATGCTTTTAAAATAGCTTAAGAGGATTGGAGTGGGTCTTTAAGTCTACAAATAATTATTCAAAAATATGTATTTTTTTGTTCAAGATTTCCACAAAGTGTCACTTTTCCCAATTTGAAGGTCAAGCCAGTGAAGAAGACAGAGGGTGGCACACCTATCACTTACCTTTCCAATCTCCTGTGACCACATTCTTCAGAGGCCACAGGATAGAATGAAGATAGTCTTAGAAAAACAAGCGTGAAAGAGTCGCAAGTGAGTTAAACGAGTACAGAAAGAGGAGAAAAAATGAAATATGTGATAGGGGGGGCCCGGGTTTCAAGGCAGAAGAGACAAACACAAGAAAAAAGCAAGAAAAGAAAAAAATGAAAAATGCAGAAATGTGTGAGTAAAACCTGTAAAGCAGCACAAAAGGAGGGTTTAGTGTCATTACCTGCTGGAAGACCTGCTTTGGACTTTTTTGCAGGGCTCACATCATTAGCCGTCTTGGGCTCAGAGAATGAAGCTGTTCTCGTGTTGGCCGGAGTCTGAGGGACAAATTATTTTCAAAGTCAGTTGAAAAAGCATAAAAATGATGACAAATGACCCTCGCTTGGTGAAATGAGGTCATGAAACACACCACAAAAGCTCAACGTTGATTAATTCATGTTCACACAAATGAAGCAGAAAACAAACAAACACTCTTCAATTGCGACACTTCTCAGTTCAATATAAATCAAATATTGAAACTGCCCACAGTGTGCACAGGAGGTCAAACTTTTGTTATCTTAGTAAATAATGATTCTAGAAAAGAAAAAAAACTAAAACTTTAAAAAAGGGGGTCACAAAAAGCCACATAATTAAGTTTAAATAAGCTTGCCTCTTTCCAACATTCATTAGAAACTATTATTATTATGTACCGCGTTGGTTTCTGGACTCCAAGGACAATATTGTTTTCACATTTTTTCTGTCTTACTGCACATTTGAGAGAAAACTTCACCCACACCACATACTCAAATTTTTTTACTGATTTAGTACATGTTAAAAATAATTTTTGGGAAACGTGAACGACCCCTACCCCCCAAAAAGTGATGACATGACAGCATAAATCTTTTTAAGAAAAATTAAAAAGTTCAAAATAAAGTAAGAAAACCAAAACACTTGTGTGAGGGTTTGTATAGTATTGTGTTGTATAGTTTTGTATAGTATATAGTTATTGTAGATAGGTGTGTATTACTCATATGTATATTTATGTTCATAGGAATATGTGTGTTTTGCAAAAATGTTTTAGATATATGGTGCCATGACAGATAAATTTATCCCTTGGGATATTAATAAAGTTCAATTGAATTCAAAATTAATTTTAAAAAAAGTCCAAAAATAATTAAAATTGTTATGGGATGGCCGCAGGACCAACAGCTTGGTGGCAAAATTGTCCCATTTTAACAAAATATGGTAAAAGAAAAACTTTTGTTTGACAGATGTTAAAAAAATTTCACAAAAACGCCATCAGATTAAGTCTACAACCACAACCTAAATTTTGTTGACCTTTAATTTAGGGAAGAAGTGTAGATTTTGAAAGCTGTTAGAATGGCAAGCTTGCAAAAATTTAAATTCTCTTGTTGATCACACGTTTTACCGGAATATTGTGAAAATGTAATTCATGAATCCTTTAATCAGGCTGAACGAAACAATAGGAACATACAAAAAACCTCGGTTGCTAGGGAAATCCAAATGTTTATTTTTTCAGATTCTTTGAAAAAATTATATGGACCTGTTCGTCACCACCAGGCCACCAAAAAATGAAATGGTTGCTATGGAGAAAAAACAACACAAAATCTGCCATTTTGAAAAAAAGTTTTCTTTTTTATATCAACTTTTCAAAAGCAGCTCTGACCGGTCATGGCAGAGGGGGGAGGGTAACTTGCTACTAACAGCCACTCAGCCAGTGAGGGCGGAAAAGTGGGGGGTGGGGGATACAAGCAATTATTAATTACTATTTTGTTATTGTAGTTTAAACTCTGTTGTCCCTTTCATCATTTGAATGTCGGAGAAAAAACGAAATATATTTTTTTGAATAAGTTTTGTCCTCTTAAATGATGGAAAAGCTGCCTAATGTCACAACTTTTGATGAAACGAGAAGAAGAGGAATACCACAGTGTTGTTGCTAGCGTTGAGCAGGAAGTTAGCGGTATGAGCAGCCATAGGGGGCAGGTTGGGGATGGGCCTGTGTCCCAGAGCCATCCCGACAATGGCGGTCATGTGGGTCTCAGTTCCAAACACGTGGATCGGAATGCCCGTCGTCTTCCCTAAATGGAAAACATGCAGAAAAATGTTAAATCAATTTTTTTTAATCGAAGTTTTTTTATCAGAAAATTGGAAATTTCTAGTTTCACGAGAAACTCACCCACTTCCCCCATCACTCTCAGGCCTTCCTGGTAGTTGGGTCCCCCACGTCGCACAAATATTTTCACCTCGTGCTCCTTCAGAGGCTCTTGATAATCTTTAATGGCCCTGACAATGCCCTTAAAAAGGGAATAAATGTGCAAAAATATTAAAAAATCTCTGTAATTTTTCCAGAAAATTGATTTATTTCTTTTATACTGCAGAAAATATGGAAAAATATGCATGTTAGATCCTTATAGAGACTCAATATGGAACAATGTTAATAAAAAAAGAAAAATTTTAAGCACCGTTGAGTTGAATAAAATCTAAAAAAAATAAAAATTAAGAAGATTTACAAGTAAAAAAATAAATAAATCACCTTAAAAGTAGCTGCAACATTTGTGAAGTTTGCAATACTCCCTCCAATGATCAACACTTTCCCTATAGAAGGAAATAAATAGTTAGAGACTAGATAAAAAAAAAAGGCATTTGACACACAAAAGTTCTCTTTTGAAGCTACCTTGAGGGTGTTTTTCCCGAGTCATGAGAGAGAGGATGGTTTTGGCGTAGTCATACGTCTGCTGTTCACTGGGAGCTCCAGAGTACTCTCCATAATTGGCCAGCTCATCCACCCCACCCAGATCACAGATGGTGTCACTGATGAGGAGAGGGGATCAAAAGTCAAATAGAGTCGGATTCAGGCCAATTTTTTTATAGTTTTCTTCATTTTCTTTTTCAAAATCAAGGACAGCTACTGAATCACAGCAAGCCGTAAAATGATTAAGTCATAAGGAAGCAGCGTGATATCTGTTACACATCAGTAATATAACAGGGTGTAGTAAACTTTCTCAAAAATCACCTGTAAACCACGGAGGCTCCGCCTCCGGCCACCATGGTCCAGATCCGGCCTCGTGGGTTCAGCAGGGTGAGCTTCAGACTGGCTCCGCTTTTTGCATCCAGATCTGCAATGTAGGCTTCCTAACGACCAGGAAACGTGGCAATTAATGTATTAAATACACCACACACAGGTCGAATCTGAATATTAACTAATCTACAAAATTGTTTTTTTTAAGGGTAAAGCGTGATCCATATTGCACTCTGCCACAGAACGGAAACACATTTCTTTACGTGGGTATGCTCTGAAGCAGGGGTGGGCAAACTTTTTGTTTTGTGGGCCACAAAGGGTTCTAAAATTTGGCATAAGGGCCGGACAAGGAGCAGATGGAAGGTAATGAACCTCATAAACTAAGAAGATAATATGGAATTTAGATAAAAACATGCTTTAATTTGGATTAAAATTCACATATATTCATTTAAAAACAGAAAATTTGGGAATTTTAATTTCTGAATTTAGATTTTTGATCTTTTTTTTGGTGATCCAATGGGTTGATGTTCTTCAGAGGAAAATAAGAACTCAAAGAAATCCGAAAAATCACCTTCTGACTCAGAAAAAAACACACATGAACGCCAGAGAAACAACATCATTCATGAGAAGAAACCAGAAATACAATGAAAATAAAACAATAATTAGGATTTTTGATTCAATGTATTTTAATTTGGAGGGCCAGATTAAGTAGTTTAAGGGGCCGTATGTGGCCCCCGGGCCGTAGTTTGCCCACACCTGCTCTGAAGTATGACGGAGTATTAGGGCCACCAAAAAAAAAGTAATATTGCTAGTTATTTTCGTAAATTTACAACTTTTAATCTCGTAGATTTACGAATTTAAATCTCGTAAATTTACGAGATTAAAAGTCATAAATTTAGCCTATGAGTTAAAAAGCCATAAATATACGACTATTCTTGTAATTTATCAGTTACAACTTTTTTCTTATATGTTTACGAGATTTGAAGTCGTAATTTTAAAAATAAAATTTCCTTTATAAAATGGCCCTGTAATCCGTCGTACTGACGCACAGAAGTTTACATTTAAATAAAAGTTATCACTATTTGTTTAAGCATTTCTTAATATACTGATTAAAATACTGATTCGCGAGCACTAGCAGCTGTATGCTAACGTAGAAGACCAGCGATTCTGGACGTCTTCGTGCAGATTTAAAGACACTATTTTTCCATGACTCTCCAATTGGAAGGCTAAATGTAGGAGGAGGGAAAGAAATCGGATTTGGCCAAAAGCTTTACATAACGTAAAGACAGGCTCCAATGAAAATCGCCTTTTTAGTGTTTTTAACGTATTCCTGTAGCATTTTTCTCATAGTATACGACCTAAATACAAAAATGAATGATTAAAACTGCATTTGAGTATTTCTTAATTCAAATCCTGTTGAATCAGAATGACGCAGCCACAGAAATGGATGTGGAAAAGTTTCCCCTCCCCCGACGCGCACCCTGGTGTGTCCCGCTCACGGTCAGGTGTGAAGGAAATCTTATTTTCTTTACTTGTGCTTTAGGCTCAAAACTGTAAGATTGGATTGATCCATTTTGGCTCGTCTTTATTTTTGAGCCGCTTAAGTCAGTTGAAGCTATGAGCTCGCGCGCAAAAAGAGCTCTCAGTGACAGTGAGGGGGCGGAGTCGCTCCGTGTCAACAGCCCCGCCCACAACCCAGAATTATATATTTCTAATAAGCTACTGCCGCTGTGGATAAAAAAAAATCTTTATATTTAAAAAAATAAATAAATGATTTGATTTTAGCTAGAAACATCATAAACATAATTAAAAGATCACTTGGAAGGATTTTACGATAGTAGGGACCGATATAAAAGTATTTAAAACTTAATTTCTGAGAATTTCTTCTTTTAAATGGTGTTGGATTAGAAAACAAGATGCTCGAAAAGGCTCGGAGTAACTACTGAAATGGGCGTGCCCGTCTCCCCTCCCCCGGCGCACACTCTGACTGTTCATGCTTAGATGTGTGAGACATGATGAGTGTTCAACACTCATCTTGTAGCAAATGTGGCTCAAAACTGTACGACTGGATTAATCTAGTATTGCTTGTTGTCATGTTTGCGCCGCTAAAGTTAGCTTGAGGCTCGCGGGAGTGCGCAGATGCGACGGGGGAGGTAGCCGGTATTCTCTGTGTTAACAGTCCCGCCCACAAGCCGGAATTGTATTACTAATGAGCTACTGCTGTGCATAAAATATGTCTAAAAAAAACAACAAAGGCTTTTCGATTTTGGCCAAAAACGTCATATTCATAATTAAAACATCACTAAGAACGATTTTACGATAGAAAATAAAATAACTAAGTATTTTAAGATATATAATGAAGACATTTGTAATAAAAAGGTCACGTTAGAATTAGGGTTGCCATGATTATTCGACTAATCGACGACTAATTGACTATTACAATATAAAGTAACGACTAATTTAATAGTTGATTAGTCGTTACTTTATACTATATGAAGTCAGAGTGTATTAAAGTTGAAAGTTACAATGGCATAATGCTAGCTTTTTGGACTATTTTGGGATTTATGAACATTTTTAGGCTATTTTGGAGACCTATTTGGAGTTTATCTAATATTTCAGCTACAAGCTAGCTATTTTGGCTAATTTTTTAAAATTTTTTTTAATGCTAATTTGGAGTTTAGGTAATATATAAGCTGCATGCTAGCTGTTTTGACTGATTTAGGTTTTTCTTTTTGCTCTTTTTAGGCGATTTTGGAGTCTGGCAAATATTTCAGCTGCAAGCTAGCAAATTTGGCTAACTCCGTTTCTTAAAGATAATTTTGAGTTTATCTAATATTTTAGCTACAAGCTAGCTATTTTGGCTAATTTAGGTTTTTTAATGCTATTTTGGAGTTTAGGTAATATTTCAGCTGCATGCTCGCTGTTTTGACTAATTTAGGTTTTTCTTTTTGCTTTTTTCATGCAAGCCAATTTGGCTAATTCCATTTTTTCAATGCTAATTTTGAGTTTATCTTATATTTCAGCTACAAGCTAGCCATATGGCTAATTTAAGTTTTTTATGCTCATTTGGAGTTTAGGTAATATATAAGCTGCATGCTAGCTGTTTTGACTGATTTAGGTTTTTCTTTTTGCTTTTTTTAGGCGATTTGGAGTTCAATATATTTCAGCTGCAAGCTAGCAAATTTGGCTAATTCCATTTTTTCAATGCTAATTTTGAGTTTATCTTATATTTCAGCTGCAAGATAGCTATTTTGGCCAACTTAGGCTTATTTTCGGTTTTTAGGTTAATTTTGCATTTAACTAATATTTTAAATGATTATCAACTTCAGCGTTTTCAGCTTCAGTGTTTTTAGCAATCTATTTCAGCATCTTCAGTGGCCAAATTCAGTTTACAGCATTCACTCTAGCATTATCGCAGGTAATACTATATATCTAATTTTTTGTTAATTTAAATCTAATAATGGTTAAGATGTGTGCTTTATATCCGGTTTACGCATGACCCGATTAGTCGACTAATCGGAAAAAATAATCGGTGGTTAGTCGACTATTAAAATAATCGTTTGTGGTAACACTAGTTATAAAGTGAAATCTCACCTCTGGATATGCTTCTCTGCCAAACGGTGGAGGAAACTCCACATCCCCCCACTTAGACTTGCAAATGAAATCTGCAGTGGCGTCGATTTTTGCTGCCATGTCGAGGACGTAGACTCCATCCGACGTGACGACTGGTTAGAATAGAGAAGAGGAAAAAAACAGAATTCATTTCTAGTGATATTTACTGAATGTAAATCCTTTATTTATATGTTTTTTTTTTTTTGAGCTGGAATTGAAGAAAATAATTACCGAGTGGGTTGATCTCCAGATAGGTGAAGTAAAGGTCTTCATACAAATTGAAGAGTCCAACAATAAAACTGGCCAACACTCTTCAAAGAGGAAAAAAACAAATGATTATGTCAGTAGATGAAGACTAAAAGTATTTTTGAACACTCAAAAAGAAATTAGCATTCATTCAATCTCAATACGGTTTATGAAATATTAAAATACAAAGAAATAAAATGGATAATCTGTGATGGAATTTTTTTTAAATCTGGGAATTTATAAAGCATCTCAGGATTTATTTAATATTAGAACAGGAGCCTGTTTGAGTAAAAATATGTCAAATTTATACAAAAATTGAAAGAAAAAAACACTTTAAAAAGAGAAAAATATGCAGTTTTAACCCCTTTGTTCCTGACTTTATATCCAATTTTTAATGTAGAAAAAAACAGTATTTTTTTCTTTTTAAGGTGGTTTTTAAATTTATTGGAGGCCTGGATCTAACGATACACTGAAAATTAGCGACATACAACTTCAGTTATGAATTTAAATTTCATTTATGGGCACCTAATACTGTATATATTTTATAAAAATGTGAGCAAATGAAAAAACCATTGCGATATACTGAAGTCTTTTTATAAACTCGCACCCCTTCTTGTCTTCGGGGACATGGCAGAGGAGCTGCTCTGTGACTTGCTCCTCGCTGATCTTGTCGTTCACTGCAACCGTTAGCTTCAACGCTTTGGCGTCCACGTCGCCCACTTCCACCCCGCCCTCGTGGTGGAAAAGCACGACGTCGCCCTCGCGCACGGCGTAGATGCACACGTAAAACTCCTCCTCCTGGAAAAGTTTTGTACACGGTGTGACATTCAGTGTCAACGAGGACCAAAGATTTAAAAAAGCAACTATTTAAACTTGAATATATTCTTTTGTTTACACTAGTAGTAGGATCAAAACTGAAAAAGGATCTATCATTATTCAACTTGGTACATATGGTTGCAAATATCCATGAAATGTTTTGTGACTTTTAACCAAATTACCTGTTTATGTGGCACAAAAGGCTCAATGAGGAAGTTCTTCAGGACACCTTTAGCCCTTCCAACCTGGTAAAGACAACAAAGTGGTTAATTTTACCTTTTATTTTAGCAGAAAACGACTTTTTATATTTGTAAACTTTTCATATCACTTTTAATGTGTTCTTAGAAATGAAAAACAGTTGATTTCTTTAAAAAAATTAAAGTGTTTTTACATAAAATGTCAACAAATAAAACAATCTAATCCACATAAATTTAATTTTTTTTTTATTTCACTTCAAATATGTGCATATTTAGTTATGCAGACCATTGCTTAGATTGTAATGTACATTTGTAATTGAGTAAAATGTCTGTACAAAGTTCTGCTCCTCAAGTGCAGTATTTACGGAGGACCAGAATAACTCACCCTCTGACCCGGCGGATCTAAACATGAGCCGGCAGCTCCGGACGACATGAGCCGGTGGAGATTTCACTCCATTCATATCACACAGGGTAACCGTTTCATTTTCATTACAGAAATTATTTCAAATATGATGAGTAAACAAATCTGCTAGAAAAGTGTTGGGATTTACTCCCAAAAATGAGCTATTTCTATGTTTTTATCATATTAAAAAATATAAAGATTGTGAACTTTGATGTAAGTTACATATTTACTTACCTATTAAAACGGTTTAGTTGTTTCTCATTTTGAATAAGAACTTTTTTTTATTTAAAATTCTTCTTTTATCTGAAACTGATGACACCACTTTAGTAAAGGGAGAGTGTTTTTTTTAAACTTTGTGCAGCTGTGTGATGGATCAAACGACCTTCTGTTGGTGTAACCCACTTCTCACGTAACGACAGCAGGACTAGACTTTGCCTTTTTATCTCCGCAGCTCATTTCCAGCATGACTCCCAGATAATACTAATAAATGTGTCTGACTTTGTTTCCACTCACTGTGGCGTCTTTCATCATGTGAGTCTTGACCCAGTCTTTGACCCCCTGCAGGTCCAGGTTGATGCCGACGAGTCCGAGCTTCCCACGCCGCTTGATCAGCTGATCTGGCTTCACCACCAGCCGCTGAAGGAGAAAAATAATAACAGATCTCTAGACTTGAATATACAAGAATTATGAAAATAAAGTTGTAAAATTATGGAAAAAAGACAAGTAAAAAAAATTAAAAAGAAAAAAAAAACTTAAAGTCAACATTTTACGAGAATAAAAGCTGTAAAATAATGAAAAATCACAATTTTAAAAGACTTAATTAAAAAATGTATGAGAAAAAGTCAACATTTTCTGAGTATTTAATAGCAATATTACAAAAATAAAAAAAGACAAAATTGTACTAATAAAACTATGAGAAAAAATCCAAATTTTACAAGAAAAAAGGATGGAATGGGAAAGACAATTCAAAATTTTTTGTAATTCAAGTCATAAAATTACGAAGGAAAAAAACTGAAGAAATTTTACAAGAATAATGTTGTAAAATTATTTAAAAAAGGTCAAAATTTTACAAGACTGGTCATAAAATTATGGGAAAAAAGTCAACATTTTACAAGTCTAAAGTTGTAAAATAATGAGGGAAAATTTTAATAAAATAACAAGAATAAACTTTTAAAATGATTAAAAAAAAAGGCAAATTTACAAGACTGAAGTCATAAAGTTATGAAGGAAAAAAGTAAACATTATACAAGTATAAAGTTGTAAAAATATGAAAAAAGTCAACATATTACCAGATTAAGGTCATAAAATTATGAGGAAAAAGAGGAAAAAATTTAACAAGAATAAAGTTTTAAAAATGTAATAGACTTAAGTGATCAAATTATGAAAAAATACATCTTTAAGAATGAAGTAATTTATGAATATTTATATATAAAATATGAAGACAATATAAAGTAATTTATTAATAATATTTTCATAAAATAATTTACGAAAAAAGTCAAAATATACAAGAAACAAATGATGAAAAAAGTGAATATTTTATGAGAATAAAATTGTAAATTCATGACACCAAAAAGTCATAATTTTGCAATAAAAAAAATGTGTTTCTTAAAAAAATAAACTTTTAATTTCATGAAAATAAAGTTACATTTACAACAAAATAAAGCAGATTTGGCGAGATTCATGAACCGTGCAGTGTCCTCCAACCTAAATCAAACAAGTTATGCTTGATTGTCTTTGTTAAAACAATCTAAAACCAAAAGAATTTAAAAAAAAAAAAAAAAAAAGACTTTATTTGTAACTTTTAAAGCATAACTGTGCAACTTAAATCTCATCAAATTCTGACTTATTTCCTCATAATTTTATATATTTCTGTGTTCATGTATTTTTTCTTTAATTAATTAGTCGTAGCTTTCAGGTTTAAGAAACACACACAAAAAAAAATTATACAAAGTTGCAAATTCCATGTAAACAGTTTCTGTTGCAACAGAACGACCTGAACACTAAGCACGCAGAGTTATTAAGCCTTGTGATTTATCAGCTGGAGGGGGGGGGGGGGGGTGGAAGGCTGTCAAGGTTATTCTAAACTTGTGAGACGGTCTTACTTGGGTCAGCAGCCATTGGTGCTCCTGAGCGAGGCGGTCCCAGTCCGTGTCAGCAGTGACGGTCGCATAGCGAAAGCGGTTCTGCACAGCTGCCGAGGTGCTGATGTGCTTGTATAGGAACTCCTTCCCCATCTGTTCCGATATGGCTTTAGCAGACATCGCGGCACGAAGAAGGGCGGCACCTGCGAGAGATGGTTATTATACTGTTATAGCAAAGGAAGGAAGGAAGATAGCAGGAGATCTTTTCTTTTACTGTGTGTAAATAAAGAACTTCTATTCACAGAGATTACTTTCCTGACGAGCTTTGTAAAAGCCAAATACGAGTTGTAAATAAAGTTTTTTTCCCCAGATTTATTTAACAGTCTTAAAAACCAACATCCACACATTATCAGGTTAAACTGCTGAACCTTTAAAAGGAAAGAAAACACTAAATCTGATTAGATCTTCAGATAGAAACAAGCTTCTCTACAAAAAAACTAAAGTTAAAACTAAACAGAACTAAAGCCTCACTTCACTAGTCAGTAGAAATGTCGCAATTCTCACTTTAAAACCAAACTGTTGCATCCCTACAGCACACGTTTGCATGTGTTTAAATTGTTTTAAAATTAAGGAGTTTTCGTTTATCGTTTTATTATATTGCACTGGGTAAAGTATAAGGTTTTCTCCATCATGACATGCTTATTAATAAATTAAGACGCCGATAGCTTTTTGTTACCGTTTTGTAGCACAAAACCGTGACCCAAAAATTGAGGTTTCAACTGAATTGCTGAAATGAAGTGAATTAATCTTTTAGGTAAAACAGCAAGTGTCATCAACTGAAAGTAACATCACAAAATAGCAAAAATATGACCAATGTTGGGTTTTTTACCACTCCAGCCTTCAAGAGTTAAGCAAAAATACAACTAATTTGGAGAAATATGATCAGTTTTGAGCTATAAAGTTAGTTTAATCCAACTATAGACTAGTGCTGCCACAAACGATTATTTTAATAGTCGACTAATCATCGATTAATTTTTCCGATTAGTCGACTAATCGGATCATGGACAAAGTGGATGTAAAGAAAATCTGAAATATGATTAGCTTTAAAACTAAAAAATCCTAAATAAGCTAAAATCGCTAGCATATAGCTGAAATATTAGCTAAACTCCAAATTAGTCTAAAAAAACTGTACAAATTCCAAATTAGCCAAAATAGCTAACATGTAGCTGAAGTAATAGCAAAACTCCAAATTAGCCTAAAAAACTGTAAAAAATCCCAAATTAGCTAAAATAGTGAAATATTAGCTAAACTCCAAATCAGCCTAAAAACTGTAAAAAAAATTCCCAAATTAGCTAAAATAGCTAGAATATAGCTGTAAAATTAGCTAAACTCAAAATTAGCCTAAAAAAAACTGTAAAAATTCCAAAGTAGCCAAAATAGCTAACATGTAGCTGAAATATTAGCTAAACTCCAAATTAGCCCTAAAAAACTGTAAAAATTCCAAATTAGCCAAGATAGGTAGCATGTAGCTGGAATAATAGAAAAACTCCAAATTAGCCTAAAAAAACTGTAAACATTTAGAATTAGCTAGCTAACATGTAGCTGAAATATTAGCTAAACTTGAAATTAGCCTAAAAAAACGAAAAAATCCTAAATTAGCCAAAAGAGCTAATATGTAGCTGAAATATTATCTTAATTCCAAATTAGCCTAAAAAACGGAAAAAGCCTAAATTAGCCAAAATAGCTAGCATGAAGCTAAAATATTAGCTAAACTCCAAAATAGCCTGAAAACCCTTAATAAATGCCAAAATAGTCTAAAAAGCTAGCAGAATGCCATTATAACTTTCAACTTTACTACAGCCTGACTCCATATATTATAAAGTAACGACTAATCGACTATGAAATTAGTTGTCGACTATTTTAATAGTCGATTAGTCGACTAATCGTGGCAGCCCTACTATAGACATGCTAATATTATGTAGTTTGAGGATATGATGCTAAAGGAACTCACACAGTCCACTAAATATATCAATAGATGGTGTGTGATAAGTAGTTTCTGCAAAGGAGGCAGCGACAAACCAATTAGAACTCTCACAACTAATACTTTTGTCCCATACAGGTGCAAACACAAAAGTATGTTACTCAGGCATGATGAAGAAATATTCGGCATCCAAACAGGTTTTGACCGCCCTCCTTGTTTTTCCTGTTTCAGACCTGCTGGATGAGCCCGGCCTCACCATCCATACGCATGGAGATCCTGCTGGATGCTGAATTACGTTACCAGGAATCACCTTTACGACTCACCGGCTGCCTCTGTTTATGAGATAACATTTATAGAGGTTTATTTGGCCCTTGTGTAAACATGTTTGACCTGAATTATTACTTGAACAGAAGGATTTAAACAACGCAGACGATCCTGTCCATCTTCCAGACACAAGTCTCAGTGTTTAGCCTTGACATAATCCACAAATCTATTGACTAAAGCTACTAAGCCGTTAAATTTCTTGGGGGCACTGCTTTAAACAGGGATTCTCTCTTTTTTTTCAATAAAACTTTATTGTACACTATTTTAATTTACAAATATTCAAATGCGCAACTAAGGAACAATAGCAAATATCAACCAAAACACACACATTAAACTAAAAAAAAAAAAAAAAAAAAAAAAAAATAGGCTCCTCTATGCTGAACTTGTGCGGAGTTTTGACGTTTCTTCTTCTTCGGTGCAAACTACCTTGCTAGCTGCATCATTTGTGTTAGCCTCGCACGCGCGTATGAATGAACCTCTGTGTCTCCAACCACACCCACTCCGCAAACTTATTAGCTTAACCAGGGAGGTTTAAGACACTTTCCGAGCCTTTTCTGTGTGTAAATACGAACAAAAACACGAATTTGACCGTTTTTAGTTCTGAAAATAAAGTTGCCGAAGAGAAGTAAAGCTGTCAGACACCTTCCTGCTTTTTTAGCCGCGATTAAATATATAAATCACTTCTTACAGGCTCGAAAATAGTCTAACACTTATGATAGTATTTATATTTTTGTTTATATTTTTACTGTACATGTCAAGAGTTTTGCTATTTAAATCTGAGAGCATCTCATTGTCCAGCGTCAAGTCCCAACCGGCTAACTCTGCTATAGCAGAAAGAAAGTCGCCCCCAAAAAAATAAAAAATAAAGAGGCCTAGTTACAAAAATTAAAAAAACAACTTCCCGCCATTGTTTACCTTGTCAGTGATAACGCCTTCTTGAAGCAAAGAGTCCCCGGCGTCCGGAAATAAGACGGTTTCGGAGTTACTAGATTTATACCGGAGTGGTTTTCTGTCAAACGCCTCGGCAGCCTCTCTCCTCCTGTCGCACCATAGTCTGGCGACCGATTACACGTCGCTGCTGCCGTCTGATTGGCTGAATCCTGAACATGTGACAAGGTCAGTTCCGCCCACCCGCCTGTCAATCTTGAAGGGGAAAAAAAAAGTCCTGTTCTTCTTGTTATTTATTTGAAAGCAAAACAGATAATTTTATGAGTAAAATATTTTTCTTTTTAAATAGAATTTAATTTTTTTTATTGATTTATTTGATTTAAAACGATTTGAGAATAATTTGTAAAAAAACAAAAACACCAATTTGGAGTATCCTGTAGACAAAATATGACAAATATGTGAAGGATTTTTATATTTTGTGATTATTTGTGATAGCATAAACAAAACAAATTCAATTTTTTATGAATTATTTCAAGATTATTCTAGATACTATATTAGATATTTATTTTATATTTAACAATAATAAATCCCTTTTGTTATTAGTACTGAGATTTAAGACACTTTATAATAATAGTTCATTCCAGACAGTCATGTTTTGTAACAATAATTCCAGATTAAGTATAAAACTTTGAAATTTTTTGATCAAATTAAACTTTACATCACAAAGGGGATAAAAGATATTATGTTGTTCTAAAAAATGTTTTGCTTATTCAAATATTGACAATTTTTATGCATCATTTAACAATGTTGAACTCACAAGGTCAAATATGGTCAAGTTTTTAAAAAAATCTTTATTTATTTATTGATTGCTGTCGATTGATGCAATCCATATCAGAGAGAAGTCTATTTGAAGATACTAAAAGTAGCCTAAAATAAAAATGAGGTCATACACTGGATCGATTTACAAAAGTTCTGTAATTTGTTCAATTTAAAAGTTTTTTTTAATTCAAATTAAAAGTTAAATTTGATGAAAACTAATCATATTTAATGTATTTTTCACTTTTTACAGTGTATATTGTAACTATAAATATTCTAATTTAGTCTGAAGTATTCTTCCACTTTATACATATAGTCTATAATTTACTTGCAATACTTACACAAAAGTATATTTCATAAAATAAGTGTATTACATTTGCTAACAAAATGAACAAAGTCAAATTAACTTTAAGTTTCTCTATTTCAGGGTTAAAACATTTAGAATAATTTCATGACAGTCAAACTTGTGTTATTTTGTCGAGTATTTGCATGAAGCTTTGAGGTAAATTATAAATACTTGACAAGTGCAAGAATTTGAATAAAATACGAACACTTTGCATGATTAATTTCTGAAACGCGTGACGACAAACCCAATAACAAACGTTCTAAAGTAAAAGATGAGCCTTTATTGTCATTGTTTAGAAAAAGCATGTCTTGTGAACAAGTTTTGTTCTATTACACACAGATTAGTGAAATTGAGAACGGGAACATCCTACTAACGATCAGTGCCTCTTTTTAAACAGTTTAGCATAAAAAAAGGTTGGCACCAAACACAGTAGGAGGGCGACAGCATAGTGAGGATTTTTATTATTATTATTACCGGGAAATAGAAAAGGTTTCCTAACTTAACACAAATACATGCTGCCTTTTCCTAAACAAGGTGAACTTCTAGTACTTTAACGGGTTCTGGTAAGGCACCACTTTCATTTTGACGGGCATTAGTGCCGATGTAGAGGATGGTTTGCTTCAACTGATTTTTTAAAGAAATATTTTGGCCCTTTTCTAAAATAATAATGTGCAAGTGACAGAAAACATGTAATACCATTAGTTCTTGAAAAGAGGGGGAAAAAAAAAACAGATCACTGACATTCTGCTCAATACAGGCAAGAGTATACAGTACAATAAATATAATTAAAGGTAGGAAAAGGTGAGGGACACATAATGTACATTCGAGTCAAATATACAAAGTGGCATGGACTAGGAACTCCCCCCTGCAGATTAAAATAATGGCTAAAGAAAATTCTGAATCTGTCCTGAAAGTTTCAGAGATTTCTGTTATTAATAATCTCTAAAGCCATGCTTTCTTCAAAGAATGTCGAAATAATCAGCTAACATGCTGTCATATCTATTATAACTGACCAGTTTCATAAAGGCTGTCAGTCCTATGAGGTTATATCTATAGGAAGTCAGTTTGGCAGTCGAGTCATGCCTCTCCAGCAGATAAAAAAAAAAAAAAAACAAAAGGATTTGTTAAATTATGATCCAGTTTTATCACTTTTCCAGTCTCAGCATCGACGCGAGGAGGTCAATTGAGGAGTGAATGCAATTATCAAAAACTCATATAAAAATAAAAGCCGAGTTTCCCGCACGCCGAGGTGGCGGGTGACCGCGTCCGACTTGTTCACAGCAGGTCTGCTTTTTCGCCTCTTTACTATTAGCCGAATTGGAAAAAGAAGTTTCCAGGTTGAGAATCTGTGGAGGAAAAAAAAATAAACTTTTATTAGAAGGGATTCTCTTTCTTTAAACACGGATTTGATTTTTAAGTGTAAAAGAAAGCGTTTTAAAGCGTACCTGGACTGGAATCGAAGCTAAATCCTCCACCGCGGCCACCAAAGAAAGCCCTGAAAATGTTGTTTGCATCAAAATCTAGAAAAAAATAAAGAAGAAAATGAGTTTAATGCAAGGAAACAATATTTAATAATAATAATAATAATTTATAAATCACTTAAATTGTCCATAAGACCCAAAGTGTTGTACAATCACAGAATAAAAACATTAAAAATTAGATAAAAATAGATTAAAGTGTATAAAAGAATGCTCATAAAAACAAAAAACACCACAAGCATTACATAAAAGAGAAACACATAACAGAATAAACATCTTCACTGTGTATTAAAAGCCAAAGTAAAAAAGTGGGTTTTAAGAGAAGACTTAAAAACAGGCAATGATGAAGACTCTCCTACATGATCGTTCCAGAGTTTTGGAGCTGCTGCAGCAAAAGCAAAGTTTTTGGTACTTTTCATAACAGTTGCTGACAGGACGGGGGGAACATGAGGCTGCAGCAGCTCAGAGAGGTAAACGTGTAAGGATTTAAAAAAAAAAATATAAAAGAATCTTAAAATGAATTCTAAAATGAACAGGTAACCAGTGAAGTGAAGCTAAAACCGGGGAGATGTGATCATATTTATGCTTTCTAGTAAAAAGACGAGCAGCCGGAGTCGAGCTGTGGCCGAGGTGTTAACCCCCAAATATAATGAGTTACAGTAATCCAGCCTGGTGGTTATAAAGGCGTGGATCACCGTTTAAACTGCTGAAGAGACGGGATGGGTCTGACCTGAAGAAGCTCGACTTCACTACCAAGTTAATTTGTCAAGTCTCAGCTCAGAGTCCACCGTTCCTCCTAAATTAGTAACATTAGAAGTGAAATATTCACTTAAAGGGCCGAAACTATCAGTGAGGGACCCAGAGCTGTCGCCAAAAACAATCACCTCAGTTTTGTTGTCATTGAGACTTAAATTTAGGTTCAGCCAAGACTAGGGCTGTGGATCGTTGCTTAGGTGACGATCCGATACAATTCACGAATCGAACCACGATTCTTACTTTTTAATATGATGTTTATTGCTATGTGAATATTTACTAGATGGAGGAGAATTGAAATCATTTGTATTGAATCACCAACATTTATGCCTTTATTTAGAACAGTAGATCGGAATCAACAAAACTGATTTAAAAAAAAAACAAAAAGATTCAGATAGAAATTTTGTTTGTCATTTTAAACTTTTTATTGTCATCCTTCTGGTTAAGTTCAGCAGTAACATAAACAACATAAAAATGATAACAATCACTGGTGTTTTTGTATCATTTAACAACAAAACCTAAAAATATTCCCCAAAATTTTTTAATCCTCAAAGTTCTTCAATATTTTTCGGTAGCCCGTGTGAAAAAAGTATTTTTTTCTGCCGCAGAATCATCTGATTCATGTTGATTCCATCTTCCTTTCAGCAGCGTGAGGCTGCGTTTCTTCAGAATAAGACGGAGTTTCGTTAATTGCGTCAACTGTTGAAGAGTTATCATAACCAAAAGAATGTAACCACTGGAGCTAAAGCTCCGATGTTAAATCTAATTCATTTTTTCTAAAGTTATGTCAGTGAACAGAACTTCAGTCTCGGTTTTTGAATGGAAAAAAACTCTCGCTAGTTTTATTTTGAAAACCGGAAGCTTCACCGTCACAAAGATGTTTGTTTACTTCCCGTTACTACCGCGGCTCTTTCGGCCTTTTTTTAGTTCGTAAACTTAAAATCCTACATTAATCTGCATTCCCGAGGGAAAATACATCGTTCCCTGATAATATTACTCAAATATACCATATTTATAAAGATCGAAAATCAGCCATCTTGGACGTCGCGAATATTCGTACTCGAAATTTCAGGAGCAGATTGCGAATACCTGAGCACCCGGATACTCGTTACAGCCCTAGCCAAGACTTTTAAGTCTTAGAGTCATTTGTGGAGAGCTTCAACAGACGGTTGTTCTTTTTTAGAGGAACGTAGAGCTGGCAGTCGTCTGCATAGAAATGAAAGGACACACCATGTCTCCTAATGACAGAACCAAGTGGTAACAGGTGCAAGGAGAATGAAAGAGGGCCTAAAACTGAGCCTTGAGGCACACCCAATGTCAAGAGGGAAGAGGAGGATTTCACTGAAATAAGATTTGAACCACTCCAATGCCAGCCCTTTTACTCCAACCCACTGCTCCAGATGAGAAACTAAAACGTCAACAGTGTCAAAAGCAGCTGACAAGTCTAAAAGCACAAGGATCACACAATCTGTAGCTAAAAGAATATCATTAAAAACTTTTAAAAGAGTCTTCTCTGTACTATGTAGAGCTCTGAACTCCACCTGGAAGATCTTATGGACTTTTAAGAATGGACTCTGTAATGTAGAGATGTTCATGCACAAACTAATAATGACCTTGGCAAAATAAAGTGAGCAAATCATACATTCGATAAGGGCAAATTTTTGTGGGTCCAATAGTTTCTATGATATAATAGCATGTTTAAAATGTGAGGGAACGACACCAGAACTTAGACTGCTGTTAATAAGTGTATGAACAGCTGAGCTTACAGATGGAAAAACCTAATGAACAAAGATCATTTATTTTAAGTCTCTCATCTTTAAGTACTACTATAAATGACTAGATTAAAAAAAATAAGTATTAACAGATATCATTTCAATTAAAAAAAAAATGTAATCGATTTGACAAACAATACATTTTTTCATGTTAAAATACAAGATGTCTTAGGAGGCATGGACATTTGCAAACGTTTGGCGCCCTCTACTGGCAAACCCGGCTCATGACATGTGTTTGTAAAAATGATGAATCCCTGAGGATTCTAACAGATGCTGCGAAGAACGCAAACATTTGGCTCATTATAACAAAAGCAGACTTTATGATACGCTAAAGTCCTGGAGGGCCGAATGATTAATGTGAGAGAAATCTTCAAAACAGCTGACAACGAGCAGAAACTTTAGAAAGTTAGTCAGTCAAGATTTAAAGTTAACTTTGACGCAGTTGTTACCGCCTGAGCTGAAGCAGACCCCACCCATTACTATTTACCTTTACTTAAAAGGTTTATTTGATTTTTTTTTTTTTGCAACCAGCTTTAACTAGAAAACCCCAAATAAATCTCGTAAGATCAAAAGTTCTTGATGATGCAAAAGTATTTCTTTAATTGTCCTAAAATCCACAGAACATCTGAGTCTATAAAACATGTCAAAAGTGCAATAATTAAACCTTTTCTGCATAATAAACTGTGACCTGTCTGTATATTATAATATCATCTACCCGACTGCCAGTAAAGCAAATTTGTCCTTTATAAACGACATTTCTAAACCTGAATATCTCACAACTACAACATACTACACAATGAACTATTTTGGTACCGAGTGACCCGCTGACTGGTGACTTGGTCCGGGCCACAGATAATAAAAAAGAAATACATGCGCTACCTTAGATTATTTCCATTTAGCTTATTTTGTTTTGGAAATCTGCCAGATTCTGTTCATAACATCCGTCTTGGTCACATGATACTAGATCGCTATGCTAGTGGCTCAAAGCTAAATACAAAATCTAAAAATAAAGTGTCTTGAGAAAGTAAAAACAGAGTCACCTTCAACTTCAAGAACAGTAAAGCTTTTGTTTACAGACAAAACCGAGAGTTTTCCTCCACATACGGATTTATTGAGACAGTTGCTCTCATGTAGCAGAAGCCGCTCTGGTGATTACAAACTCTCGACTGTTTCAGATAATCAAGTTGAAGACATGGTGGATTCATGCTTATGTTATATTTAGAAATACCAGTTTAACAACGGTTGCGTCATTTTATTTTGTTTTATTTATCCATCACACCTTAAAAGTCAGACGTAGCTGAAGCTAGCGTCTAGTTGTTAGCATCCACTTTGATTTTAAAGTCTTCATTACAAAGTTCAAACATTTTACAGAGAATGAAGATTCAATTAAATAAAGTTGCTGATTTGTGAAAATTTTGAGAATTTTCCTACAGGAGGACTGAAGAAACTTTAGCACAGTAAATGTTCCAAATACGTTCAATCTTTTGCACTGAAAGATAATCGGAGCCTTGATTGAGTGTAAAAATGCTTAAAAAGTCATGTAATGTTTCCTTTATGGATTTTTTTTTTTCAAATTAGAAACAACTTCAACAAATCAACAACTTTGTTTCAATGAATTTTCATCATCTTATTAAAAAAAAAAAAACAAAAAAAACTACTGAATTTTTTTTAACTTTTTAAACAAAATTTCTTGAAGTAGAATTTTATTTTGAAATTAGATTTTCAGAAACAGGAAGTATAAAAATGCCAAATTCTGCCCCGTTTGGACCGGTCAAGAGTCCCGAAAAAGGCTGAGGATCACTGATCTTAATGATACCAAACACCCAAAGTTTTGGGTGAAATTAAAAATTGACTGAGCAGCATATTTTTAACCACAGAAAGATAAACAAAATTGATATTAGCATTACTAGCGATAATGCAAGTGTGAATGCTGTAAGCTAATAGTAGCTACTAAAGATGCTAAAGTATGCTGAAATATTAGCTAAATGCCAATTTAGCCAAAAAAAAAAGGAAAAATGTCTAAATAAGCCAAAAACTGCTAGCATAAAGCTAACGTATTAGCACAACTCCACATTAGCCTAAAAACTAGGAACATGTCTAAATAAGCCAAAAACTGCTAGCATAATGCTAAAATATTAGCACAGCTTCAAATTTGCCTAAAAAAGTGCTAAAAATATAAATCAGACATAAACAGCTAGCATACTGCTAAGATATTAGCACAATTCCAAATTAACCTAAAGAACCTGAAAAATGTCAATTAGCCAAAAACTGCTAGCGTAGCGCTAACACATTCGCACAACTCCAAATTTGCCTAAAAAAAAAATCTAAATGAGATATAAACAGCTAGCATAACGCTAACAAATTAACACAACTTCGAATTAGCCTAAAAAAAGAGGAAAAAGTATAAATTAGTCTTAACTGTTAGCAAAATGATAAAATTTATGCACAACTCCAAATCAACCTTAAGAAAACGGGAAAATGTCTAAATTATACATAAACAGCTAGCATAATGCTAAGATAGTAGCACAATTCCAAATTAGTCGAAAAAAACAGGAAAAACGTCTAAATAAGCCAAAAACTGCTAGCATAAAGCCAACATATTAGCACAAATCCAAATTAGCCTAAAAAATGGCAAAAAAGTCTAAATTAGTCATAAACAGATAGCATAATGCTAACAAATTAGCACAACTCCAAATTAGCCTACAAAAGTGAGAAAAAAAAATTAGACATAAACAGCTAGCATAATGCTAAGATATTAGCACAATTCCAAATTAGCCTAAAAAAGCTGGAAACATGTCTAAATAAGCCAAAAACTGCTAGCATAACAATAAAATATTAGCAGAACTACACATTAGCCTAAAGAAAATAGGAAAATGTCTTAATTAACCAAAAACTTACAGAAAGGAGCGGGAGAAATTCACACGATAATAGATTTGAGACGAAGAGAAAACATTCACCTCCACCATCAAAGCAGCCGTCGTCTTCAAGGTCGTGTCCGCTGTCGTAACGCATCTTCTTCTTGGGGTCGGACAGGATGGTGAAGGCCTCGCCCACCTCCTTAAACTTCTTCTCCTCCTCCTTCTGCACCTCCGGGGTGGCAGAACTGTGGCGGTCTGAGAGGCGATGTAAAGAGGAGTTCATTCCAGAATCAGAAATGACTAAATAATAAAACAAGCCCCTCCCCCTCATACCTGGATGATGCATCAGAGCTCGCTTGCGATAAGCTTTCTTGATTTCATCCTCGGTGGCGTTCTTGCCGACGCCCAGCACCTTATAATAATCTTTTCTTTTACTCTTCTTCAGCTCCATCTGTGCGTTTTTTAGCAGTTGTTTGTGCTCTGGAGGAGGAAGACGAGGGCAAATGTAAGAGGACAGACGGGCAAAAATGAAGAAGCGAGGGCAGCGGCGCACCTGAGGTTTTCTCCGTCTGGTAGACCTTCTCATAATCCCGGACAGCCTCTTCGTACAGCTCCGTGTCCATGTAACTAGCGGGTCAAACATGAGTGAAAAAGCGCCCCCGGAGCAGGAAGGAGGGACTGAAACCGCCCCCATGACTTACCACTGAGCTCTTCTTAGGTAGGCTTTGATGTAGGTGTCGTCTAGTTTGATTGCATTGGTGCAATCTTCAATGGCTTGATCGAACTTCTTCAGCTGTTAAAAGAGTTGACGACAAATGAGCAGGAAGTAAAATGAAACGGATGTCAGCGAACGAGTGTCGGCGGCCGCTGACCTTTGCCCCCGCCGTGGCTCTGTTACAGTAGAGTTTGGCGTTGGTTTTGATGTTGTTGGGGTCGATGGCTAAAGCCTCGGTGTACAGCTGGTAGGCGGCGTCGTAGCTGCAGTTCTTGAATACTTGGTTGCCTTCCTCTTTCTTGGCCTTTAAAGCTTTGGCGTTCTGGATTAAAAAGGTAATAGAAAGAGTTTGTTTTAAATCAAGGCTGTTCAAACGCCGCTCTGCTTTTTAGGGCTGAGTTGATAAAATTGATCAATCGATTTAGGTTAAATAGATCAATAATATAGGTCAATTTAGCTCGTAAAGCTAAAGTCCCCTAGCTTGATGCTAACGTATAATGGGATTTCCCATAGGACGGCTAATGCTAACGCTCGGTCGACCTAAACATAAATCACTGACTAAATGAATAATAATTTTCCAAACTCTTTTTTTTTTTTGCTCTTTCTTCTTCTTCTGGAATAAGGTGTAATCGATCGCCACCTAGTGGCCAAAATGAAACGTCCTCCAAGAAAGGCAGAACAATTGTTGGAGCGTCTCTGTTTGAGGATCCATGTAACACTGTACGCTATTAACAATCTCATTATCATTTCACTAATACATTATACATAACGTGAACTGCATTAGATTAACATCAAAATCCATCAAACCTACATATAGATTATTAATGTATTTCTAAACCAATGTGTAAACTCAAAATTGAACTCGATTGAGAAGATCGAAAGAATTGAAATCAAATTGATCCTGTCTCTGGTGAATTGTTGTGAAAATTATGAGCAATACCCCGCCCTAGGAATTTAAGAATACATATTTATAATGGAACAAAACAGTTCAGCTTCAGTTAAATAAGAAGAAAGAAAAAATTCTAGAAATAAACGTTTTCTGCATCCACTTTTTGCTTTTCTCTCCTCTTATGATCTAAGTATTAGGGACACCATGAAAACAAAGTAAAAATACAAATATATAAGAATAAAGTTATTAAATTACGACCAAAATGTAAGGAAAAAAATGTATTATTTAAAAACTTGTAAGTTTACATGGAAAACTTACTTTTCAAAATAAAGTTGCAATTTCTTGAAAATAAAGTTGTACAGGTACAAATAAAAAGAAAGATTCTTGAGCGGTCTGAAGTCCTTTCTAGTCATCTGAACTGTCTTTTCGGAAACACTTTAAAACTTTAAATTTAACATTTTATTAAAAAAAAAAAAAAAAAGCCCTTTTCTTGTGAAATTCTAACTTTTTTCTTAAAATTTTACACATCCTTTTTAATAATATTTTTTCTATGTCAAAAGATAATTCATGAATTTGTATTAAAAACATGTCTCTTTTTTTACAATTTTACCACTTTATTCTTATATTTCCTTTTTTTAAATAAGTTTACCACTTTATTCTCATAAATTTTTCTTTTTTCTCCCTATAATTTTACAACTTTATCCTCCTAACATTTTGACTGTTTTCTTTTGTTCTTCTGTGTCTGTTTTTTCTTCTAACACTTTAGAAAGTGCAGCAAAAATGTCTTGCCTTCTTTTTTTCACGTTAAAAAACTTAATCTTATGTTTTTAGGTTTTTTTTTGTGTTTGTTTTTAACTCTTCAAAAAGTCTCTCAGCTTGCTAGCTTGATGCTAACGGAATATACCATTGCAGCAGAAGGCTGGGGGGAAGACGAAACACTTGAGTAGTTTCATCCTATTTCAGGGATTTTTTGTTTTTATTACAAAGTTAGATAACAATAGGCATGGGAAATTATTCTATAAAGTTTTTGTTAAGTATTCAGCTCGGGTTAAGCTAATAGTAAATGTGCCTGATGAAAACGTACATGGATCAAGCTAGTCGTCTACACGTGGATGCATCAGGATTGAGTTTGTGCCTCACCTAGAGTTTTTATGTCTCAAATAATCTTTTATTCAAACAGAATTTTTTCATCTGCTCCTGATTCACAACAATTTAAAAAAAGAAATACCCAGAGATGCCATTTTAAACTTAATTTTCCTCAATATATGTCCAACATAATCAGAAAATTTATATAAAAACAAGTAAAAAAATGCTAATTTCTTCTGATTGGGTTTTTAAATGGTAGAATTCCTATAAATACTGTGAATATTGGGAACTAAAAGTTGTGTTTTATCCTTAAAATATATGATTTAGTGAGCGGATTCAATATTTTTCTTTAGTTTAATAGCAAAAACAGAATTAACTGTAATGTTCATCTAATATTGCGTTTTTAACATTTCAAAAGTAATTTCTACAATATTTTTCCAACATTTCTGCCACATAAGACATGTAAAAACAAACAGCTCTGCTCTCTGCTTGTATTCATAGAGTGAACCTTCTTACCCTGCAGGCCAGGCGAGCCTTCTCGTGATCCGGAGCCATCCGCAGAGCCTGAACGAAGAACTGCACGGCTTTGTCGATGCAGTCCTCGTAGTACAGACAGAGGCCTCGCACGTACAGCGCATCGGCGTTGGTGGCGTCCATCCTCAGGATGTCACTACAAGAGGGAAAACGTTCAGAACTTTTCCTAAACGTTCAGTCGGGATAATCGGTGGTTTGGTAGAACGGGCTTCCCACCTCGCCACAGACTGAGCTTCTGGATAGCGGCCCAACAGAGCGAGACACTCCGCTTTCAGTATTTTAAAGCGTTGGCAGGTGGGCGCCAAAGCTATGGCCCGGTCCATACAGTACACCACCTGGATCAGAACCAACATCCATTAAACTCACGATTAGCAGGGAGAAGAGTCATTTGGGTCGATTTCTCACCGACTACGACCCGATAGGAACCACACATCCGTTAGAAAATTAATACTTTATGTTATTGTTATTTTTTTAATAAGAAATATAAACAAAACTAGTATTTTTTGGCATAGTAAAAATATATATTTTTCCAAATATGAAACAGTTATAACTTTTAACAGAAGTTCACAAGACTTCCTTTCAAAATAAAAGACTTCCTGTGTCACATTGGATCATCTTGATGGAGCAAATCTAGTGGAAGGTAGTGTCATGTCAGCAATTAATAAAAAAAATGGTTTATTGGCCATAAATTCTTAAATATATCTTTATAAAATTAAAACAGAGCTAATTGGTGTTTTTTTTCTACAATGAGGCACACTTTAAATAGGGGTGTGCCAAAATATCGATATTGCGATATATCGCGATATTTAGTCCTGCAGTTGATTCTCAATGGATTCTCACCAAGTATCGATATTATATTTTCATTTGAAGAGGCTGTTGCGTCTGAGTCGCGGGGCGGAACTATTTCGCAGCTACTCGTGCTGCGTCGGACATATTTTGCCGACGCACGGACCTCATTCAGGAAAAAACACCGGCAGGATTCTGGCTCGGTATTGCTTGAATAAATCATGTCTACCTGTTCTCAATTATCATCCATCTGTAGAAGAGTCAGCTGGTAAGAAGTGAGTTTGTCTGAGCGCTAGAATGACCGCCATCGTTTATTTCCTGTTTGAACGAGGCGCGTGCTTCGTAGCTGTTTGTGTGTACTTCAGGGACCAGTCGGAATTTTCGCTTTCATGCACTCTGATATTTACCCTGCTGGTGTACGGTGTAACTTTGGTAAATTTATGGTGTAAGGTTTTCAAATGAACGTAATAACTTTTTACTAATGTTAGCTTAAAGTCATTCTTAAATAGAAAAAATGCAGATTTGATGTGTGAGCTTAAAAAAAGGTAATTACAATAAAGTACATGAATTCACGGTAAAATAAGGACTTTGCTAGTTAATTGAAGCACTTAAAATTGTATAAATTAGTATAGATTAAAGTTGTTTATTGCTAATTTGTAATAGAATTCGAATTTTTAAATATATATTGCCATTATTATGAGTGTTTTACCTGTTTTTACCTTTTTACCTGACAATTGACTGACCAAATGGAAAATAAATAAAGATTGGAGAAATAATCTCAGTGTCTGAGTAAATCAGCCTTTAATTTTGAATGCTCAGCCCTTTTCAAATTTGGGAAAAGTTCACAAAAAAAATTATGTAACACTTGACAGAGGTTGTAAAATGTTATATTCATCATCCTTTGGTGTGACGTTTCTTTAGAGGAAGATAGCTGTCAACAATTTTAATTATTTAATTTTTGTTCTGTTGCTAACAGTATTTCTGTGGCACCTCTGATCATGTTTACTTTTGTTAACATAGAATTTTACAAATAATTCTAATTCAATTGGTGGTAAGTTATAGTATTAGTGATTTTAGGAAACGTTAAACAAAAGTGTCTATAATTTGCTGCACAAAATAAGACATAAGTTGTTTATTATGATTGTGTTAAAGCTAAAAAAAAAAAAAAGAGGATATATTTCCCCCCAAAAGTGTTCTTCTATATAATATTAGTTATTTTTACCAAATATCGCAGTATCGCGATATTATCGATATCGTGAGCCATGTATCACGTATCGTATCGTGAGGTACCCAATGATTCCCAGCCCTAACTTTAAACACTGGAATTTGTCAAAATGTTTGGTTCTTGATGATCAAACCTCTATGGACAATGCTTTTAGAAATCCCTAAGAGAATCATAGAACATTTGTAACAAAAACTGAACAACTATAACTGATTTGGACAGGAAAGCACCTTTCTGAAGTCTCGCTTTTCAAAGCTGAAATCTGCCATCCGCTCATACTCCAGCAGAGTCGTCGCATTCTTTTTCTGGAACAAATCAAAGTTTCACAATGGAAATTATCTGGTCAGTGGAACCAATAATGCTCAAAAATGTAACATGATCCATTTTTTTTAAACATAATAACTGATAAAGTGAAGTTCTTCCACCTCCTGCTGAGCCTCTTTGTTGCTGGGCTCCAGCTCCAGAACCTTCTGAAAGCAGCGCGTCGCCGCCATGGCGTTTCCCAGAGACAAGTGACACTTTCCTTCACGCAGATGACCCTGCGGTGCAGATCAAACCGTCTGCTTTAAAAAAAAAAAATGTTGGATATCTGGACGTCTCTTTCTGTTAGGAAAAAAACCTGACCTTCATGAAACCGTCATCCAGACGCACGGCCTGCTGGGAATCTTCCAGAGCTTCCCGGAAACGACAAAGCATCATGAGGGTGGCCGCTCTGTTGCCGTAATAACTGGCAGTTTTGGGACTTGCATCTATAGATAAAAAACATATTAAAACATTGTATCAGTAATAAATACTGAGCAGCTAACAGCTATTTCAGTTGGAGCTTAATTTTAGTTTTTGATTTCAATTTGGAAGACAAAAGCTTAAACTAACCAAAACAAACAAAAAAATAACCTTTTAGGTTATATTCTGAAGATTTTTTTAAATTATTTTAAATTATTATATAAAGTATGATTGTGTTTGTACTGTGTAGTGATTGAGTCTATTTTAGATTTATTTATTTTTAACAATTAAGCACTTCAAGTTGCGCAAGTATTTTTTTTTTTAAAAATAAATAACGTTTAATTTGATTTTAAATGTCTAAATCGGCCACATGAATACATGTAATACAATATAAATTAGTGTAAATTAATAAAAAAAATATTAGTTTGTTCCGACATGAATGAGTTTTAATTCAACACTTATCTATTTTCATAAATTCAAGCACCAAATCATTAGATATCGTCAGGTAAAATTAAAAAAATTTAAAGTTACACAGTTGCATGAAACTTAATATACTTTTATTTTTTCATTTTTAAATTTGTCATTTTGTTAAAAAAAATTAACCACTATCACTATTTGGTGTTTTTCTTTGAGTTTTCAATTTGAGTCTTGTCTTATTCCAATTTTACCTTCTACAGATTTTATTTTGGTAAAACATCAGAAATGTTCATATTAAAAATAATCTTTTAGATTTCATGATAAAACATTTTTTAAGCAAACAGTCGCAGTCGAGATCATTTTTTAAAAATATCCTGACAGAGCATATATTTGCATAAAAACAATCTCATTATTACATATGGCCGCATGCAAATAATATGCATTAATGCTCGATGAAACAGGGTCACGGTGTTAGTGGGGATGCTGTACAGATGAGGTGAAACATCAGAGGACAGGACAGCAAGAGGAAAGCTTGGATAGTGTAGATGAGCGAGCATGATCATGTGAAAACTTAATCCCGTGTGCTTAGCCGTAATCTTACCAATGGCCTTCGTGTAGTAGTTGAAAGCTGCAGAGTAATCTTTCTTGCTGTAGTATGCGTTTCCTTGCTCTTTGAATATTTCCGCCTGACTGGAGAGAGGAAAAGCAAAACCAAACACAGAATGAGCCGGAAAATAAAGTCAAAACGAGCCGTCAGGAGAAGCTGGAGGTTTTAAAAAATGATTATTACAGCTATAAAGACCATCTTTTGATCCATTTTAAAAGTAGCCCAACATTAAAAAAAAAAAGACTTAATGTCTGTTTCCTTTGCAACAAAGCAAGCCCACTCCCCCTTCCCATCACCCACTCATAGCTTTCTGTTTCCTCATTCTTCTAGCTTACAATTTGAGTACAGAAACATCCAGAAACGCACATTTGAAGCTTAAATTTCTCAATATATGTCCTTCATCGTGTGAAAAACGCCACTAGAGCATCTTAAAACACAATTTTAAGCGCAGTTTCTGCAGAAATATGTTAATTACAAGTGTTAACTATTTTGAATAACCTGATAAGCTAAAACAAAGTATCAAAATAAAAAAAACAAGAACACAATTGTGACGAGTTGTCTTCAAATAGAACTGTGACGAACATTCAGTCTTAAAAAGTTCACCTGCTGCAGTCCTGTTAGATATCCCGACTTCATTAACCTAAATAATTTATTTAGAGAGCTAACCTAAAGTGAGGTTGTCACTTTTTTTTTTTTTTACACGATTAAAACTGGAACAAGAAAAGGCAAGTCCGGCTTACAAATGTAGGTGTGTGTGGCTTAAGACGATGGAAGAAACCATTTGAGAAACGCTGAGGTCACCGATTTGTTGCTGAATTCTTATCCAGAGCATTAAAATATCACAAAAAGAACAAGAAGCTAAAATCTTAAGTTTTATTTTCTTGAATCTGGTTTAGGAAATGTTAAAAATGTTAAATTCTGGAAAGAGTCTTAATGAGAGCAGCTCAAACACAAACACGGAGCGTCACCCTCAGGAAAAACATCTGTTAAGTTTTGTGCTGCTTTGACCTACATTTACTAAACAACCAACTCCAGAAAGCAGAAGGAGGTTAAACTGCAGCAAACAAAAACACAACAGGATTTTCAACAAATTAGGAGATCAAATCAATCAATTCATTTATATGGGAAGCTCCGATAGCTTCCAAAGAGTCCACGTCTCGATGTAGGCTCATCTGATCCACTCCAAATCTCCTCTTCTAATCTAAAAGAAAATTGGGACACCCCTACCTCTTCTTTAACGTTAGGGGGTAAAATCTGGATTTAGAGAACGTGAAGCACAAGAGATGTTAGCGTCTTGTTACTGATGACCACATTTCCCTCAGAATCAGATTCATTTAAGCACAAGTGAAGGAATATTTGTGTCAAATCTATTAATTAGCTGTACTTAAATATTATTTACAAATAGGATCAGGCCACACAAGCTTCAAAATACAATAAATCATATAAAAATTAAACATTTTTAATATGATAAACAAAATGGAAACACATTATTAGTTGTCAAACTTTAATAAGGTTGATAATTTTTCCAAACCGATTTTTATCGTGTCTCAGCGATTTTGTATGAACCGAAACGAAACTGTGACTTAACATTTTTGAAGTACGGTGAGAACAATCAATTCCAACTTGTCCACAAAGGTAAATTATTAACTGATAGCTAAAGTTACGCGTGACTGATCAGGAAGAAAAACATAAAATGTTCCACATCGTTAACTTGTGTGCGACAAAGCACAAAAAATGCTAATATAGATATCGTAATGTTCCTTCTGCCGCCAGCTATTTGTCAAAACACGCATTTAGAAAACAAAATTCGTCGTTAACAGTTTTACCAACTGAATCAACATCGATTTATTTCGACTATTTTTTATTTAAAACGATAAAAACTTCAGATAAAGATGTCCATCCTCACACACAGGACGCTGGAAGCTAGCAAACATAGCTTCTCTCCGGTGTGACCGCTTTGATGCTTCCGTGTCAAAACAAACCCGCAGCTCGGCTCGGTTCGGTCCGACTTTCTCCCAGAATGTACATTAAAAGGTACTGAACACAGTCGGCAAAAAGAACCCTACCGTTCCAGGTCATCTTGGCTGCGGATTTGGGAATCCGTCTCTACCGGCATGTCGATGTCAACAGCTGCCATCTTCTCTGGAAGCAGCCAACGACCCAGACGGCGACGACACGACGTCATTTCCGGAATAGTTTTGGGTCAAGGGAAAGTAGGCAACTAGTACAAGTATTGTTATATAATGGCCGTTTGTAGGTCGTTTGTCTTGACCAATCAGCATTTTAAATGCAGTTTATTTCAGAGTAAACTATTAAATCCTTTTTAATTCTAGAGAATAACATTTTATTTTTGTATTCATTCGTTATTAAAATACAGCAAAAATCACACATTTTAAAGAAAATGTCACTGTCTTTTGTGACCTCTAAAAAAATATGACTTAAAAAAAGTCTTAAGAATTAACCATTTTAGTCTCAATTTTAGTTTCAAATGTAACATCCCAAATCTGTCTGTTCAACATTTCTCATTTAAATGAACCATTTTCGCTATAATATCAAGCCTCCCTGTGGACGGCGTAGCATGCTAGCAAATTTAGCTGGATTGAGCTAGCAAGCTCCTCTGTATTGAGCTAACGACTTCCTCTGTATTGAGCTAACAAGCTCCGCTGTAGCGAGCTGTCGAGCTCCGCTACACCAAGCTAGCAAACTCTGCTGTATCGAGCTAGCGAGCTCAGCTGTATCGAGCTAGCGAATGCCGCTGTATTGACCTAGCGATCACCGCTGTATTGACGAAGTGAGCTCCACTGTAGTCAGCTAGCAAGATCCTCTGTACCAAGCTAGCATGCTCCTCCGTACCAAGCTAGCATGCTCCTCCGTACCAAGCTAGCATGCTCCTCCGTACCGAGCTAGCATGCTCTTCTGTTTCAAGCTAGCAAACTCCACTGTACAGAGCTAGCGAGCTCCACTGTATTGATGTAGTGAGCTCCACTGTAGTTAGCTAGCGACTTCCTCTGTACTGAGCTAACGAGCGCCACTGTATTGAGCTAGCAAGCTCCACTGTAGTCAGCTAGCGACTTCCTCTGTATTGATCTAACGAGCTCCACTGTAGCGAGCTGTCGAGCTCTGCTGCACTAAGCTAGCAAACTCCGCTGTATCGAGCTAGTGATCAACGCTCTATTGCTCTAGTGAGCACCACTGTATAGAGCTAGCTAGTGGTCCTCTGTTCCGAGCTAGCATGCTCTTCTGTTTCGAGCTAGCAAACTCTTCTGTACCGAGCTAGCATGCTCCTCCGAACCGGGCTAGCATGCTCTTCTGTTTCGAGCTAGCTAGCCATGCAGTAGCGATCTAGTGAGCTCCGCTGTATCGATCCATCGCCCATTGGGCGTATGGCTAGTGTAGCGAGCCAACCCACTGAGGTCAAACACAGATGGGGCCACCACAGAAACTGCGGACAAACACAATTGGGCCCACATTTTCTGCCCTCTTTTAAACCATATGGGGCCCACTTGCCCCTGCTGGCTGGGAGAAAACAGTGTTTGCTCCAAATTGGTTTGAATCATCGTTTCTATGGAAACTACTGCCCCCAATCACAAGTAAGCTTGCTAACAATCCACACCACTTCCACTGAAAGCGGATTGGGGGAATCTGTCAGTCAAGCGTTTGAGGTGGAGGCATCTGATTGGTCTGTTTATAACATGAATAATTTGGGATTAAAATAAAAATATGAAAAGTATTAGCAAGAATATGCTGAGAATTGGACTGAGTGAGCAGCCTTGGAGCCGGAGGTATGGTATTTTGTTTAGGTGAAATCTCACTCGCTCAGTCCAGCTCTCTATATACAGTCAATTGTCATACCAAAGACCCAAAGCTTCCCTGACCATATGGTCACAGATGTCAAGACTTTTAGCAAAGAGGGACAGATTTGATGAGGAGAAAATGTGTAAGGGCCCAACAAATACTTTTGTATTCCTTGCAAATTAAATGAAAATTAGCTACTTTATGACTATTTTTTTTGAAAGGAAATACTCTTCAGTTCTTAATATTGAACAGAAATTCATCCAAATACGCTTGGACAAAAATTACTGTTCATTTCCTATTTGAAAACAAAAAATAAAATAAAAAGTTGTCGGTATTAAATCTGGGCTCACGTGCATATTATTCAAATATAGTGATCTTTTTCAGAAGGACAAACCACTGCAGTTTTGATCAGAGTCAAATCTATTCATTTTGTTTACCATCAACATTTTATAAATGAACTAGTAAGGGTTCTGCAACAGTATTCCCACAGGTTTACAACAGTTAATATTGGAATTTAGCTAATCACATTCAAGAAATAACAGACCAGACTTTGGACATGCCTGCTGTCGGGTGAGAAGTAACTGAATATTTTAGAAGGAACTAGAAAATTGTAAGTTTACTGTATATAGACAGTGTATAAAAAGTAAAGTATACTACCTCACTTTTAGTATTCAGACGAAGTAGTATACTTGAATAGTCTACTTTTTGTGGAGATTAAAATTTGTAGAAAATTTCTACAAAATGTAGAACTATGACGTTATCATGGTGGTCTTTAATACAAAACACCACTAGAGGGCACTGATTTATCATTAAGTAACCTTTACAGTTTAATCTGTTGTTGGACTCAAACCAAACTGACCTTTTTCACTTCTAGACACAGTTTGAATAAATTACTTTAAATCCAACACTGATTAAAATGAAAGTTATCATTTAACTTGATTTCTAGTACCCATCGCATACAAGTACATCTCAAACTGAAATGTTAAATACCAAAACTTTAGTTCACTAACACACAGATTACACACCAATATTTAAAAACGATCTTTTATTCCAGCAAGATTTAGTTTCAAATTCAGTGTTAATGAGTGCAAGCCTGGATAAAAAAAACAAACTTTAATGGTTTTCGATCATACATATAACAATATCCTAATATTTACAAATGGAAAGCAACATCCACTTTAAGGAGAACAGACACATTTGAATAAAAAAAGTACTCTTCATAAGTTTCAATATTCCTAATTTTACATTATTTGAATAAATACACAATAAAATGAGTCAAATAATGCTTAAAAGACGTGTTGCTTAAGGTGAGTCATGTAGGACGGAAAAGACAACAATGAAAGTACATATTTTTCAAGTACTTCTTTAAATATAGCACATAATGAGGTAAAAAACATTTCAAAATAAGATTTTTTATGTTTGTAGTAGTACATAAAGGCATCTTTTTTAAAATATTGCACAAATTGAATAAAGATGTTCTATTTTTTTACTGATTTACAACCAGTCTGTGTGATTTGGAATTTCAAAATGTCATTATAATTTATTTTTATGAGCTATTATTAATCATTTTGTTTTTCATAAAGGGGAAAAAAAATTCAGATTTTGTAGTGTTTTTCATTGAATTTATGCTTTGCTTTTTACTAAACTAATGACTGAAAACTGATGATTTCTTAAATATAGAATAAAACCTTTTGTTTTTTAAATTTTAAATCATCTTATTTTATATAATAGATTTACTTTTATTCAGTTACCAAAACAAAATATTAATGTATATAAAATAATAAATTTGATTGTCACACAGAAATTGATGGATGAAGTCACAACAGTGGCAGAAGGATAAAAAACATTTTAGATGACAGCCAAAAAGACTTCTATCAGATATAAAATTCTTTAGAGATGAAAGTTGACCTTTTTAGAAAGCTTGATAGAAATAAAACAGTTTCTGGGTTTTACTGCAGTTTGGGGTCTTTCATGAACTTACATGGTGGTGTGATGGTTAGTGATGTCACCACAGAAAAGTAGGTTTGTTTCTGTGCATGCTAGGATTTTCTTTGACATCCTCAAACCTAAATTGTGCAAATTTATAAACTACAGTTTTTGAAATATTGAGCAAAATATGCCCGACACGAAAGGAATCATAAAGTCTTCAAATTTCAAAATTTTAGGTAGATTATCAACAATCTTTATCAATATATTCATAGGGTAGGTTTTCATCTTTTATAGTAATTTTCAAAAAAATTGGAGGTTACCTAATACGACATTTTATACCTAGTCATGCTAGCATTTTTTTGGCTAATTTGGCATCTACAGAGGTTTTTTATGCTAATTTGAAATTTAGCTAATATTTTAACAACAGGCCAACGTTTTTTACTAATTTAGTTCACCGAGGAATTTTAGGCTAATTTGGAGTTTTGCTAGTATTTAAGCAATGTGCTAGCTTTTTTTTTGTGGCTAATTTGGCCTCCACTGAACTTTTCTATGGTAATCTGGAGACAGGCTAACGTTTTTTGGCTAATTTGTTATCTATTGAGGTTTTTACGGGCTAATTTGGAGTTTAGCTTTTATTTTAGCAACGGGCAAACGTTTTTGACTAATTTAGTTTACCAAGGAATTATAGGCTAATTTGGAGTTTTGCTACTATTTAAGTAATGTGCTAGCTTTATATTTTTTTTGGCTAATTTGGCCTCTATTGAACTTTTTTATGCTAATTTGGATTTAGCTTCTATTTTAGCTACAGGCTAACGTTTTTTGGCTAATTTAGTTTACTCTCGAATTTTAGGCTTATTTTAGAGTTTAGCTAGTATTTAAGGAACGAGCTAGCTTTTTGGCTAATTTGGCACCTGCTAAGGTTTTTTTGTGGCTAATTTCAAATTTAGCTATTATTTTAGCAACAGGCTAACGTTTTTGAATAATTTAGTTCACCGAGGAATTTTAGGCTAATTTAGAGTTTTGCTAGTATTTAAGCAATGTGCTAGCTTTTTTTTTTTGGCTAATTTGGCCTCTACTGAACTTTTCTATGGTAATCTGGAGACAGGCTAACATTTTTTTGGCTAATTTGTTATTTATTGAGGTTTTTACGGGCTAATTTTGAGTTTAGCTTTTATTTTAGCAACGGGCAAACGTTTTTGACTAATTTAGCTTACCAAGGAATTTTAGGCTAATTTGGAGTTTTGCTAGTATTTAAGCAATGTGCTAGCTTTTTTTTTTTTTTTTTTGTGGCTAATTTGGCCTCTATTGAACTTTTTTATGCTAATTTGGAGTTTAGCTTCTATTTTAGCAAAAGGCTAACGTTTTTTGGCTAATTTAGTTTACTGTCAAATTTTAGGGTTATTTTAGGGTTTAGCTAGTATTTAAGGAACAAGCTAGCTTTTTGGCTAATTTGGCATCTGCAAAGGTTTTTTTGGGGCCAATTTGAAGCTTAGTTCATATTTAAGCAACACACTACATATTTTTACAAATTGGCATGTATTAAGGTTTTTTAAGGAATTTTAAAACAATTTTTTCAGAAATTTAGGTTAGCTTCAGCGCTCTTTCAAAGTTCTTTACCAAAATTTCCAGTCTTTAAGAAAATTTAACGTTTTTGCAAATAGTTCAGCATTTTTGCAAATTCCATCTGCAATTAAAGTAAATTGTGTCACCATTTTCTTAGCATCATTTAAAAGCGTTAGCATCTTCACACTAGCATTATCGCAGGTAATGAAACTTTTCTAGTTGTTGATTTACTGTAACTGATAATGTTTACGGTTGAAAAGTTAAAGTATGTTAAAGGTTTTGTTTTTAAGCATCACAGGCGACGCCTCAGGTGTTAAAGGGTTAATAAAGTTTTCATTGTAAATTTGACAGGTTCAAGGTTCAAATGTTTTTAATATTTAAATTTTGGGTTTAAAACAAACATAAAAAGAGTTGTGAAACTCCTTAGAATGTATCCCTCAATATTAATTTGAACATCCAAGTGATTTAACATTAAGAATTTTTTTTACACGTATTTGAAACTTTCTATGAATTACATTTTCAAAAGTTTAAGTTGAGACACATTTAAGGGACTAGTAGACTCCACTAAAGTGTCTAACTGATGCGATTTTAGCCAAAGGAGGAAAAATAGCTAATAGGAGGACGGAGGTAAAAATTAATAAAATATGATTTTTTTGTTCAGATCTTTTTCTAAAATAATAGTAATGTTGTAGTTTGATTTTTATTAAATGCCTTTTTTAAAAAATAAAAATAAAAAATTTGATATATGAATATTTTTTTTTAAAGACAGAGTTGATTATTTAATGTGAAGTACCTAATTTCTTCACAACTATAGTTAGTGGAAGTGCAAAGTTTTCTGGTTTTGTGGGTCTTTTTAACATAGTTATTGTCTTTATTTGCTCTGGATTTTTATGTTTTTTTCCTTATACTCTGAGTTTTGTTGTTTAATATAAAAAAAAAAACAGTTTGAACTCGATTTTAGTGAATTTAGTAGTAAAAATGTTCAACTCTGAGTTGAGTTTTTTTTAAACATTTTCAGGATTACAATGGAATTATTGAGCATGAAAACGAAAAATAAAAGAAGCTGTGGGGAAAAAAACAGATGTTAAGATAATTGAACACAGCAAATTATAAAGTAGGAGTTAAGAGTGTTTGTGTTGTTGTCAACATATGGCCTTGTGATAGACTGCTTTTGCTAGACAGTTCTCTGTCGTATAAATACAGATTATAAATGAGTAGATCCATCATCTAGTTTGGATTTATGAAAACTTCTATTTTTCATAAATTAAAACTTAGAAGCTTTAAATGTAAAAAAAATCTGTGTTCATCTCCATTATTTACAATAATTTAAAAAGAAATCTTTTCATCAGTATGGCTTGCCGAGAGGTCCAAACATCAGGAGTTTATATTTAACCCTTCTTAGAAAATGGTCCTTCCATTTTTAATACATGGAGCTAAAATCTCAATCCGCCTCAGAGGAACGAGCACACAGTTTGTGCGACTGTTTAATACCCCAATGTCACAAAACCTGAACTCTTCAGCTTCATCCGTTCTTTCCTCTGTAAGGCGGAACTTAATTGTGCTTGTTGTTAATAAGGAGTGAAGATCACAGGTGCATGTGTGGCTCTCAAAGGTCCCGGAGCCGGTCTGAAGAGCGCCGTGCTGATGAGGGGACCCTGAATGATTGCTGGAGGACCGGGAGGCAGCCTCAGCGCTAAAGGTCCAGATGCCATGCTGCACAAAGCGGGACTGAGCGGGCTGCTCAGGAGCCCCGCTGGAAGCACTTTGGACAGATGCTTCTGGAGGGCCACTTTAGTCTGGAACCAAAGACGACAGACGAGTTCAGGAAAACAACCCGAGAAAAACAAAAACACTAAATTCTTCCAGATTAACAGATGCTTCAGAAATTTTGACTTCTGATTAAACCTTTGTCACATATTCCTATACAGAGAGATTACAGGCGCTGTGGGTTTTTGAACCATTGTTCACTTGCAGACAACCTTCATCTATCAGTCAGGGCAGTTGTAACCATCGACAGTATATAGAGAACTGGACCGAGCAATCCCTCCCCCCTCGGGTTCCAAAAAGCCACGTTCTCAGACTGTTATTGAGAAGCAAACAGTTATTACTCAGTGATTGAACCATTTTTACCTTTTTTTTTAAACATATACAAATGCCCTTAGAGTCCACCACTAACTATGATTCCATTGTCTAATTTTTCTAATTTCTAACAGTCAGGCACACACTTATCACATGAACGAACAGTCCCCTTGCACAGCGTACAGGATGTATGTGTTGTTTAAGTGTTCTCTATGACCTGTCGCCCGCAGCACGCCCATAGAAAAAAAAAAGTGTATGAACATTTTCCCTCTACGGGTTCACAGAGAGGTCTTTGACCATTGTTCCATCGCAGGCTTTTGAAACCATGTTGACTGTATATAGAGAACTGGACTGAGCAACCCCTCCCCCATCAAGTTTCCAAAATGCAAATTCTCAGACTTTTATCGAGAATTAAACAGTTGTTACTCAGACATTTCATTTGTTAGAATAACCATTCTTGCTCTGATACTCTTTTTTTTTATATATATAAAGAAGTATACATTTTTTTCATGATATTCTTTCTTTACCGCAAGATATTCAATTCTAAACCCAGTAAAAGCATGTGGTGCTCACTGGCCCCCACCTCAAACATCTGATTTTCCCGAGCCCGCTTTCAGTGGAAGGGGGGGTGGACTTCGGAGAAGCTCACTCCTGATTGGCGACTGTAGTTGCCCTAGAAACGATGACTCGTGGCGCCTTCATAACAGATGCGAAAGGCCCGTCAAATCATCTGACGCCTCTCTTTTGACGCCTGGCAAATTTACCGCTTAACGAGTTGACGCCCCACCCACGGCGTAACCGCCAAAGTTGTTCTGGAATTCATTCGTTGCCACATCATGGAAAACATGGATGATGTTGAGTGAGTAGCTTGAGTTTATATGTTTTGGAGAGCTGTACAGAGATGCCGGCAAGCACTTTGCTGTGTCTGGGTTCACCAGATCATTCAGTCTCTTTCAGTGTGGGCTTTTCACACGCTGCCGCAGGCGCTGCGCTTATATTTGCTGCTGTATTCCGACTGTCTGTGGCCCAGTTTGACTATTAACTTGAGAAGGGATAAATATAAATAAAAATGGGGGCCAAGGCGCGAGTGGCCAACTCCCGGCAGGGCCACGATGCCCATGAGCTGACACCCTGGATGACGGTGCATGCTAGCTTTGCCGGAATCTAAGCAGCGACGCTCGCTTGCTCTGCTGGACCCGGGTGGCTAGCTAGCCTCGCGAGAGTGATGTTGACGACCTGTCCAGAGAGTATCCTGCCTTCGCAGAACAATAACTGGGACAGTCTACCCTTTGATCTGCTCACTAAAAACGTCATGTGCCCAATCAGTTGAGTCTCTGATGAGCCCAAATCGCGCTGCGTCGCGTCAGATCGCATCTTTACATTGACTTAGCATTGAAACTTGACGCCTCAACTCACTGTTGTCTGGTTCTAACATGGTGACAGTAAAATGGCGACTTTATATAATTGGAACTGAAAATAAAGCATTTTCAACGGGTGGCATCACACTTGCTCAGTCCAGTTCTCTTATACAGTCAATGGTGGTGACTGAGGCCTTAGTTTACGTTCACTCATAACCAGATGGAAAATACTTGGAAACGTCATGCAGTTACAACAGCTGAACATTCTGAGGCAGAAATGCCCAAAATGAGGGAAAAAAGAGAAAACGAACATGCATTCCGACTTTCACTGATGGTAGCGATGGTGAGTAATTTTTTTTTCACCTTTTTTTTAATTTGCAGAAATCTTTCCCTTGAAAAAATAATAGATTAATTGATCACAATTGCTTGTCAGTGGTTTGTCTGATCAATGCACATGTTCTGATTCTACATAAACTGCGTTTCATGTAAATGATTCAGTGCTTTGAGGTGAAAAAAGGTCAGCTTGTGAGTGAGGGAGTCTCACCGCTAAGAAAGCATTAGGGTAGAGTTTATTGATGGGTGTGAACTTGGCCTTGACAGGCTTCCCCGCCAAACGCTCTTTGTGTCTCCTGCTGTTCATGTGCTAAAAGAGAAGACAGGATATTTCGGGACTCAGAGAGACAGCTCTGGATGCACAGCTGACAAACACCACACAGTGTTGTGAACAGGACATTTTAGTTAAAAGAGGTGTCTGTACCTGTTTCAGCTGCGTCTCTGAGTTCACAGACACTTGGCACAGTTCACAGTGAAACCCCTGCTTGGTGACACCAACCACCGCTCTGCTTCTGCTGCCGGTTCGGTGTTTCATTCGACATTTGGGTCTCGGCGATAACGGCATCTTGAACCTGCGATTTGATTGGCAGGTTCTCTGACCACTCAGCATCTGTCTGTGTTTGGACCCTGAAGAAACGAGAAGGGGAAATGTTACAGAAATGCAAGAGTAGGGGTTGAAACTAGTGCGATTATTTTAATAGTTGACTAATCACTGATTATTTTTTCTTATTAGTCGACCAATCGGGTCATGTGCAAACTGGATGTAAACTAACTAAAAACTATTTTAATCGGAAAACAAATAGGCATTACCTGTGATAATGCTAGTGTGAATGCTGATAGCTGAAGATGCTGAAATTGATTGCTAAAAGGACTGAAGTTGATAGATAAAATCACTGAAGCTGAAAATGCTGAAGCTGAAAACTAACTAAAATATTAGTTGAATGCCAAATTAGCCTAAACAACCAAAACAAGCCTAAGTTAGCCAAAACAGCTAGCATGCAGCTGAAATATGAGCTAAACTCAAAAAAGTCATCCAGGGTGTCAGTTCATGGGCATTGTGGCCCTGCCGGGAGTTGGCTGCTCGAGCCTTGGCCCCCATTTACATTTATATTTATCCCCCTCTCTAAAAAACTGAAAAATCCTAAATTTGCCTAAATAGCTAGCATGCGTCTGAAATATAAGCTAAACTGCAAATTAGCCTAAAAAAATGAAAAAATCCTGAATTAGCCAAAATAGCTAGTATGCAGCTGAAATATTGGCTAAACTTAAAATTAGCCTAAAAAACTGAAAAAATTCTAAATTTGCCAAAACAGCTAACATGCAGTTGAAATATTATTTAAACTCAAAATTAGCCTAAAAAAAAGGAAAAATCCTAAATTTGCCAAAATAGTTAGCATGCATCTGAAATATTAGCTAAACTGCAAATTAGCCCAAAAACTGAAAAATCCTAAATTAGCCAAAATAGCTAGCATGCAGCTGAAATATTAACGAAATTAAAAATTAGCCTAAAAACTGAAAAAAAAAAATCAAAAATTTGCCAAAATATCTATCAGGTAGTTAAAATGTTAGTTTAATGCCAAATTAGCCTAAAAACAAACTGAAAAAACATGTAGCTGAAATATTATCTAAACTCAAAATTAGCTTAAAAAAAAGGAAAAATCCTAAATTTACCAAAACAGCTAGCATGCAGCTGAAATATTAGCTAAACTCAAAATTAGCCTAAAAAACTGAAAAAAATCCTAAATTTGCCAAAATAGCTAGCATACAGCTGAAATATTGGCTAAGCTCCAAATTAGTCAAAACACTGAAGAGAAAAAAAAAAAGAATTTGCCTAAAAAGATAGCATGCATCTGAAATATTAACGAAACTAAAAATTAGCCTAAAAACTGAAAAAAAAAATAAAAAATTTGCCAAAATAGCTATCAGGTAGCTAAAATGTTAGTTAAATGCCAAATTAGACTAAAAACAAACTGAAAAAACATGTAGCTGAAATATTAGCTAAACTCCAAAATAGCCTAAAAAACTTTAATAAATCCCCAAATAGTCAAAATAGCTAGCAGAATACCATTATAACTTTTAACTTTACTACACTCTGACTCCATATAATATACAGAAACGACTAATCGACTATTAAATTAGTCACCGACTATTTTAATAGTCGATTAGTCATCGGCTAATCGTGGCAGCCCTAGCTGAAAAAGGGAAGTGACTCAATGTAAATACCGCTGCAATGAGCCTCCAGCTGGGAGCTGGAGTTGACGGTCACTTTACACGTCGGGCAGTGGATGTGCTTTTTGCTGCTTTTGGACTTGTCCACCTGCTTCGCTGCATCTTTGTCTCCCGTGCAGCTTCGCGGAGCGTCCGCCTGCGCCTCTGTGCTTGCGGTCGGGCTGCAGCCCTCTGCCTGAGGACTGTCAGAAAGTTGAGAGCTCGGGGCGGCTTGTGGAGAGGCGGGATGAAGGGGGTCTGCGGGGGAGGTCTGTGAAGGCGGACTGGCTGCTGGAGAGGATGCGTGCGGATTTTCAGGATGAAGGTTAGAAGCTGTGAACAGATGAATAAACAAGTTTATAAGAAAAAGAAAACAATTTGTCCATTTATTTTAACTTTTGTCAACCTGAACAAAAAAAAAAAAAAAACAACTTACAGGTTTATAAGTGTTTCTGTGACCAGGTTTCTACAACTCCTTATGTCTTAGAAACCATGTTGTGTAAAAGCACTTAAAGTCCCAATCCAATTAAATATTTTGCTATTGTAAAATCGTTTCCAGTGGTCTTTAAGCCATAATTATGCAGCTTTTAGCAAAATCAAAAGACTGTGTCGTTTAAAGGCACATTTTCTGTAGAGTTCATTGGAAATTCATTTTTGGGTCGTGGTTGGGACTGTTGGTGCGGAAGTTAGCCTAGTTAATATCCCAGCATGCCTTTCTTTACAACAGGAGTCTCCAAGCTACGGCCATCTTCCACATTTGGCCCTCCCCATACATATACATATACATATACATATACATATATACTATATAATATATATATATATATATATATATATATATAATATATATATTACATACATATATATATATATATTATATATATATCTAGATATATATATATATAGATATATATATATATATATATACACATATACATACATATACACACACATATACATATATATACATATACATACATATATATATATACACACATATACATATATATACACATATACATATATATATATATACACATATACATATATATACACATATACATATATATATATACACATATACATATATATACACATATACATATATATACACATATACATATACATATATATATATATATATATATATATTATATATATATATATAATATATATGTAAAGTCTAAAGCTTCCATTGACTTTGAAGATTCTAAAAAACGTGTCAAAGTGAAGGCCCGAGGGCCCTCTGGGTAATTATATCCGGCTCTTCAGATCATTTTATTTTATTGTTATGGGCCAATGTTCTAACTTGGGATAATTTCTAACTAGTATAAATTTGACAAAATGTATTTTTATGGAGAGTGAAATATTGAAAGTTATTTAAGGTTTAAGTAGATTTAATCTAGAATAATATTCATGTTTTTTCTTTATTCATAGTTACGCTAAAAAGATACAATTTTAAAGCTTTTTGGACTATTTTGGCATTTACTAAGATTTTTTAAAGCTATGTTGGAGTTTGGCTAATATTTCAGCTACATGCTAGCTGTTTTGGCCAATTTTGGCTTTTTTCACTTTTTTAATCTATATAGAAGTTTATCTATTTTTTCCAGCAACATTCTAAGTCCTTTGGCGAATTTCAGGCATTTTTTCAGTTTTTTTAGTCCAGGTTGGAGTTTAGCTAACATATTAGCTAAATACTAGCAATTTTGGCTAATTTAGTCTTTTTTTTTTTTTTTAAGGGTTTTGAAGTTTAGCTAATATTTCAGCTACATGCTAGCTGTTTTGGCTAACCTAAGTTTTTATTTTTTACGCTAATTTGGCATTTAGCTAATGCTTTTAGCTGGCTATCGATTTCAGCTATCAGCACTAGCATCTTCAGTGGCCAAATTCAGTTTACAGCATTCACACTATTATTATTGTGGGTAATCCTACATATCTAGTTCATAATTATGTTAAAAAGTTACGGTTTTAAAGTTTTCATGTTTCATATTCAAGAAATGTTTATTTTTTTCAGCCCGGGACCCAAGTTATGTTTTGGATTTTGGCCCCTTGTGTGATTGAGTTTGCCACCCCTGCGCTAAAAGATCAGCCTAAACATTCACTATTAAGGGTAAACTTACTCGGATATTGCTAAAATGTTTTCTTTAAGTTCTCTTTTATCTGCTGATAGTAATAATTTACTTGTGAAAAGTCAAATTCTTGTTTTTCCACCTCTGTGCAATTAAAGCGAAACAGCATCTTTACCATTCCAATATGGCGTCCAACTTTGCGTACGCAACAAGCTAGCATGCCATCTCTCGGGATATATAACTCATTAGTTTATACACGCTAATGTTAGCTTGGGCTCGTGAGGTGCTCGTCACTAGCGGGAGAGAGTGTAAACAATGGAATGCTGGGAAATTAGCTAGGCCAACAACTTTTCATGAGCTCCAGCTGCACTGTAGAAAATATATCTTAAAAAATGACAGACTTTTTGATTTTGGCTAAAAACTGCACAATCAAAGCTAAAAGGCCACTGGGAATGATTTTACAATAAAAAAATATATATAAAGCTGAAGTGAGACTTTAACTGTTGATTTGCTTTGTCTGCAGTTTTCAAATGAATCTTCTAAAAGCACAAATTTACTTGATGTCTAAAATTCTTGAAAAATACTATTTGTTGTAATAAAGAAAAATATAAATATTTGTGCTTAGATTATATACAAAACATTTCCTAATTATGTTTTTGGACCTGTAGAATATATTTTTTGTGTTATTAAATGCATTAATTAAATGAAAAATAATTAATTTACAAATAATTTTATTGCTGTGACAATATCAGGTTGACCCGACCCCTTTGTGCACCGCTTATTTTTCCTATTTTCTCCATAAAAATGTAATAACCTTTTATATTATGTCCTAAATGTTCATATCTTTTCTTTCCATCTACCATCTCAATCACTCCGGCTTTGTCTCGGTGCCTCTCTGTCATGCGGCGGCTAATCTGCCGAAGCTCCCTCTGTCACCATCAATCAACAACCATGGCAACCGTAGAATGTAACGAGCTTATCATTATGTGCTTAGAGGAGAACGGATGGAGCCGCAAGAAAACGGCAGAGGGGAGAGGATCAATAATGGGAACGAAAATCAGACAAAAGAGCTGATGGAGAAAAAAAAGAGTGAAGTCACCGCTGCTGCAAAAATCATAAAGTTATAAAGAAAATTTGGAGAAAATCTACAGATTTTATGGCTTTAATGGACTTTATTGGACCATAAAAAAAGATCAGATAATATTCAATTAAACTCCAAGAATCTACGATTTATTTAAGTGCTTTCCAGCCTGTGAAGTGTCCTCACCTGATTGGTGTAATTATCTATGTGCCGGAGCCGCTGAAAGAACAGATAATGACTGGTAATAAAGCAGCAGAGTGGCAGCGACCAAGCCTAATCGCTGATACCTCTTCAATTATTTTAGGATAGTAGCCTTTAAAAATAAAACTAGTACCTGTCTGATCTTCTAGCTGTAAATCTGCGGACACTGCTTCTCCTCCCATCAACCTCTCTGTTGTGGACTGACAGCGTCCGCTCTTCTGCCGAGTCCTCTGAGTCTCCAAGGCTTTTAACTTGCGAGCATGCTTGTGACCTTTGTAGTGGGCCTCAGCTTGGATCTAGCGTCACACACACACGTGCACACAAAAAGCACAACAAGCACCAGTACATTTTATCCACAGGGCAGCTGATTGCATTTGTGAGGAGCAGCATGAAATCAGTGCTCTTCCATCTGTTTTGGCTTAACATGCTTCCATGGAGTTCAAGGAAAAATTGTGCATCGCTGCTTTCATGATCAACATTTTCATGATGGAGCATCATTTGGCCTCAGAACTCCTAATTTGTTCTGACACAAAATGGCCTGTGTCCATCATGCTGGGACACAGTAACCTCTGTGCAAAGAGAGGACTAATGAATGAGATGTGCCGTCCAAGAATCACTTTAGATGGATAATGAAACAGTTTGTAGAGAAAAATATGCAACAGTAGTTTTTATTGTTGCCAAGCGTAGTAATGTCAATTTTAATATAAATGAATTAACGTATTAATTTTTAATAACGCAAATTAACCATATATTTATGAATTTATTGGTTTATTTCTCAGGGATAGTGTATATTAAAAGCATAACCACAATGTGTCAGAATTAGTGAAAAGGCTAATTTTCATCTGTAGTTTAAAAGGTCAACCTAAAACATTAAAACAACAATTAAAAGGACCATAAAAAATATACTAAATGTGATTACACCGTGCGAAGCAGCAGTCTTCTGCTTTGCCTCGGACGGGTCAGGCTTCCACGGCGTGGGTCAAAGCACTACATTGGGATAATCCCATCTATATGTCACTGATCAAAAAAAATAGATATACGTATAATATTACCTGCAACAATGCAAGTTTGAGATGAATGTGGCCACTGGCAACGGCTAGTATGTTGCTAAAATATTAGCTAAACTCTAAATTTAACTAAAGAACTTTAAAAATGTCGAATTTTGCCACGACAGCTAGCATAATGCTAAAATATTAGCTAAACTCTAAATTTAACTAAATAGACATTTTTTTTAAGGAAAAAATAGACATTTCTTTTTGGAAAAAAAATGTCTATTTTTTCTAAAAAAGCTAGCATAATGCTAAAATTTTAGCTAAACTCTAAATTTGTCTAAAGTACTTAAAATGTCTAATTTTGCCACGACAGCTAGCATAATGCTAAATTATTAGATAAACTCTAAATTTGTCTAAAGTACTTTAAAACTGTCTCATATTGCCCTAACAGCTAGCATAATGCTAAAATATTACCTAAACTCTAAATTCAATTAAAGAACTTTAAAAATGTCTAAATTAGCTAAAAAAAAACTGCTAGCATGTCAAAATATCAGCTTAACCTCTAAATTTAAATTACTTTTAAAAAGTCTAATTTTGCCACAACAGCTAGCATGTTGCTAAAATATTAGCTAAACTCTAAATTTATCTAAAGAACTTTAAAAATTCCTATTTTTTCGAAAACAGCTAGCATAATGCAAAATTTTAGCTAAATTCTACATTTGCCTAAAGTACTTTAAAACTGTCTCATATTGCCACAACAGCTAGCATGTTGCTAAAATATTAGCTAAACTCTAAATTTAACTAAAGAATTTTAAAACTGTCTAATTTAACCACAATAGTTAGCATGTTGCTAAACTATTAGCTAAACTCCAAATTTAATTAAAAACTTTAAAAATGTTTGATTTTGCCACAACAGCTAGCATGCTTCTAAAATATTAGCTAAACTCTAAATTTAATTAATTAACTTTAAAACATCTAATTTTGCTAAAACAGCTAACAAGTTGCTAAAATGTTAGCCTAAAAAACTGGGAAAAATTTCTTAATTAGCTAAAAAGGAAAAAAAGCTAGCATGTTAAAATATTAGCTAACCTCTAAATTTAACTAAAGAATTTTAAAACTGTCTAATTTTTCCACAACAGTTAGCATGTTGCTAAAATATTAGCTAAACTCTAAATTTAATTGAAGAACTTTAAAAATGTCTAATTTTGCAAAAACGGCTAGCAGAATGCTAAAACATTAGCCTAAAAAAACTGAAAAAATTAGAAATTAGTCAAAAACAGCTAGCATGTTGCTAAAATAATAGAATTCTAAATTACCCTTTGGTGAACATTTTGAATGGTGTTTCTGGCTGAAAATACTTATAGAAGTTTACAAGTTTCAAAGTTTTTGAAGGATTTGAGCAAATCCCAATCATTTCCTAAGGGGAATTTATTTTTTTTTATATTTCAAAAATTATAAAATACCAGAAGTACAAGCAGTAAAGTCATGAACGGGCTGAACGTTTTGATATCGATATAGCTGAAATCGCAGAAAGTGTGATTGAGTTGTAATGTACAGAAAGGAGCAGGAAAATCACATTAGACAGAATTCACACAAATAAAGATTTAACTGTTTTTCACAACTTTATTGTTGCTATTTCACAAAAAGTGATTAATAGTGATAAATAGTGGTTAATCACAATTTAAAAGTGTGATTAATCTGATATATTTTTTAATCGATGACACCCTATATTCTAAAATAAATGCTCTAAATGTACAGTTTTATATTGTGATTATTTAAAGATAATACTTTGATAATTAATTAATATTTTTGATTCGATTTCCGGTCCTACTCATTTTATGCCTGACAGTTTTCATATTTAGCAAATAACTCTTAAAATATTTATATTTGTTTGAGGCTCTATATAAAGAATTCTCAGATAATGTTATTTAAAAAGCTTTAATCCATCATGAAAATGCTCCTTTAAATAATGTGTTTGAAAAAAACTAACAAAAGCCACAGACAGGATGTTGCATCATCTCTGCAGTTCTGAGGCTTTTTATTCATTATTAACATAAAATTATGATAAAAATAAAAACTTACATCATTTCATACATTGCATAGTTACACATTTGCATCTTATACAAAAAAATACACAACATGACAATCCTTTAAACATCTGGCATAACACAAAAAGGATAATTTGCTTTTCTACAAATTATCAAATCCAGTTTTCACTTTCATTCAGCTGTTGTGCATTCGAATTAGGCAGATTTTTGCATAAAGCTTTGAATGACAAACGGTTCCACAGGAAATAAGGGACAGAGTGAAGACCCTATACAAGCCTTTTGGGAGATCGACTTTGCACAAAGATCCTGGAGGATCTCTTTGGCTTCAGCTGATCCTGATTCAAGCTTCTTCAACAAACAACAACTTGACCGACATGAACTTTACTTTACTAATCAATTCAACAAACTGCTTTCACTGCAAATGAAAGAGTTCATCTTATTGTGACCCTTTGTAGAACTTCTGTGCTTTCACATTATCATGAAGAGTAACTGAGGAAACGATTTGGTTTCAAGCTAACATTCTTGGCGGGAATGAAAGGAAATAACAGGAACGCGATACTCACCGTAGAGTTGAAGCGTAGATGGCAGATGTTACACGATATTACGGGCTTCCTCTTGGGCTGAGCCAAACCGAAAGTGTGGTTAATCACGGCCTTCTGAATGGGGTCCATCTGTAAGCATGCGGACAGCGTTTGATTGAAATCTGACACAGTTTAGCCACAAATTTATGGATTTATTGGTTCATTTCTCAGGGACAAAGCATAACTGTAATGTGCCAGAATTAGCGCAAAAGCTATTTTTCATCTGTAGTCCCTGAAAAGATTTTTAAAAATGTCATCCTAAAATATAAAAAGGAACATAAAAAATAAACTAAAATTTGGATACACACATTACAAAAAAAGCTAAAATTTTTCTAAAAAAAAATCTGCATTACGCCTCATTTAAACGTTGAAAAACATAGTTATAACACTGTAAACATTAGTGCAGTTGCAGTGTTTAAACACCTCAAAGAATTTTGAAGGATTCAAAAGAATAAAACACCATTTTCTATAATCGTTTTCTCCCAAAATTCATGTTAAGATTTATTGTTAAGGCAGAATAAAGCACTAAAGTAAGACTCGACTTTTATGGGCTTTTTTGTCTAATTATAAATAAAAATAGGAAATATTATAACTGTAAATAAATAATGCTTGTATCCTCAGCAGATAGAAGAAAAACTGTTGAACTGAGATTGGAAAAATAAGGGATGAGACGCTTTTAATCAGAGGTGTCAAACATACGGCCCGCCAGATGGATTAATCCGGCCCAGTTGTGAAGAGAAAAAATATAAAGTTGTTAAAAAAAAAAAGAAAGTTTTTGATCTTTAAAGACTGAAATACACAATTCCACCACTAGGGGGAGCAAAGGAAAAGCAAGACTGGCATTACAAGAGATCAAGAAATACGTAAGACGCGGTTCAAGTTGGTTTAATGTTTCATTGATTCGCACATTTATATTTTAAATTGAATAAACTTTTTTTTTTTTTTTTGCAAAATGTATTTTATTTGAAATCCTTTGGCCTCTTTGAATGAATGTGTAATAATAAGTGATTAGGGTACTATGTTTTTTTCAACTGAGAAAAAAAACAAAAAAAAAAATACAATGTTACAGATAATAAGGTAACCATAAATTCTGTTAGTGGTCCGGTCCACTTGGGATCAGACGGGTTGAATGTGAACCAAAATGAGTTTAACACCCCTGCTTTAAATGAATAAAAAAAAAGTATGAAAAACTACAGATAAAACTTTGGCTGATGTAATGAAAAAGTCTAGAAGGTACAAGATATTCAGCAGGAATGAGGAGGAATCATTGATGGGGAAGAACGAGATTGTATCACTTCCTGACGAAAGAATATCAGAACCAGTTCTGTCACAAACCCAACAGAACCATCTGCCTCGACAGATCTATCGATTGTCCTGCTAGAAGAATTTCTCCTGCAGGTAATTAAATGGAGCCAACCCAAACTTTCCACTCAGCTCTAAAAAGTTCAGTCTCATCTCCAGCTTTCAGATTATCTAAAGTTTTCTCAAGTTAGAAAAGAAATCGATGGGAAAGTTTTCATTTTAAATGAATATGTAGCGTTGAAGTTAATAAATTAATTTGTTGTAGCTGTTTAATAAGATGTTATAAAGTAAACCGATCTGTTTAATATTAAGTTTTCAATTTTCCTTAAACTCCTTTTTTTTTCAGAATATTTATATATTTTAAATCAAAACAGTCCACAGTAAAGTCCTTAAAAAATAGTTTGAAAATGTCTGTACACATTTTATAGAAGATGAAAATTAAATAATTTTGTGAGTTTTTTGTTTATAGAATGTCAGTTTTGAATTGTGACAACTCCATTCAGGTTTAAATTATCCTTCAGGGCAGAAATATGAATTATAGTTTTTTTATAGTTTTTTTTTTTTTTATTTTGACCAATTTTTGTATTAATCTTTAGGACAGAGGAGCGTTTTCTGTGTTAAAAAGTCTTAATTTAGCTTTTCTTAACTTTCACAAAAATCTGAAACTTTTTCCAAAAACTTTGTTTCATTAAATCTCTTTAAAACATCCAGATCTGTTTAAAATCTCTTTATACTTTAGCTTTCATGTGTACGACGGAGTATTAGTGCCACAAAAAAAAAAAAAAAAAGCAATATTACGAGTTTTTTTCTCGTAGATTTACAACATTTTTCTCGTAAATGTATTAAAGTCGAGGGGAGTTTACAGTCCAGTAAATTTATGCCGTGAGCTGAAACTGACCGACCAAACTGAGAAAAAATCAGGTAAACTGAATGTTTAAAATACTTCAAATGTTTGGAAGTTTCTTTATTTGATTTACAGTTTATTACTGTTTTATTCGTTGATGGTGGCTTGCAGGATCTCTGCAGATCTTCTTCCTCTGACAGACCAGATCTCCTCCAACTCTGTGATGCTTCCATCTGAAGAGAACTAGTTTTCAGAATTTTCAATGTTCTTAACGTAACAGACTATTGTCATTTGTCATGATTCAGCGCTTATCTTTGGTCATGTTCTGTTTTCCGCGTCAGTCTAACCGTGTTCAGGTTAACCATCCACAGCTGTTTTCATTTAGTTAATCGACGTTTGTGTTTCTGCCTCCATGTCTGGTCTCCTGCATTTGGGTCCTTCATCCACCAACTCTGACGTAATTTCTCAATGTTGTTTTGTGTTGAGACGGGACGTTTCATTTGGAGAAGGAGGCGTCCGGTACGACGGAGTATTAGGGCCACTTTATAAAGAAAAAAATATTTTTTAAATTACGACTTTAAATCTTCTAAATTTACGAGAAAAAAGTTGTAACTGCTAAATTATGAGAATAAAGTTGTAAACTTACGAGAAAAAAACGTGTAAATCCACGGGATTTAAAGTCGTAATTTAATGAAAAAAGAACCAAAGTTGTCTGTTTATCTACGACGGAGTATTAGGGCCACAAAAAAAAAAGAGTAATATTACGAATTTTTTTCTCGTATTTTTACGACTTTTAATCTCGTAAAATTATGAGTTTTAATCTTGTAGATTTACGACTTTTTTCTCATAACTTTATTAAAGTCGAGGGGAGTCTACATTCCAGCGAATTTATGCCGTGAGCTGAAGCAGACCAACCAAACTGTGAAAAGCGTCTTGGATTTCATCAGGTAAACTGAATGTTTAAAATATTTCAGATGTTTTTAAGTTTCTTTATTTGATTTACAGTTTATTAATGTTTTATTCAATGATGGCGGCTTGCAGGATCTCTGCAGATCCTGTTGATGAAGCCGTCGATATCCTCCAGCTGTCCACTTCACGTCATTTCTTCCTCTTCGACAGACCAGATCTCCTCTAACTCTGAGATGCTTCTGTCTGAAGAGAACTAGTTTTTGGAATTTTCAATGTTCTTGTGCTAACGTTGTCATTTCTCAATGTTGTTTTGTGTCGAGACGGGACGTTTCATTTGGGGAAGGAGGCGTCCGGAGCTCTGTTTACGTTCTCTTTTGGTTTCTGAGCATGACAGAGACATGATGTAAGGTGATGAAAGGAAATGAAAGATGTAATAAAGTGACGGTCCTGATGAACGTGTATCTCTGAGCTCTTTATTTTACATATGAAACTCCGCACTGCTGTGTATTGAAGTTAGCTGTTTAAGAACTGCATTACCCAGAATGCCAAGCGACTGGTCACATGTTCGGAGCACAGCAAGTGGTAAGCAAGCAGATGAGCGCTAGTCATGCACAGTGCAGCAGTATGAAGAGACTGTTAATAAAAAGTCTGTTTAACACAATAATAGCGCCTCTTTTGCTTACTTGAAGATACGCAAGACAACACACGCACTACCGAACCCGGAAATAATTTGATTTTGAATCACCAAAAGGTTCAGAATTTCTTTGTTTTTAACACCGATCTGGACATAATCTACACCAGATTCTCCACGTCTTTCATCTTCAAGCACGGCTCTGATAAACAGACAAATTTGGTTCTTTTTTCATTAAATTACGAGTTTTAATCTCGTAGATTTACACGTTTTTTTTCTCGTTAACCTATGACTTTTAAAGTCATAAATATACGACTTTATTCTAATAATTTACCAGTTACGACTTTTTTCTCGTAAATTTATGAGATTTAAAGTCGTAATTTTAAAATATATTTTTTCTTTATAAAGTGGCCCTAATACTCCGTCGTAGTTTATCAGAGCCGTGCTTGAAGATGAAAGACTTGGAGTATCTTGTGAAGATTTATATCCAGATCGGTGTTAAAAACAACGAAATTCTGAACCTTTTGGTGATTCAAAATCAAATTGTTTCCAGGTTCGGTGTCAGTGGTGCGGAGTTTCATATGTAAAATAAAGATCTCAGAGTTACATGTTCATCAGGACCGTCACTTTATTATACATTTCATTTCCCAGAAGCCCTTTTGCCACCTTACTTCCTGTCATGAGCAGAAACCAGAAACCAAAAGAGAATGTAAACAGAGATCCGACGCATCATTCTCTAAAAGAAACGTCCCGTCTCAAGACAAAACAACATTGAGAAATGACAATAGTTCATCTGTTACGTTAGCACAAGAACATTGAAAATTCGTAAAACTAGTCCTCTTCAGACGGAAGCATCTCAGAGTTGGAGGAGATCTGGTCTGTCAGAGGAAGAAATGATATTGGATATCGACGGCTTCATCAACGTAATCTGCAGAGATCCTGCAAGCCTCCATCAACGAATAAAACATGAATACACTGTAAATCAAATAAAGAAACTTCCAAACATTTAAAATATTTTAAACATTCAGTTTACCTGATGAAATCCAAGACGCTTTTCATAGTTTGGTTGATCAGCTTCAGTTCACGGCATCAATTCACTGGACTGTAAACTCCCCTCGACTTTAATACATTTACGAGAAAAAAGTCGTAAATCTACAAGATTAAAACTCATAATTTTACGAGATTAAAAGTCGTAAAAATACGAGAAAAAAAAAACTTTTTTTTGGTGGCACTAATACTCCGTCGTATTCCGGAGCTCTGTTTACATTCTTTTTGCTCATGACAGGACGTAAGGTGGCGAAAGGGCTTCTGGGAAATGAAAGGCATCATAAAGTGACGGTCCATGCATCTCTGAGCTCTTTATTTTACATATGAAACTCCGCACTATTGACACCGAACCAGAAAATAATTTTATTTTAAAAAGGTTCATCATTTCTTTGTTTTTAACACCGATCTGGATATAAATCTTTACAAGATTCTCCACGTCTTTCATCTTCAAGCACGGCTCTGATAAACGGACAACTTTGGTTCTTTTTTCATTAAATTACGAGTTTTAATCTTGTAGATTTACGAGTTTTTTTCTCGTAAATGTACGAGTTTAAAAGTCGTGAATTTAGCCTGTGACTTTTAAAGTCATAAATATACGACTTTATTCTCGTAATTTAGCAGTTACGACTTTTTTTAGTAAATTTACGACATTTAAAGTGGTAATTTTATTTAAAAAAACATTTTTTTTTTTAATAAAGTGTCCCTAATACTCCGTCGTACATGTGATTAATACTCTCCACCAGTACGATTTATACTATATATTGTTTTTTTGCATTCGTAACAGCTCTGTAGACAAAAAATAAAAATAAAAAAGAACACAGGAAAATATTAAAATTGAACAAAATAGATTTAAAACCCTAATAATTTGTCTTTGTTGTGACATTTCTTAAACTTCAAAGTTGCTGGCTCGTTTTTAGCCGTGAAACAAAGCGGCTGCAGATTTCATAAGACTTCATGTCAAACCTTCCACAAATGTTGACCTTCAGTTTTCATTAAAAGTGTCGACATTTGGGGATTTTCCTCTGATTGTGGAGAAATCTGAGGTAAAATGAAAGACAAACCAAAAACAATCTGGTGGTAGCGTTGGTGAGTGGATGGAAGAAAAAAGCCTTATCGGGTCTTACGGTGTTGAAGTTGGGGAAGAGGCTGAGCGGGGAGGAGCCGTTGACCCTGAGCGGCAGGAAGTGCTCCAGCTGCGCCTGGAGGGTCCGTCCCGGCAGAGGCAGCGCGCTCAGCAGTGGGTGGACCTGTTTCTGGGCCAGCGCACCTAAAGCAGAGACAGTCGCGTTACAGACACGAACTGCAGCTTTCTCCTGAAACTGGGGTCAAATCCACATTTTGTCTCAAACAAGCTCAGTCTACAGATCAAATACAGAAATAAAAGATATTTAACACTTTATGGTCCGCCATCGTCTTCTGCTGCCGCGTTGCATGTAAAAATTTGACTATCGCTTCTCGATTTCAGTAAATCGGTCACCAATTTGCCAAAAAAAAAGTTAATTTCGGTCACTACACTGTGGCATTTTAAGATCTAATTTTAAGAGGGAACTACGTACTCAATAATGAATCTTAGTTATCATGTCATATTTTCTTAAAAACCTAATATTTTAAGTAATATATTTAATTATTTATCCTTACTCTGAATGATGGTTTCATTTTTATTTAAAAAAAACAGACTTTTTTTAATTCATGGAAACTGAAAAGTTTATTTGAATTCTACAATTTGGTATAAAAGTATTTTTTAGATAAATTCTATTCTAACTTTAAGAGAATTACGCCGGGGTCACACTGGACGCGGGAGCGCCGCGTAGCGGAGCGGAGCGGAGTCCGCGCCGCGAAGCGGAGTCCGCGCCGCTTCCGCTCCGCTCTTTAGTTCACACCAGACGCCCATTTTTCCGCGGCGCTTTTACTAGAGCTTTTTTTTGTTTTTGCCATCATGGGTGATAATTTCATAACCTAAAGACATTAACCCATGTTTCTGCTAAAAGGAGCAGCTCTCTGCATCTCTTTTTCTCTTCCAAAAACCAGCAGCCCCGCTCCGGAGTCTGCTCACTATACGTTGATCTGTGTGCGCTCGTGTCTTGTCTGTATTGTGTGTATTTTATAAATATTACCCGCGTTTCTGCTAAGATGAGCTGCTCTCTGCCTCTCTGTTGTAGTTTTTTTTAACTCCCGAAACTCTTCACCCCGCACCGGAGTCTGCCCCGTTGATCTGTGTGTGCATGTCTGTCCAAAAAAAAAAAAAAGTGTGCGTGTCTGTCGTGTGTTTTGTGTGTCTCTGTGCTCGCGCTTTCACGTGTTTGCGTGCTTGTTGTGACGATATGTTTATATCCATGTCTACCGTCTGTTTAGTACGGTGGCCGGGAAGTGCAAAACAATAATACATTTACCGAAACACATTTACATTTCGACCGAAACACATTTACATTTCGACTGAAACACATTTACATTTCGACCGAAACACATTAACATTTCGACTTAAACACATTAACATTTCGACCGAAACACATTTACATTTCGACTGAAACACATTTACATTTCGACCGAAACACATTAACATTTCGACTTAAACACATTAACATTTTGACCGAAACACATTTACATTTCGACTGAAACACATTTACATTTCGACCGAAACACATTAACATTTCGACTTAAACACATTAACATTTCAATGTGTTTCGGTCGAAATGTAAATGTGTTTCGGTCGAAATGTAAATGTGTTTCGGTCGAAATGTAAATGTGTTTCGGTCAAAATGTTAATGTGTTTCGGTCGAAATGTTAATGTGTTTAAGTCGAAATGTTAATGTGTTTCGGTCGAAATGTTAATGTGTTTCGGTCGAAATGTAAATGTGTTTCGGTCGAAATGTTAATGTGTTTCGGTCGAAATGTTAATGTGTTTCAGTCGAAATGTAAATGTGTTTCGGTCGAAATGTAAATGTGTTTCGGTAAATGTATTATTGTTTTGCACTTCCAGGCCACCGTAGTTTAGACACAAAAACATGATCACATTTGTCAATCGTGGCGTTTTATTGTGAAAAACTGGTTATACTTTGAAAAGAAACCGGATTTTCTCATGTATCTTGATGCAACTTCCTGCCAGAATTGACGCGGAACGCTCGCGGCTCGCGCACAAAATAGGTCAGACGCGAAAACGATCCGCTGCACCGCGCGGGCCCTCCGCGCCGCTCCGCTCCGCGCCTTGTGTGAACAACGCCATAGGATAACAAGGGCGCCGAATGGAAGCGGACTCCGTTCCGCGCCCCTTTGCGGCGCTTCCGCGTCCAGTGTAAATGGGGCGTTATGGTCTAGAAATATAAATAGTTGGACTGTTGTAGCGCTTGATAGGATATACATGGAAGAAAATGGTGAAAATAAAAGATATAACTCTTATTTTAAAATATATTTTCAATTATCAGAGCAAAATATAATTTGTTATGGCTTATTTTTCATTAAATTTTGCCTTTAAAAGGCTGAATTTCCCAATTTATTTCAATAAATCTTTCAAAGAGAAATTCTACCTGTTCCACTGGTAGTTTCACATAACCTTAACTTTTAACCTTTTTAGGGAAGAACATTTTATTAGTTTTTCTCTTTTCTTTCCTGTCATGATTTGTTTTAAAACTATTGGTTTTGCTAAACCTCATTTCATCGCTCCACCATGCCTTAAAATCTCCATCCATGCAGCGTCTCATCACACGCTCTGTTTCTGACCTACATTCTTTCAGGCCACAATTCCTCGACCTGTGTCTAGACATGAAGCGGCATTAGTGCGGTACATTAAAATGTAAATGTGTCTTATGTAAGAGGGGTGATTACAGAGGGTTTGGCTCCGTGCAGACTGTCCAGAGATCGAATAAATGCAGGAGAAAGAGGTGAAAGTGCTTTAAACTTCACTATACAGGTTTGTTCAAATAAATCTTAGAAAAAGTTGAAAATAAATTAACAAATAAAATATATTCAGAGATTGAGTGGACACACCTACATATATATATTTCTATTCATTTCTAAAATAAATGACAAAAAATATTAAAATAAATAAATGTATTAAAAGAGAAAACGAAATTCAATTAAATATATAAAAAATAATACATTTATGAAAATATTCTCTCAAAAATATGTTCTAAATGAAGTATTTCCCATTGCTCAGAACATTTTAGTTACAAAAAAAGGTTTTCTACTTTAATCTCTTGCTAATTGCAGGAGTAACCTGACTGATATAAGTTTTTTAGTTCATATGCAACTCTTATTTTAAAAGAAAGTTTGTAAAAAATAAAAACGGAAACGTAAAAACAATGCAAAAGTTAAATGTGTGTATAAGTAATAGCAGAAATAGCATTTTCTCTGTTTACTGTTACAACGATAAAACATGTCTGAATCTCTAAAATAAAATATTTTATATATAAAATATTGTTTAAAATAATTAAATCACATTTGTCAACTTCTTTGATCTTACATTTACACTAGAAAACCCTCTTAAAAAGTGTCAGAAATCATGTCATATTTAATTTTTTTTTTTTGTAGTTTCTATCTTTCCATGAGGGACAATAAAGATTGATATCAGCTGTAATTTTAAAAAAAGCATCTTTATTTTTGGCTTGAAGACAAAAAATTCTGCATTTTGCTACAATATATTAAACTCAATGCAGTGAAGCTACATATGAGTGTTTCTGCAACAGGGAAGCATCTGAATTGATCATATCAGTAAAATAACAGAAAATATAATTTAAAGTCAAATTATAAAAAAAAATAATTCAAAAATGTATTGTACTGGCTCGATGGAACCAACAGAACAACATCATCTGCAAAGAGCAGAGATGAAATCCTGTGGTCTCCAAACCAGATCCCCTCCGGCCCCTGGCTGCGCCTAGAAATTCTGTCCATAAAGACTATGAACAGAACCAGTGATAAAGGGCAGCCCTGCCGGAGTCCAACATGCACCGGGAACAGGTCTGACTTACTGCCGGCCATGCGAACCAAGCTCCTGCTCCGGTCGTACAGAGACCGGACAGCCCTCAGTAAGGCTCCCCGGACCCCATACTCCCAGAGCACCCTCCACAGGACACCACGGGGAACACGGTCGAACGCCTTCTCCAAATCCACAAAACACATTTGGACTGGATGAGCGAACTCCCACGAACCCTCCGGCACCCTGAAGAGGGTGTAGAGCTGGTCCACTGTTCCACGGCCAGGACGGAAACCGCACTGTTGTTCTTGAATCTGAGGTTCGACTATCGAACTAAAATAACAAAACCCAGCGGTCTAAGACTGCTAAAGACAAACAGCACCTGCCTCTTTGGTGTGGCGCCCCCTGTCTGAAATAACCAGCAGGTGCCAATTAAGGCACATTGGCCACACCTGCCAGGTGAGCGGAAGGACCGTAGAGAGATTGACATTTTTATTTACTGAAAGTTTCAGTCTTGTGTTTTATTATACACTTGATTAATAAAAATGTGTATTTCCGAAATTATTCTATAGCACTACATTACAAGGAAAAAGTATCGGTGATACTAGCTCTGTAATTACTTTGTATCAAATTGATACACAAATTCCCACACAAATACACAAATATATATTAGTATTATGTTAATGCCAGAAGTTTAAAATTTAAATGGCATATTTACATTTTTATTGAGTATTCTAAACAGGAAAAAGAATTGAATCAGAATTTCTTAAAGAAAAGAAAAAAATTATCTGTATAAAAAATAAAAATGTGTTTATTTCAGGGTATTTTATTTATCATCTTCAATCCTTCAAAAGGCCTAAAACTACAATGTGTTAACTGCTGATTAGCTCTATTTATTTCAATCTGCATGTTTAATTTGCCGCCTGCTTTACCCTGGACAGAAACTCAAAACACTTTCAATTATGGCTTATTTACAAGTTTGATTTACCAACATTGCATTTTTATTTACCCCATCATGCCCACTCGTTTATCACTAATACCAATAGTTTTAATTGAATTGCCGCGCAGTGAACTGCGGCCGTACGGCAGAGAAAAAGAGAAGTTTGTTTCCCCGCTGCGATAAACGCTAAACGTTTCAGTCAGAATGATGCTGGAGACGTTGGTTTCTTCTCCTGCACAAAAGTGAAATTGATCTCAGTCATTTTGTATGAATGTAATCATGAAACACAGCAGGGCGGGACGCTTGTTAATTGGATTTTGTCGCGGACAAAGCAGAAAGTGACACCTTTAGATGATCGTTCCTACAGCATTGTAGTGAGAGAAAGGGGGAGGATTCTGATTTTCCATAAAAAAAAGGTCAAATAGTCTTAATTAGTGGAGAAGACCTAACACTATTGTTTCATTAGACCACTTCAGTCTGGTTGGGAACGTTTTAGTCTTTGAGCTCAATGCACTAAAGCTACCATTCAAAATTCATGCGAGTATGTTGTTTTACTTTAATCTGGTTATTGCTTTTGTATGTTTAACATATTTGAAAAAAAATAATTGAAAAAACTAAGGATTTTATTTTATAGAGGACAAATACTTTGTGAAACTGGAAACTCCTGCAGAAATCTGGAGATTTTCTGTTGTTTTTAGGCATCTGGACCCTTTTTTACTTTGTGTTTGTCTTGTTGCTTCATTCCTACGTTGTTTACATCATGTGACCACTAGCTACAGTGGCCATTAAGGTCCAGTTATTCCGCTCCGGGAGAGGATTGTGTTCTGACTGAGGAATCTCTGACTGAACCGGAGCTCAGTCCGATTAGAAACAAACCGAGACCGCCTTAAAAAATGGGTCAAGGGTTTGCTTGTTTGTGTTCAGACTGAAAATATGTTCCGGGTTATCGGGGGAAACAAACTCTTGTTCACTTTAAAGGGTAACTAAATAGAGAAGTTTGAGGCTGGCTCCACCCACAACCGAAATTTGAGAATCCATTCAGAGGGGGTTGGGCTTAGGAACAGGAATGTTATCATTACTGGAACTGCAGATCATGAAATGGTTTGACTAATCACGAAATTTAAATGTAATACCCGATTCAACCTATAGGGGGCAGCACACAGAGTGTTTTTGACTATATTTTCAAGAATTAAACAAATTTATTTTAATTTGTCGAAAATTTGGCAATGACCAACAGACAGCACTTTTAAAGCCCCATTTATAGATGTCAACAGCCAAAAAAAGTCAAGGCCCGGGGGCCGAATCTGGCCCTCCAGGTAATTATATCCGGCCCTTCAGATCATTTTATTTTATTATTATTAGTGGCCCGCTGTTATCTTGCGCTCATTTCTAACTTTTATAATTTAGACAAAATCTATTTCTATGGAGAATAAAAAATTGAAAGTTATTTAAGGTTTCAGTTGATTTATTCTGAAATAATATTCCTGCCTGTTTTTATTCAGTGTTATGTTAATTTTTTTTTTTAAGTTTTCAAAATTTTTATCCTGTTTGGCCCGCGACTTAAGGTGTGTTTTGGATTTTGGCCCTCTGTGTGATTGAGTTTGAGACCCCTACTTTAAGTAAACCAAATTTGTTCAGTCTGAAAACACACAAAGTTTGAATAAGTGACCCATCTGGACAAGGATTGCGAAGCGTAGGACTTCCATTATTCTTTCTTTTGTTGCTTTGTCCCCCTTTATACTGCCTGGCCAACAGATGGCAAAATGATAAAAGGCGTATACTTGTATAGCGCTTTCTACCCTCCTTCGAGGGCCCAAAGCGCTTCACAGACCAGAGGCAATCTGGGGTTCAGTGTCTTTCCCCAGGACACTTTGACACATGGGTGGGCAAGGCGGGAATCGAACCCACAATCTTCCGATCAGGAGCCGACCGCCCTACGGCTGCACCACAGCGGCCAAAGAGATCTTTAGTCACATGCTTTTGTTTTCAAGCTGTAGTTTGAAACCGATAAGTTCAATTGACAGCAGTCTGAATACAAACAAATTAAGCACTCGGTCCAGACTAACAGACTTTTTCCATCTAATGCCTCGTTTCTACTGAGCGGTACAGACTAGGAATGTTCCCATCAGGTTTTATTTTGGCCCGATCCGATTCCGGGTCATTGGATTTTGTGGATTTGCCGATACCGGGTCCCGATCCAATACTTTTGTAACACATTTAAAACATGAACAAATTGAATAAAAAGATTTGTGTTGTCCCTTATTTATATTTCATTAACCTTCTTTTATCATAAAAAATTTAAGTAGAACACTTCGGTGAAGTAGCTTTAATAAACAATTAAAAAACGAGCAAATATAAACTAGGAAAAAATATATATATTTTCTTGTTATATAAGTGATAATTAGTCCGATGAGAAAGTTTAGGGACTTTAGCTTTGATATCTTTAGAGTTATTGAACATTTTTGACCAAATGTGATTCCTGTCCTCATTTAAAATTATTTAAATTGAATGATGACTTTGTTTAGCATGAATTTGATGATTAACTAGATATCATTTAAACCATTTATTTGTTTTTTTTAAAGATAATGTAATTCTTTTTTAAGCTCTTGAGACATCACATTTTCGGTTTTATTACCACAGTAGTAAAATTTTTAAAAACTTTTGTCAGGCATATGAAAGGACAGCTCGGGTCCTAAGGAGTCAAATCATGGAGCTAGCAATTAGCAGTTAGCAGCCGTCTTTCTGTCGGCAGCACAAAGAGTTTAACATTAAACACAAACCTGCATTTTCGGTTGAAATGCCTTTAAATTGTTGTTTACGTTAAGATAAATCAAAAGAGACAGTTGTTGCCAGTGTAAAGTGTTTTTAAAAGAGTTATTGATCCCGGAAGTGAACATCTAGCTAGCTTTACCTGAATTGTTTATGTTAGCTTCCTGTTTAAACTTCTGCCGTTTCCTCGTGGGTTTTACAGCAACAACATTGTGTGATTTGTTCATGACGTGCATACTTCTAGTAAAGTATTTATCCAAAATGGTGAGCTTGAAATATAAAGCGTTGATAATACAAATACATTAAATATCCGATCATTATCGGTAGAAAATGTCCGATTTTGATCGAGTCGTCAACCACGTGATCAGGCCCGATTTCCAGTCACGTGATCGGATCGGGACATCCCTAGTATAGACTAGTCCCCTCCTTGCCTCACGGTAAAGCTGTCCGAGCCCCTTCTGAGGCTGTGCTGAAAAACATAAATCTGTCCTGCTCTGCCCATAATTATTTTCTACCCTAATAATCTGATAAGGTAGGACATTTGGATAGTTTGTGCTATGGGTAGTAAAATATCACGAGGTAGGACAGATCGTTGGAACACCGACCTCTACGTTGCAGAACAGACTTTTGTTCTGAATTAAAAAGAAAACTCTTTATGTTGAGCAATAGTCCAATGTTCCAAAATAAATGTTTCACAAAGCAGGATTACATTCTTCGGCCGCGGGGGTTGGGTGAGACGGCTACGCGGGGGAGGGGTCCGCCTGTCTCTGGTCCCCAACCCCCACAAATAAGGGGGAATATTGTATGTGAAGAATTTACTTTCTTTGCAAGAAGAGTACAGCCGAAAAGAGGACAAAACTTTCGGTTTGGATCTGGAAAAGTGCTGGTTAGACGCTTTCTGTGTCCGCCAATCAATGGGTTACATCATGTAACGATAGAAGCTCCGCCCTAATGGCTCCAATCCATTTTTTATGGACCTATGACCAGAAATGGTCATTAAAATCAAAATTTTCTGTGGTTATTTAAATTAAAATTAGGACATATAGAAAAAAAAACACTAAGCTAAGCCTTTATTTAGCAGATAAGACCTTTCTTTTTTTAGTTTCTAACATTTTTCGAGTTTCGCACTGGCAAAGTGAAGCCTATATTTTTTGTTTCTACATGGCTGTGACACTCACTGTCAAACTGAAATGGTATCTTTTTCTCTCCATAATAGCACACGGCTTTTTCTGAGTCATAAAACACAAGTGTTTGGCGCACTGCGCTCTGGCGGTAATGACGACGCCATTCAGTGCTTACACAACAGCCGCGGTGCTGTAGGCATTTCTGACGTGCTCTGAAGGAGGAATTAGAGTCCATTAAAACCGCCACTCACAGCTCAGCTGAAATCTGCTGGAAAAAAATGTATTGAATATGCTCTTTAAATAGGTTTATTGTGACAAAAGCACCAAGAATGAAGCTTTTTCAGGCATTTCTCCGTTTTTTTTTTTTTAGATTTTACACAAAAAGATAATTCTATTGGCAACATCTAAAAATAATTTGAATTAATTGTAGATTTTTATACACAAACAAGCGCTAATTAAATATCTTTGTTTGTTTTACGATTTCAATAGAAGCTTTAAACACAGTTGCTATGAAATGGCACAATGGTATCTTTATTTTTTTATTTTTGGCTGCAAAGATGAACAAGCACTTAGAGATTATTGCTGCTCCGAAAGATTAATGCTTGCTTTTTGCTGCGCGTCTGCACTCAAAAATAAACTGTTACCATCTGTTGAACTGAGATAAGAGTCCAATCAGGCCTCCTGAACGGCAGCTGGAAAATGTGCAGCAAATGCTCATTGGTTTTTAAAGTGTGTGCAGAGCGTTTTTTATTTATTTATTTATTTATTTTATGCCCCGTGAACTTGGTAATTAGAAGCTTTTCTGTCTCGATGACCCGCGGTAAATGTGGTACGCTGTCTGGTGGCGTGATTCCGGCGAGTCGGACACGAGAGGCCTCCTGGGACAGAAGACGGGTTCACCTTGGAAGATTTTTCAAGGCTGCATCAAAGCTAAATTTGCCAGTTTTACAACAGAATACAGATTAAACATTCATATCAGTTGGTAAAAAAAAAAAAAAAATCGTTCTGACATGCTTGAATATATATTTATCTAGAACTCCATATATTTACAGAGTTTAAGTCCTAAATTTGCCTCTAAATATGTCATTTCGTTTTCAGTTCAATTCATAATCTTTTCATAGGGAAATAACTTTATTTTTTTGCTTTGCTGTGCTTCAATTGTGTCAACACTTCACAAATTGTTGCATTTCAGCACAGGACTGTTTTTATTTCGCCCCACGATCCGCTGGAGAAGAGTTACGATAGTTGAAAGAATGTAGAAACTGGAGAAAAAGGGTTAGAAAATACACATAAAATAGACTAAATACAAAGAGATAGTTAAGATCATAAAAACGTGATTTTGTCTTTCTGATTTTTCATTAAAGAAAAAGAAAAATTCAGAAAGAATAAATAAAGATTTATTTTTCTTAAATGGTTTTTTAGTTTATTTTCCAGCAGCTTAAGGTTAGATAAACCTTGTAAAAGTGTCTTTAAAGGTCGTGTCACACTGCCGCTACCTGCATTTTGAGAATTTCGTGATACATGCGTAATATATGTAATTCATGTGTTTCTTGCACTCGTGGATGTCCGTTGAGGGTTTTGTCCGACAGATCTTTAAGTGACTGGTTTTGAGCTGTTCAAAATTTTTGGCTGGGTAAGATTTACGTATTTTATACGCATTTGTCTCGCAAATCTTACGCAATTAAGGACGTATTTTTTTGCAAGATGCATTTGTGAAATTCCATATATATCAAAAACCTTGTTTCCACTGAGCGGTCCGGTTCAGTATTTTGGCCCGATCCGAAAACTCCCCTTCTCACTTCCCCTTGATTTGAAGTGGCAGTTGAAGTCAAAGTTGTGTCCGGAATTATTATTTTTTACGCTACACACTCCAAACAGAGGGGTCCAAACTCCGCTATCGCGAGAGTAAACCGCGCCGCGCTACGAAGCGCTTTTCTTCACTTTAGTGCTCTCTGAACCACAGATGTTTACATTTAAACGTAAGTAATAACTTTATGTTGCAGTGTGACCTCTTTACATTTATAAAATTGCTGTTGTAATGTATATACGAGCGCTGGAAGCTCCGCGCTAACGCTAGCTTACCGGTGATTTTGTTGACGTCACTGAACGAAACTCACGTCGGAAATATTTTTTACCACTCTCCGTTTGGAGCAAGCACGGAGGGATAAACGAAGGCGGAGGGCTAAGGGGAAGGGAGAAGGGATAGTGTTCGGATCAGGCCTTTGAGTGTTTCCATTGTAAAAATGTACCCATTCAGCAGTACTGAACCGTACCTCTTGCGGGCCCGCATCCGTAGTAGTTCTATTGACAAGTGGAACGAGCAGATGAGGCAGAGCTGCTGTAGCCACCCGTTGATTGGCAGAAAGTGATGACGACATTAAAAAGCGCCAATTTAGCGGTCGTTAAAGCTAACATTTTCAACATTTGTAAGGATTTGGGGTTTTGTGGTTTCTGTCCCGCCCGCCATCTTTTTTTAAACAGCACTAAAGGGGCCATAACTTGATTTTCTGAAGTCTTTCAGAGTGAATTATATCCAAATATATGATCATATATTATCTTTGGAACACTAAAAAACAAATTTTTTATGAAATATTGGGTATTTTTGTGAGTTTTTTACCACCCGCAAGTAAAACAACTTGATTCCTGAGGCTCCGCCTACCCCTGCATAATGTCATCCTTTAGACAGCGTGTCTCCGCTTCTCCCATGAAAATAAAACAATATCCAAACATTTTCAAAGAAGGATCCGCACACCATACAGACTGGACACAACTGGAAGATATACATTATTCTGCATCTAAAAGGAAAGTTTTCTGTGATCACCGCTAGCTCCATGTAGAAATTGGGAGTTAGACTGGGGGCGGTGCTGGCAGAGCAGACTCTTCCTGAAAGGGGCTGTCTCACTCTGGGACATCAGATCGTGAGGACCTGACCATTTTCGTGGGTATGGGAGGGGCTGCTGCTGGTTTTTAGAAGATTACTCAGAAATGCGTGAACACATCAAAATACAACTTTGGGGTTCTTTATAGCAAGGAATAAATATTACAGTACACTTAAAAAACTCAAAAAGTGGGTTTTTCATGGTATATGGCCCCTTTAAATTCCTGTTATAAATGATGTACCAGAAGTAAAGCAATAAAAAGACGAGTTGCTGGATGACCACCATTGTTGTTGCTTTTCTAGTCGCACTATAATGACTACAACTGAAACATATCGTACCAGACCGCTTAGTGGAAACGAGGCTTAACAGACTTTTTATGCATGTACCACTTATGTCTAACTATTATATCACGTGTATGTAAAAAATTACGTAATTGACGCACAAAATGACTAATGAATTATGATTGGTGTATTGAGAGACGGGTATATAAATGGGCTGATCTCTACCATAGCTGGATTGCGGGAGGCGGTCACGTACGGCTCCTTTCCGCAGATCGCAATCGCGGTCTGCCTTAGAACTGGTGTGGACTAGGGGAATAGCTCATCTGCTGAACATCAAAACTAAGCTGTTGACAGTATGTGGCGGTAGGGAAAGCATGACCACCAGCAAAACACTAAACTCCTCTTCTCTCCAACTGTTTTGCTTTGATCTTCTTAATCTTCTGTTTAAAGAACTCTGTATTTTCATTTGGTGTGTGGACTGGTTTTCATGCTTCTGTAGGACACGTGTCCCGGGTAATTCTATCCGGCCCTTCAGATCATTTTACTTTATTGTTATTAATGGCCCGATGTTATCTTGCGCTTATTTCTAACTTGTATGATTTTTATGAAATAGATTTTTAAACAGAGTAAAATACTGAAAGTTGTTTAAGGTCAAAGTTGATTTATTCTGGAATAATATTCCTGCCTTTTTATTATTCATAATTATGTTAAAAAGTTACAGTTTTAAAAATTCCTCATGCTAGCTGTTTTGGCTAATTTAGGTTTTTTTCATTTTTTAGGCTATTTTGAGTTTAGCTAATATTTCTGCTACATGCTAGCTGTTTTAGCTAATTTAGGCTTTTTTCATTTTTTAGGCTATTTTGGAGTTCAGCTAATATTTCTGCTACATGCTAGCTGTTTTGGCTAATTTAGGCTTTATTCATTTCTTAGGCTATTTTGGAGTTTAGCTAATATTTCTGCTACATGCTAGCTGTTTTAGCTAATTTAGGCTTTTTTCATTTTTTAGGCTATTTTGAAGTTTAGCTAATATTTCTGCTACATGCTAGCTGTTTTGGCTAATTTAGGCTTTATTCATTTTTAGGCTATTTTGGAGTTTAGCTAATATTTCTGCTACATGCTAGCTGTTTTGGCTAATTTAAGATTTTTTTTTTCAGTTTCTTAGCCTATTTTGGAGTTTAGCAAAAATTTTTGCTACATGCTAGCGCAGGGGTCGGCAACCCAAAATGTTGAAAGAGCCATATTGGACCAAAAAAACCAAAATCAAATCTGTCTGGAGCCGCAAAAAATTAAAAGTCTTATAATGAAGGCAACACATGTTGTATGTATCTATATTAGCTATATTAGCCTACTATCAAAATAACTAAGTTGGTTACAAATACATGATGAACCTTCATGATTAAGTGTTTATTTAATCCTGTGGAGAATGATCCCCCACGTGACTACTCTGTTGTAGGATGAAGTTTAACTTCATTACAATATTAATGAATTAGTTTGTTTCATTGCTTTGATGAAATTAAAGAAATGCAATAAAGAAATCAAATTTCTGATGTCATTTTTATTTTGAGGATTCGTAAAAACAACAATGGAACGTGCATAACGTGCCCCTTATCTGGGCAACAGAGTACAATAAAATGCAGGATACATTAATAAAAATAAAACAACAGCCTTTTGAAGAGGTAAAGTGTATAAAATCAAATGAATACAGTTTAAGTTTGATTTCTGTGCAAATGCCAAACAAGTCAGTGCATGGGTAAAACGCAGCAGCATCCTCCTCTCTCTCTCTCTCTCTCTCTTTTGACACCAAATCAGCGCAGCTATCCTCATTTCTGAGCAACCAAACACAATGATACCCCTAACCCCGGGCTTACACCGCTAGAGTCACGGCTCTGTTGCGTTGCGAGAGCGGACTAGCTACATCCAATGGCTTAAGTGTCATTCCAAATATATACTGACAAAAATCAGAAATTATGGACGCTGAAAGCGCCCTGCCCTACTTTTCTTTTTATCGTTTTCTCGTGATAACGAGATAATCGATAATGAAAAATGAAGCGTTCCGCTCTCTCTTTCCCGCACGGAGACGCCGAAACTTCATCTGTTTCAAGTCTCTTAATTTGGTGGTTAACCAGAAAAACAGCAGCAGAACACTCCACAAAAGTTGTATTCACTAATCATTATATTAGTGGGGATACCTCGAACGCCTTCATTCCGTCTCATGCACCAGCCCTCCCCCCTTTATTTACCCCAAACCTCCGAACAGCTGATTGACAGATCACTGCGCATGTTGTGTTCAATGAACTCCAGACATTAAATCAGTCCGCTACTATGCTTTTGACATTTTTATACAATCCTCAGAAAAAGCAGTTTTTCAGGAAAAAAAATGGCGAGACTTTTTAATCCCTTGATTTTATAAGGATCAGTTCTGGGGTTCAATGTTTTCTATGAGAAACTGCTTTGTTTTGCTACCGGTGTCCAGAGGTCAGTGAACGCACCATGCAGAAGCGCTCTGCAGACCTGAATCCTGTCAATCTGTCAATGTTTGTTCGGGGTTAAAACAATGATTAAAACCAAAAACATATTTCCCTCCTCCATCTTTTTCCATTTTCCAACATTTTGGAAATAGTGCCAGGGAGCCACAAGGCAGCGCTTAAAGAGCCGCATGCGGCTCCGGAGCCGCAGGTTGCCGACCCCTGTGCTAGCGGTTTTGGCTAATTTAAGCTTTTTCAGTTTTTAGGTTATTTTGGAGTTATAGCTACTATTTCTGCTCCAAGCTAGCTGTTTTGGCTAATATAGGCTTTTTTTTCATTTTTTAGACTATTTTGGAGTTTAGCTAGTATTTCTGCTACATGCTAGCTGTTTTGGCTAATTTAAGCTTTTTCATTTTTTAGGTTATTTTGGAGTTTAGGTAATGTTTCTGCTCCATGCTAGCTGTTTTGGCTAATTTAGGCTTTTTTTTCTTTTTTTAGGCTATTTTTGATTTAGCTAATATTTCTGCTACATGCTAGCTGTTTTGACTAATTTAAGCCTTTTTCAAGCTATTTTGGAGTTTAGCTTTCAGTTAGCTGTTTTGGCTAACCTAAGCTTTTTGTTTGTTTGTTTTTTTAGGCTAATTTGGCATTTAGCTAATATTTTAGCTGGCTATCATAAGCATTTTCAGCTATTAGCTTAATTTGATCTCAAAAAGAAAAAAAGACAAAAGGTATATTCAGTTCCTCCTCCTTCATTATTTTACACACTTGTACTTTAATTTACATTTATTTTTTTACTGGTTCCTCTAAAAGCATGCGGGTCTCAATCTATAAAGTGCTCCATATTTAAATCTGAACCTCCCAAATAAACATTTGATTAAAGTTAAAAGCATAAACACAAACAAATAGCTTTCACCACACTGCTTTTATCTTTAACAGCCCCTAATTATGTGAGCTAATCTGAGCAGATTTCCCCAGAGAGGAAAAGACATAATTGCCAGCAATCTGTTCGGTGATAGCAGCAGTCTTCAAATGACTTGACACATCTGGGGGGACGGCGGCGTTCGCGTTGGCCCGATCCCACGCGCTTCATCAAAAGGGGTCAGTGGAAAAACAGACGCCTCGGTTTGGGAAGCAAATCGAGGCAGATTGGAGGCAGGAGGCGAGTTTGCCCTTGACAAATGATAGGAAAACGTCGTAGGGAAACATACAGTGGCAGGTGAGCATCCACAACGAATCGAGACCAATAAAATCCAAGAAAGTAAAATTTAATCAATTTAATTGATTAAGCTGTCAATCCAGTTGAACTTTATCACCTTTGTTTGTACACATATTTAATTTACACTTGATTATCTTGAAAGAAAACTTCACGTACATTGTTTAAGTATTTACCACCAGGGTTCCTTCAGGTTTCTTTGAGTTAAATTTTAGACTTTTTAAGACCTTGCATATGAAAAATCAACATCAAATTCTCTGTCTAATTCCTAAGCACAAAGACAAACAAAATCCTTGAATTTCAGAACAAATACTTGTCAGTAATGGAGTAACGCAACAAATTACAGTTAGAATTTAATTTATTAAAATACAGTTACTAGCCTTCAGAAACCCCTTTTTAATTTATTGCTCACATTTTGGTTGCAGTGAAACCATCAGTGAATAATCAAATCAAACAGTTGAATCTGACATTTTCTTTTAGTTAAATGAAACAAAACAGATTCAAATAATAAAAAATAAAAAAAATTGCAGAAATATATTTCGTAGGAATATGGAAAATAAGTAAAAACTTTCAGCAATTGGAGATATTCTATTTATTTCTAATTTGTTGAAAACAAGCGGGAAAACATTACAGTTAAGTGCAATGGTTTAATGTTTTTAAAGTAATTTTAGAATTTTAAGACCAAGATTTCAAAATGTAAGACTTTTTTAGTCCTTACTTTCAAGGCTTTTAAGAGTTTTTAAGACCTCGCAGGAACACTGGTTGAATTTTAGATTGATTTCAAATTGATCAAAATGAACCAAAATCAATTATGAATCGGATTGTTTTCCATAGATTATGATACGAATCGAATCGTTGTTAAAACCAGTCCGAGTCTGACCAGAATAGGAGATGCTGAAAGAGTGGACGCTTACCCAGCAGCATCTCCACGTGCCTTATCGATTCGTCTTCGGTTCCTGTCAAAAAAGTTGAACTCGGGTTCCTTTTAAAAGAATTTTATCCGGTTTATTCTCTTCAAAAGGTGATAAATCCGCCACCGGATCGATGCTGCTGAAATCCCAACCTTTGCTGATGAGAGATAAGGTGGAACGACGGTTGTAAATCGGAAGCGGCGAGCATCTGAGGAGCGAGTGCATCTTCTGTGACAATGTAAGACAGAGCGAAGGAGGAAGAGGAGGCTGAGGGAGGAGGAAGGAGAGGGAGCTGGAGCATGAGTGGCTGTTAACAGCAAGAAACACATCTCTCATTCCTTCTCACTCGTATTCCTCTGCCGTCTCCCTTAAGGTGACCCAATTCAATCTTTTTTTGCCCGCTCCTCAGAAAATATTCGAAAACCTAAATCTAAAAGATCAGCTGCTGCTGTTTCCCTTTCTTAAATAACATCCTATCTGATTACAATAGATGATTCCAACTCTCCAGGTTTGCAGAAGTTGCTCATGTGGTGCAAAGTCATTATTTTTTCCCTTCCAATACAAAAGTGTGACTGATATGATCGCCGGTTTAATTAAACAGCTGAGTTCAGCCGAAGACGGCTTGGATTTAATTTGAGAAGCAGCTGCGTGTTTGCTAGTTATCAATAACGACACAGGAATCAGCATTTTGTTTGTTTGGGGCTGAATAAAACCTTTAAGACGCATTTAGGCCAATACTTGATGAAAAAAGTATGCATTCCTCTGTTTAATCTTCTGGGTTTTTTTTAAATATTTGTGATGTACGAGATTACCTATTCACGATCTTGATAAATATAGTAGAGTATAGTAAAAATACACTTCAGGCAATGTAATTATGGCACTAAAATGCAAAATAATGCTGGATTCTAAGTATATAAGCTAAAGAAACAGAAGTCAGACGGTCACAGGAAGTGAATAAATCTTCCAAAATAAAATGTTGGTTCTAAAATTAAAAACCAAAAAAAAAGACTGAAGATAAGTTTACTGAAAAAGATTCTAAATTTTGTTTTAAATATAATTTTAATAAAAATATATTCAGTAAGTGGATTACACAAATCTTGTGATTAATTATGCGTAGACCAGAATTATGGGCTTCCATGTCCGGAACGCTCGTGTCTGCGTGTCACTATTCAAGTTTTTAAATCCAGTCACAATTGATCGCCCCACTAAAATTTCAACGATTTAAGTTTTTCATGCTTAATCTCGGCAAAGCGACACTATGACCAATCATGGGACTCGGTTTTGGTAGAGACGTGTGTTAATCATCTTGGTTTGTCCTCGGTCGGATAACCACATTTTGAATAATTATTTTCTGTACTCTTCATTGAAAAAAACATTTAAAAACCTAGATATATAGCATTAACTACGATGATGCTAGTGTGAATGCTGTGGGCTGAATATGGCCACTGAGGATGCTAGTGCTGATGAGCCAAAACAGCTAGCATGTAGGTGAAATATTAGCTAAATGCCAAATTAGCCTAAAAAAACTGGTAAAATGTGTAATTTAGCCAAAACAGCTAGCATAAAGCTAAAATATTAGCCAAGCTCCAAATTAGCCTAAACACTTAAAAAAAATTATCCTCAACAGCTAAGATATAGTAGAAATAGTAGCTATACTCCAAATTAGCCTAAAAAACTGAAAAAAGCCTTGATTAGTCAAAACATCTGGCATAAGGCTAACATATTAGCTAAACTTCCAATTTGCCTATCCACCTTATTCCTATGCCCCATGAGCCTTTGCGTGAATTATGTGTGATACTTCCTGTAGACGCCGGAAGTAGCATTTATTTACATTACAACTGTAGAGCCGACAGCGCAATCCCCCTTGTTTTGGATCTATAACTACATATAAATGTGGAAACACCAGCTGTCATGTCTTTAAAGAGGCGACGTAACAATTCTGGTGCTGTTAAAATTGAAGGATGACCTTAAAAAATGTCCAAACATAACATATAGTAGCATTTTTAGCTACTTTCTCAGTTCGGTTGCGGCAGATGGTGAAGCTCTGAACAATCTTAAAGCTCCGAGACATATCAATACCTTCATACATGATTATTTCTGCTGGAGTTACAACACAGTGCTGATCAATTGTAACCTTATCGTTTTACGTGCTTGTGTTTACATGATGCGAGAGCCAATGAGGGTTGCATCGCGCGGTGTAGCTTTAGCCCGTTTCATGTTTTGACAAAGTCAGCTGTGGTTTAAACATCAGTAATTTTTTAATAGTTAATACCAGGGAGATGCAGCAATTACACAGAAAATATCGTCCCTGTTCTTGTGACGCTGCAGCAAATTCACCGCGCTGTCAGGTCTCTGCAGTACCCGGCGTCTCTTCTTCTCTGGTGGTCTGGAGTAACCCAACCAGAACGTCGGATACGGATTTTCCTCCGGGGTACTTTATCCACAAAATGAAACGAACATACATGTAAAGTCTTAAGTGGCTTCTTAAGATTTACATTTGGAGCCAAATCCTTCTGACTTCATCCTCGCCCGATGGACGGTAAAATCTGTACCGAGGAGGGCAGCTGCACTCCCTCTTCGTCAGCGGCCCATGTTCCACACAACGCTCCTTAAGCCACAAATTTAATTTAGTTTGGGTGTTAGAACAACCATGAGCTGCGTAAAGCTATTTTTGAAACTTTTGAGGGATTAAGTAAAACACGCTTCTAAAGTTTCTATGCACCGCTAAAGCTAACAAAATCGCCAACTTTCAATGGAAACAAATAGCGCTGTGTGACTTCCGGTTGCTATACCGGAAGTTGCCCCCATAACCCGTTTTACATCAGAGGCCCCAGGAATAAGGTGGATAAAACTGAAAAAAGCCTAAACCAGCCAAAACAGCTAGCATTAGCTGAACTATAAACTAAATGCCAAATTAGCCTAAAAAACCTGGTAAAATGTGAAATTTAGCCAAAACAGCTATCATAAAGTTAAAATATCAGCCAAGCTCCAAATTAGCCAAAATACTGAAAAAATACAAAATTAGCCAAAAAAGCTAGCATACATCAGAGATAGTAGCTATAATCCAAATTAGCTGAAAACTGAAAAAAGCCTAAATTAGCCAAAACAGCTAACATAAATCTAAAATATTAGCTAGACTTCAAATTAGCCTTTAAAACTGAGAAAGCCTAAATCAGCCAAAAAAGCTAGCATTAGCTGAACTATAAACTAAATACCAAATTAGCCTAAAAAAAACAGGTAAAATGTGTAATTAAGCTAAAACAGCTAGCATAAAGCTAAAATATTAGCTAAACTTCAAATTAGCCTTTAAAACTGAAAAAGCCTAAATCAGCCAAAAAAGCTAGCATTAGCTGAACTATAAACTAAATACCAAATTAGCCTAAAAAACAGATAAAATGTGTAATTTAGCAAAAACAATTAGCATAAAGCTAAAATATTAGCTAAACTTCAAATTAGCTTTAAAAACTGAAAAAAGCCTAAATCAGCCAAAACAGCTAGCAATAGCTGAACTGCAGACTAAATGCAAAATTAGCCTAAAAAAACTGGTAAAATGTGTAATTTAGCCAAAGCAGCTAACATAAAGCTAAAATATTAGCCTTAACACTGAAAAAATACAAATTTAGCCAAAAAAGCTAGCATATAGCAGAGATAGTAGCTATAATTCAAATTAGCCTAAAAACTGAAAAAAGCCTAAATTAGCCAAAACAGCTAACATAAATCTAAAATATTAGCTAGACTTCAAATTAGCCTTTAAAACTGAAGAAGCCTAAATCAGCCAAAAAGGCTAGCATTAGCTGAACTATAAACTAAATATCAAATTAGCCCAAAAAAACAGGTAAAATGTGTAATTTAGCCAAAATAGCTAGCATAAAGATAAAATATTAGCTAAACTTTAAATTAGTCTTTAAAACTGAAAAAAGCCTAAATTAGCCAAAACAGCTAGCATTAGCTGAACTATAAACTAAATGCCAAATTAGCCTAAAAACTGATAAAATGTGTAACCTGTAAATAGGTTCTGATCTGTAAATATTGTCCATGCTAACCTGTCCCATACTTATTTATCATAATATTTATGCCATATGCACCTACTGCCTATGCGCTTCTGGTTAGATGCTAAACTGCATTTCGTTGCCCTGTAAGTGTGTAATAACAATAAAGTTGACTCTAATCTAATCTGATTTGGCCAAAACAGCTAGCATAAAACTAAAATATTAGCTAAGCTCCAAATTAGCCTAAAACACAGACACTTCTAACGTAGCTAACATGTAGATTGTTACATTTGTTCTATAAATGTGGTTAATAAAGTCGGAATGAATGATGGACTCATCTCTGACTCTTTTGTCTCATTTAGTGTGCATTATAATTCGGTACATCTTATAATGTATATGACAGACAAATAGCAACAGTTAAAACATGATGTATTGAATAGTTAGAATTGTGGTTTGATCTATAAATTGATCTTGATATGTGAACTGAATCGCCACCTAAGGAAGGATCCACAGAACTTGTTCATTTGTTTGACACATTCAGAATGATCAGAATTAAGAAAAGAATTTAAAAAAAAAAGAAAATTCAGAAAAATGTTATTTAGTAAAGATGGTTGTTTGGTATCCTAAAGACTGCAAACACAGAGGAAGACACGTCGGCAGCTTGCGTCGTCCCTGTGTGCTCCTCACTGGCTCCTTGTCCACTTGAATCAGGTTTGCATGGAAGCTGAACACTGACACATCTTGACAGTTTTACACTTGATTTCAGGCTTCTGCATCCGAAGTGCAGAGAGATGGCCCGGAGCAGAATGATCGCATGTTAGCGTCACAAATCACGCTTTCTTTTCTGTAAGGCACCTGGAAAAACACGGACCATGGATACCTCTGTTTATGGACGAGGAAGCAGAAAATCTTCAATACTTCATAAATTAATCAACAATTAATTGTTGTAGAACATTTGAGCTTTTGAACATAAATAATTGCCTCAAAATATAATATTGAGTCCCTGTTAAACTAAAAAATATCAGTTTATTTGATAAAAAAATTTAGAAGCAACCTAACTAAACTAATGCAGTAAAACAAAAGACGCCAATTCAACCATAACTCTGAGGAGACGTGTGCATTAGCTGATATCAACTCATTTTTCTGCATTAGTGCCATTTTCTGAAGAACTGCACAAGATAATCTGGTGACAAATCAAGTGGGATCCCTGAAATGTTTCTGCAGCAGCCTCTGCTTTTTCATACGGTGACCTTAAAGAAAAAACGTCCAGTTGATCAATATCCCGTTTCAGAGCTCGCATGTTCGTGTAATTATCTGCTGTACTTCCAAACGTTTAAAAGATTGTTTCTTTGATTCCACGAATCGCAACTTCTGTATGCTGGTATGCAAAACTCCTGTTAATGTGCTCTTTTGTTTAAGGAAGCAGGACTTCTGAGAAAAGTTTGGTTTCAGGGTTCAAACCACGCTTTTCTCAAGTCTTTCTAAGTAAACTATATCCATATGATCATATATTACCTTTGGAACACTAAAAAACTAATCATTTACAAAGTAGGAGTTATTTTTGTGAACTATTTTCATTCTCAGAAGCAAAACGACTCGATCTCTGAGGCTCCACCCCACCTTTCACGTCAACCTAGAGCGGTCCTCATCCCCGCATCCAATTTTTTTTTTAATTGATTTCAGGATTTAGTGAAATGATGAGAACAGAGAAAGTTAATTCTCTCTTCGAAGCATCATCAATCTCTGTATCAAAATTCTTTTCCGCCTTCGCTCAGTAGTCCCTGTTCAAACCAGTTCTCCCCAATTCGTCGCTTGCTTTTTCCACCAGGTAATAGCCGGCTCCCTTTCTCCACCAGGAACCGGTCGGCTCCCTTTCTGCACCAGGAAATAGTGGGGACCCTTATTCTACCAGGAAATAGTTGGCTACCTTTCTCCACCAGGAAATAGTGGGGTCCCTTTCTCCATCAGGAAATAGTCTGCTCCCTTTCCCCACTAGGAAATAGTTGGCTACCTTTCTCCCTTTCTCCACCAGGAAATAGTGGGTCCCTTATTCAATCAGGAAATAGCCAGCTCCCTTTTTCCACCAGGAAATAGTCGGCTACCTTTCTCCACCCGGAAATAGTGGAGTCAATTGTTCAATCGGGAAATAGTCATCTCGTTTTCTCCACCAGGAACCAGTCAGCTCCCTCTCTCCACCAGGAAATAGTGGGGACCCTTATTCTACCAGGAAATAGTTGGCTACCTTTCTCCACCAGGAAATAGTGGAGTCTCTTTATCCACAAGGATATAATATGCTAACTTTCTCCATCGGGAAATAGTCGGCTCCCTCTCTCTACCAGGAAATAGTCGGCTACCTTTCTCCACTAGGAAATAGTTGTCTCCCTCCCTACACCAGGAAATAGTCTTTTCTCTTTTTTTCCTGCCGTCTTCCCAATATCCCGTCTGCTTGCCCCACTCACGGATTTTTTCAGGATGTATCCCAACATGTCGTGTAGATTCCTCACCAGAAGTTTCTTCATGAAGTTTGAACACTAAACTGAATGCAGGTGTCTTGGCCAGCACTAAGCTAGCTCACAACACAGACAGCCGGTTCACCGCTAGCTTCACAGAGAAAGACAGTCTTGTGTTAGCCTGGGGGAAGAGCAGACTCTTCCTGAAGGGGGCGTTTCTCACCTTGTGACATCAGCATGTGAGGACCCGCCTGTTTTCGTGGATATGGGAGGAGCTACTGTTGAAAGCACAGGTCTTTAGAGGATTACTCAGAAATGTATGAATGAATCAAAAATACTGCTTTTGGGTCTTTAAAGTGTGGAATAAACGTTATAACACACTTTAAAGCAAAAAAATATTTATTTTTTGTGGTATGGCCCATGACCATTTTTTTAAATATTTTTTTAATTTCAAGAAAGAATATATTTAAATGCTGGATTAAGATTATTTGATTTATCCAAGTTTTCAATTTCTGTTCCTCAGAAGTAAAAATTGCACGCAAGTTGGAAGTAAAAAATGCTTTTAAATCTTCAAATAATGTTTCATTTTAAGACTTTTTTAAAAGAAAACATCAGACGTGGTGAGTTTCAGTTTCTGAAAACAGTCCATCCAGACAGATTATGTGAAAGGGGAAATGTCAAATGACCACAGTGTGTTTGTTTTTTTTTTTTAGATTTAGACCGATGTGGGATTAACCTAAAAGGGTCCGTCTGTAAAGACGTCATTCATTGACTTTATACTACAAATATGAAACAGCATAAACCTGAACTGAAATGACTGGAACAGTAGAAGAGATTTGCTCTGTTCCACTTTCTAAAGGCTCCCAGTGAGACTCTAATAAAATCTCTTTTCATTTCAATCTCTTCTCGAGGCTAAATAAATAGAACATTAGTTCAGCTGTCAACAAAGAGTAAATGTTTTACTGCTGTGTTGTGTGAATTATTGTCATGTTCTGCTAGTCATGTGTTGTTTTTTCCTCCAATCCAGGACTATTATTAATCATATTATTTAGATAATAGTTTTGGTTTTTTATTTACCACTTATAAAGCAAGACGTTAAACACTTTAAGGTAAAGTGATGGATTTATTATTTTTCTCCTCATACTTTAATGCTGATTTAGCTTCAACACTCCTTATGTCATTAAATATTTCTTTTCCCCTTATTATTTTAATTTATTTAAGAATTTTCATTTTTATGCTGTAGCATCTTTATTTTGCATTTTGTGTTTTCTCTTGGTTTAAATGAGGTTCCAGTTCGAAATTTGTTCATGAAAACGCACAATTTTGTATATTTTCAAAAAAAGTGACATGTTATTATTTTTTTTTAATTTACAAACCATAGTTTAAAAGTAAAATTCTGAAGATCCTTCGATTTTTTTAACCCTTTAACTACCCAAAAAAGGAAAAAAAACACATAAAAGGTATTTTTTTCTGCTCCTTGTTGCCTTGGTACGGAGCCTCTAAAGCGACATCAAAGTAAAAAATTGAAGTAAAAAATGTTTTTTCAAAAAATACTTAATAAAAATAAAATTAAATAATTAATAAAAAAAACAAGTTCTGGTTACTAACCAGACTTGACTTTATAAAAATTAGTATTGAAGTAAAGTTGAGTTAATTAAAGTAGTAAAAAAATAAAATAAAATATTATATATATAAGATAATAACTTGTTCTGGATATTAAATTACTCACCAGAATTCTTTTTTATTTTTATTATTTCATTTTTTGTTAAAAAACAAACAATTACTTCAATTTTTTTCCTTCAATTTCTCTTTCGGGGCTCCGTACCTTGGGGAGTAATACACACAATCAATATTTTTAAAACCATGTTTTCTACATGTTTCCCAACGTTTGCTTGAGCAGGCGGTTAAAGGATTAAAGATGCACAAGACGTGTTTCTACATCAGACTTTTGTCTTTCTCTTCGTCTCATAGGGTATTTATGCACAGCAGCAGTGGATGCAGTTTATTTTTTGGTTTGCAGCCCCACCACAGTTACCTGCTTGTTGCCATAGTTGTATTGGTTCATGTATTTCAAATATTTTATCTTTCATCGAAGTGTTTTTCTTCTCTTAGTTGTGGGCGGGACTGTCGGGCGCTAAGCAACTCCGCCCCCCTTCTTGTCCCTGTTATGGAGCGGAAAGGAGCAGGCAGCTTATGGCTAGCCCTGCATATTTTCTACGTCAAAAATACATTTTTTTTTGTCTGCTCAATTTTCACAACAACTTGAAGAAAGAAACACTCAGAAATGCTATTTTAGAATGAACTTTCTTATTATTTGTCAGGGGTCGGCAACCTTTAACATTAATAGAGCCATTTGGGCTCGTTTTCTACTGATCAAAACCCAAAAGGAGCCGCATTGACTTACGTTAGCCTTTAAGAAATTTGGATTTGCATTCATAACCTTCTTTTTTGTTTTTAAATAATTGTGAATGTCTACTTTTGGCACAAACAAAAGCAAACAAATATGTAAAAGAAACTAGCATCTCTCAAAATGTGATTTTTTTTTTTACATTTTTAACTTTATTAGCAAAAAAAGCTAGCTTGTTGCATAATTGCTAGCTGAACTTCAAATTAGCATAACATTTCTATGTAAATTAAATCAGCCAAAAAATTTAGCATGTTGCTGAAACAAAAGCTAAACTCAAAATTATCCTAAAACCCCCAGTAGATAACCAATTAGCTAAAAATGTTAGCATACTGCTAAAATATTAGCTAAAATCCAAATTAGCATAAAAACTAATTAGAGGCCAGAAAAAGCTAGCTTGCTTAATTTACTTGCTGAACTCCAAAATAGCCTAAAGTTCCTCAGAAAACTAGTCAAAAATGTTAGCATGTTGCTAAAATAGACGCTTATTCAAAATTATCAAAACTAAAATTTCCGTAGATAACAAATTAGCTAAAAACATCAGTATTTTACCAAAATATTAGCTAAACTCCAAATTATCACAGAATTTCTCTGTAAACTAATTTAGTCTAAAACGTTAGCATGTTGCCAAAATAGAAGCTAAAACTCTAAATTAGCCAAAAAACCCCAGTAGAAAACACAATAGCCAAAAACGTTTGTATGCTGCTAAAATAACAGCTAATCTCCATTTTTTTTTTTTTTTTAATTAACAATTATTTCATTTTTCTTCAGCCAGAGAGTCACGATGGAGAGATAAAAGGACAACAGTTTTTATTGGCTCTCTCAGAGTATTTATGCGTAGCAGCAGTGGATGCAGTTTATTTTTTGCTTTGCAGCACCGCCATAGCTAAGTGCTAACTTATCTTTGACAGAAAGAAAAAAAAAAAAAACAATGTAGAGTTCAACCTTTCAGTGTACAAACAGATTATAATAAAATTCTGCAAAACATTTATGCAGAAAAATAATATTCTTTTTGCATCAAAGCTCAGCGTTTCTGATCGTTTCTTTCCGACTGTCTTCTTTACCATTTTATGGGGACTGTGACAAACGTGGAACAAATCAGCTGCAGCAGTCCAAAAATACACACATTTTTCTGACAAAAGATCTGCTCCAATTTCATCACCATGCCTGGAATGTGGCGAGTAAATCCAGCTCTTACTGCTCTTCTATGACTTTGTAAGCACTAAACAACAGGAAGTTTAAATGTCGTTTTGTGTGGGTGAAAAAAGGAAGCGTTTATCTATTCGATTTATTTCTCAGGAAAAGAGAAAAGTGTTTTTATTTGAGTAAAACAAAACTATAAGAACATGTTGAAATTATTGACTTCACTGATTTAGATAAAAAAAAAACGTAATTTCTGGATGTTTAATGGAGAAAAAGTGAAAATTCAAAGAAAGATTTTTAATTACAAAATCTAAATTCTGAGGATTTTTAATTGTCTGTTGCTAATTAATTGACCCTAACAATCCAAATCTTATTGCTTGATAATAAAACTAAACTTTAAAATGATTAAAATAATAGTTGATACTTTAATGATTTTCGACTTCTGATGGTTCAGTTGCATTTTTTTAGTTAAATTTGGTATTTTTGTATTGTTGACTTTTAATAATTTGAGCAGCATTTAATGAAAAACAAATAAAAATAATTTAAATTAAAGAAATACAATCAATATTTTCCCTTTTAAAGTATTTCTCTTGTAGTCGTCATGCAAAAAACATACTTTCAGTTACATTTTACTATAGAAATTCTTAAGTTTGATTAAATATTTGATAGAATTTGAGAAAACTTTGACATTTAGTCGGTTCAAATATCTTACTTACTTAGCAAAATTATTGTTTTTTTAAATGGAAATGCGTAAAATAAAATGTATTGGGGATTAAATAGTAAAATGCATCAAATAGAATAGAACAGTATAGAACTTTATTTATACCACAAAGTTGAAATTAAGTTTTTATCTTAAAAAACAGATAAATAAAACATTATTTACAATAAAAATATTTGATAAATTATTAATTATTCGATCATTACTTAACGAGTTAAGGTGTTACTTAAAGTCCCAACATGCGCCGCCATTCCAAATGCGCACGTCTCACCTTGAAATAGATTAGTCCAAAACTCTAAAGTAAGAATGATGATGCGGAGAGGTTATTATCGGACGCAGAAACAGTCAATAACATTCAGATGATGAAAAGCTAACATTCAGATCAGGGGACAAATGAAACTGTGGCTGTGACGGTAATTTAATCTAATGTGCTGTTAGCCTGGAAGAGGTAAATACGTGTGACAGGCCAAGAGTGACAGACAGACTCATTAATCATGATTTAAAAAACATTTCATTGGCCAGTTGTTCATTAGAGGCACTTTTTGCCCCCAAATGCAGATTGATGGAGCTGGTCAGCGTGTGGAGTGACACAGGTGCTGCAGACTGAAGGTGATTAATGATCCATCAACTGAGCAGGTGTGCCACAAACACGTTTTGACTTTAGAGAAAATCAGATTTTACAAATCAGTTGATGTCATTTTTGTTTTTTTATCAACAATTTTCACTAAGGAGAAATGTTTATGGAACACTTCAAACTTAGTTTCTGTGGATCCTCATTTAATTGTATTTTTACCCCAGTTTTTTGTGAATTTTTGAATTTTTATCCCAAGAATTCACTATTTTTTTTTTTTTTGTAAAAGCTGTAAATAGTTCAATTTTTTTTTCCATATAACTAAAAATTACTTAAACTGAACTATTATTTCGGGTACAAGTTTTTTTTATTTCTTATAATCAGCTCAAACAGTTGAGTTGCAGTAAAAATGTCTGGATTTTCAAAGTAAAGGTTTTAAGGAATGCGGGAAATCAAATGAGTTGAGACCTTGTGGGAAGGAAAAAAATATGAGTAAAAACACATTTAAACTCCAAATAAACTTTTTTTAAATATTCACTGTATTTTAATTTTTTAAATACATTGTTTTTTTTTTTTCCAATTCCTCATAACCAGCCTCTTCTAAATACATTTATAGGGTAACTTTAAAAAATAAAACAGTGCACCTTACAAGCTTATGTAATTATTTTTATAATCATGAGTGATTACCATTATTTTTGTGCAGACTTGTTTTTTTTTTGTTTGTTTTTTCAAAACTTTAAATGTCAATTGGACACAGAGCTGTGAACATCTGCTGCTCTTCAGTGGATGGAGTTAATGTTTAGATCAGTGGCCCCCAAACTTTTTCCACATTGGGACAAATTTGGCAATTTTAAGATTACGGTTTCTAAAAATCTATTTTCAATTTAGCTTTATGGTGTATTATGTAATTAATATTTTTTTGTAACTTCTATAATTTCTTGTATACTGTTCTTAACTTATGTATTTGTGACATTTTGATTTTTTTAAAGTAGTTTTTATTGATTATTGTATTTTCTTGTATACTATTCTTAACTTATGTATTCTCTGACATTGCACTGTTTTAATGTAGTTTTACTGATTGGACTATGTGTATTTATTAAAAAAAAAGTCTAAAAATATCAGTAGATTTATTAATTTGTAGAACTCGTCTCTTATTTGAAAAAATTCATTATAGGAAATATTGCGTGATTTTTCCCTCCCATAGAACGCCATTTTGACTCTCAATCCAGGCTCCGATTATCTTTCAGAGCAAAAAGGTTGATCATTTTTTGTCTTTTTTACCAACACAAAGGAACGTTTTCTGTGCTAAAGGTTTTCAATGAATGCCTACCTAATTCCACCCTGCCACCCATCCATTTTCTAAACCCGTTTTGTCCTTTTTGGGGTCGCGGAGGTGCTGGAAGGCAGGGTACATCCTGGACAGGTCGGCAGTCTGTCGCAGGGCCTCAATCACAAATACATTCACACCGACTGTCATTTTAGAGTCACCAATCAACCTATGAAGGGTGTTTCTGGACGGTGGGAGGAAGCTGGAGTTATTGGTGGACTGTAAAAGTTGAAACATTGGTTCACTTAACAAAAATTCTGTAATTTGTTACATGTAAAATTAGTCGTTTTCATCAAATTAAAAGTTGGAGCTTTTTATCGTTTTCATCAAATTCTAATTTGATAAAAACGAATATTTTTATATTTAACAAGTTACAGAAATTTTCTCAATCGATCGAATGTGTCACTTTTTATTTATTTTTTGTAGCAATGGTGAAGATTTACAGCTATCATCATCAGAAAGGGCGGGGCCTCTCAGCTCCACAGCCACGCCCATATAGAGGAGATTTTGGAAACTCAAAGAAAAAGTGAAATATGGCTTTTTATGACATTTAGGTTGAGGGATTTAAGTTAAAAACTTCTTAATCATAATTAAAACACTTTTGAAATGTTTTTTTTTTTTTATATTGTCATAGGGTGATTTTTAAAGAAAGTAAGTTTTTCAACATGAGACTGAGCAACTCCATGCATTAATGAGTATATAATATATGAGAATATATCTTTTTTTTAACTGAATGTCTTTCAGTCAGAAGGGGAGACAACTTCTTAAACTTTCTTAATTTTCTCTATGATATTGCTGTCTCAAAGGTCTGACTTTAAATTGATAAATTTGTTCTTTTTAGCAGAAAAGCGACAGAAAAACAGAAACATCAGAACAAAAACCCCCCAAACCTGTGCATCCTGCACGGACCGCCTTCGCCAGCCGCCGCAGTCTCCTCTGGTGAGTCTTCCCTCTGTAATGGATCTGAGCCTGAGCGCTGGAGTTCAGCTGTATGTTGCAGACTTGGCACATGGTCGCGCTGCTGCTTCCGTGGCGGCGCTCCCACCTGGATTTGAGTCCGGCCCTAATCGTCTTGACTCCAGCATTTTCCTCGTCCTGTTCTTCCTTATCCCGGCATTTCTTGTTTTTGGAGGGAGGCCTTTTATCCGCCAGTTCGCTTTTGGTTGGCTGCTTCATTTCTAAACATGTTTAAGAGATCAGAAAAAGGAGAAGTAGGTTACTGAGTTGTCCACTAGGGGGCAACAGAGGAATATGTTTTCCTGAGGAGGAGAAATGCTCTTTTATAGGAGATGCTGATGAGGATTAATCCTCATCCAGAGTGTCAGTTTGCATCAATGTGTCCAGATGCATGTGTTAATATGTTTTACACACTGTTAAATGGCTTCACATTCTAACATGTCAGCATTTATGGGCTGATAAAAGTCTTTTCCCTGACGTGTTCCTTTGTTGTTTCAAAACCTATAATGGCTGAAAAATGACAGGATGAACGACGCTGCAGCGAGCTGGGCGGCGAATACAAGAAAAGTCACCCAAAGTCTGTGTCAATTCTCTGTTTTAGCTCCGTTTAGATGATAATGGCATCAATTAAGCCCTCGTGGCGTTGAACGCCCCATCCCCTGTCTTGGTTGAACACAGCCTCCCTCCTCTCCAAACCTCTCCAACCGGAAACTATCATCAGGAACATTTTAGCTGCTCTGAAAAAATAAAAAATAGAAAAAAAAAGATGAAAGCAGAATGGAAATGTGTTCACTGGAATTCATCAGCCGCCAACCAGCAAAACGGACTTCAAAGCGGCAGCCTATCATCTCAATTATCTGCATGAAAAGCCTGGCGGTCTGGAAGGAGCAAGAATGAGCAGCGGCGGCGGAAGATGCTAACGTGAAACGGGGAGTCTCCGTACAGACAGAAGATGGTTAGAAAGACGACAAACAAAGGGACAGTTGATTTTAAGAAAAAAAAATCTACAAAAACGCTCGCAATTTAATGATAAATTAATAGTTGTTGTTAGCAAAAAAACCAAATGGGCAAAGAAAATTGTTTATGCAAAACGAGTCAGAATTATCTGCAATCTTTAAAAAAAATGTGTCAAATAACATTTTGGTGAGTTTTTCTATGCAATAAAAAGCAAAAATAAGAGATTTAATTTCATAAATAATAATAATTCATTTTATTTGAAAGTACCTTTTAAAAACTCTGCATATTAAAGCAAAAGACAATAAAATCCATAAAAATATATGTCAAAAACAGAATAAATAGACAGAAGAGTGAACAGTGGAATCAAAGAGGAAAATCACATTTAAACAGATTTTTCATTTTATGTAAATTTTTTAAATACAAATACGTTTTTAGATGGTAACTTGAAACCAAGCTTTAAATAAATTTTAATTTTAATTTACTTTCATTACATCCAGATCATAAATTATTTAATACTGTTAAAATAATAGGTTACCGTAAAACGTAAAAAAAATGGTTGATTCTAATTAAATTGAATTTTGTATTAGTAAACATTTATGTCTGTTTATGAATATATATTTGCTCCAATATTTGGATTTTTAGGTTTGTGGCCTATTTGTCAACTTGATGTTAATTTTTATATCTGTGTAAATTGCATCTTTGTGATTAATCATTCCTTTTTGGTTAAGTTGGTTAGCATTTAAAAGTTGAAAAAAATTATGTCCATATAAAGAACCAAACAAATAAGCTTATTTAACTCCAATTCATGTGGATGATTAAAGTTAAAAAATAGAAAAGCGGCTAAAATGCCAAATTAATAGATTCAGATGCTGAAGAGAGCATTCAGTTGTTTCTAAAACGTCCCACTTCGACTATAGTTTTCTAGGGAAAAAACATTATCAGTTGTCTTTCAATCATGATTATGCCGTTTTTAGCAAAAATTAAAGAAATCTATATTGCTTTCTAAGACATAGTTTCTTCAATGTTCAAAATTCCTTCAAAATTCAAGTAAAAAAATGTATTTTATACTCTTTCGATTTAGATCAGGGGTGGGCAAACTACGGCCCGGGGGCCACATTCGGCCCCTTAAGATACTTATCTGGCCCTCCAAATTAAAATACATTAAATCAAAAATCCTAATTATTGTCTTATTTTCATTGTATTTCTGGTTTCTTCCCATGAATGGTGTTGTTTCTCTGGCGTTCGTGTGTGTTCCTTTCAGAGTCAGATGGTGATTTTTCGGATTTCTTTGAGTTCACATTTTCCTCTGAAGAACATCAACCCATTGGATCACCAAAAAGAGAACAAAAATCAAAATTTAGAAATTAAAACTCCCAAATTTTCTGTTTTTAAATCAATATATGTGAATTTGAATCCAAATTAAAGCATGCTTTTCTCTAAATTCTATATTATCTTTTTAGTTTATGAGGTTGATTACCCAATCTCTCCTTCCATCTGCTCCTTGTCCGGCCCTTATGCCAAATTTTAGAACCCTTTGTGGCCCACGAGTCAAAACAATTGCCCACCCCTGATTTAGATTGTGTCTTTTGTCAACAGATACTTTAGTCAGGGAGCTACTTTAGGGCTTGAACAATGTGCCTGGTGGCCTGAATCCCAGCAGCTTCCAGTTCCTGTTGGCATCTTTATCAGGCCTGCTCTGAATATCCAGCAACAAACTGACCAATCAGAAGTTAGGAAGGCTCTTCAGAATGATACACCTGCAGCTTACTCCAAACATTAGCTTGTTTAGATGATTTCCTGGTGTTTTTTTCATTATGATTATGTTGTCTGTAGCCAAGTGTCGTTTTCTAGGACATAGTTTCTGCAGAGTGGCAGTAGTTCAACAGATACTCATCTTTGAGTTGTGGGCAGGACCGCTAAGTAAGCCTTATCCCAATTCCCATCATCCCTTTGTTTAGACTTAGGGTGTGGTTCAGAGATAGAACGGTTTCAGTGTCCTGAACCCCAAATTTGTCCTGGTGATTATAGGTTAGTCCCATTTATAAATTATGTTGCTAGAACTATGCTAGCCTGTTACAATTGTCCAAGATATGCAAAGATTATTGTACATGTCAGTAAAAAATGAAGCATGGATTAGCAGATGCGGTAAAATGACAATAAAATGCGTAATTTGAGATTTGGTCAGATTCTCTCATTGCTAGCCACTACTGAGGAAACTGGTTAGTTTCTTTTCCAACAAGCTAGCATAGAAACTCATCGGCCAACAGAGTAAGGCAGTGGAGTATGGAGCCAATTTAGGGCCGCAATTTAGCTTCAATTACGAGGCCCACGGGCGTTCTAAGATTGCAGTAAAAGGCTAAACATGTATACACAATTTTTCCGATCCCACTAGCTTACAACTCCTCACACTCCCGACCCAACATCACTGGTGTAACAACAATTTTGAAATTAAAACTCTTAAACTAAAATTACTCTAAAGCGTTAGCCTGTTGCTAAAATAGAAGCTAAACTCTGAATTAGCCTATAAAAACTCAGTAGATAATAAGTTAGCTAAAAACGTTAAAATGTTGCTCAATTAATAGCTAAACTCCTAATTAGCCAAAACGAACCTCAGTAGATGCCAATTAGCCAAAAAGCTACAACATTGCTTATTAGCTAAACTCCAAATTAGCATAGCATTCTTCTGTAAACTAACATTAGTCAAAAACGTTAGCCTGTTGCTAAAATAGAAAAACTCTGAATTAGCTTATAAAAACCTCAGTAGATAACAAGTTAGCCAAAAACGTTAACATGTTGCTCCAATATTAGCTAAACTCCAAATTAGCCAAAACAAACCGCAGTGGATACCAAATTAGCCAAAAAGCTACAACATTGCTTAAATACTAGTTAAACTCCAAATAAGCATAATATTCCTCACTCCGTAAACTAACATTAGCCAAAAACGTTAGCCTGTTGCTAAAATAGTAGCTAAACTCTGAATTAGCCTATAAAACCTCAGTAGATGACAAGTTAGCTAACAACATTAACATGTTGTTCAAATATTAGCTAAACTCCTAATTAGCCAAAACAAACCTCAGTAGATGCCAATTAGCCAAAAAGGTACAACATGGCTTATTAGCTAAACTCCAAATTAGCATAGCATTCCTCTGTAAACTAACATTAGCCAAAAACGTTAACATGTTGCTAAAATAGAAGCTAAACTCTGATTTAGCCTATAGAAACCTCAGTAGTTAACAAGTTAGCTAAAAACTTTAACATGTTGCTCAAATAGTAGCTAAACTCATAACTAGCCAAAACAAACCTCAGTAGATGCCAATTAAGCTACAATATTGCTTACTAGCTAAAGTCCAAATTAGCATAGCATTCCTCTGTAAAATATAAATTAGCCAAAAATGTTAGCCTGTTGCTAAATTAGAAGTTATTTTTTTAAATTGCAGATGAAAACATAGCCCATGAATACATTTAACGTTTTTTTGCTAATCTACTTAAAATTTTGACATTTGAGGACTTTCTCATTCATTTACTATGGGGTATATTTTGCTCAATATTTCAAAAACTGTAAAGTCTATGAATACTAAAAATATAAGCAGTAAAGTCCTGAACAAGATGAAGGTTTTGAGACGTTTTACGTACAAAAAGGAGCAGGAGAATCGCTAAAGTGTGAATGCTTACTAAGCGTTTACACAATTAAACCAAAGAGAGGTCTTAAAATGATAAATACAAGACCTCTCATAAATTTCATAGATCGATCGTGTCATTAGTCAATAAAGAAGGGCAAATATGAGAAATAGTTCGGCTACCTTCATCCCTTTGTGTGACACTCCACATCTTTGCTTTATGGCTGTGGGCAGCTGCAGGAAAATGACCTGTCAGCTTTACAAACTACTCTATCAAGGGACCCACTTGTAGCTCCAGTGTAATGTAATCCACATGGATGCCCCCGTAAATAAACAGATGTTGAGTTTGTTTGATGGGAAGGAAATAATTGCTTTTTTTTTTCTTTCACTCGGCCTCAACAGTTTTTATCAATTATGCTTCAAGAGGTGAATTTATTTGAATGAAAGGAACATTTTACCACAACAAAATGTGAATATGATCTACTAATCTAACCTCGACTGGTAGTTAAATTAAGTCAATCAGTAACTACAGTAGCTGAGACAGCCATCCTGACCAGCTCATGCGCTCTCTTCACCTGTGTGCTCACCTTGAGTCTCAACCTGAGGGGGATTTTGTTTCTCTGTGACCTTTAACACACATTTATTTGAAAAAGATATCGGCAAAGAAAAGAATGAAAAGACTTGAACAATGACATTAACCCTTTAACACTGAAGCTTTTGGTTCTTTCACCTTCTGTAACTCGTCAACCGTTCACAGAATTAATGTAATTCCAGCGGATTATGAAACAGAAAACCCATCTTTGCGTCGAAATGCAACGCTTTACTGCAAGTTAAGTGTTTATACAATCAACGCAGCAGAAAAATGATTTATAATCAGCTGAATAATCGCGTAAATGGTCAAAAAGTTACGATGTGACGAGTATTCCAACAGTGGAATATTCAGGATTTGTTCCCTAAAATTTGAGTACAAATATTTGCGACATTCAAGATCTATGATTTGCGATCTTTATAAATTTAATGGAGTATAGTAAAAATATAATTATTGCTCTAAAATGCAGAATAATGTTGGATTTAAAGTGTATAATCTGAACAAACTGAATGCACTACAGTCACCGGAAGTATACACATCTTCAAAATAAAGTGCTGATGAAGCATCTTTTTTTCAAAATAAAGCTATCAAATGTTTTTTTTATAGATAAAAAAAACAGACTGAAGTTCAGTTTACTGAAATAAATTCTGGAGAAAAAAATTGTTTAAAATATTAAAAAAACATAAATTAGTATTAAAAAAATAGAATAGAAAAATAGAATTTGAAATTAAATGTATCTGAATTTTGAATTGTTACGAAAATGACAAATTTCCTCTAAAGATGAAAATGAAAAGTCAGTTTATTAAAATTTTCTATTAGAAATACTTTTGTCTGTTTAGATTAAATGATAGAGAATGTTTTCCAGTTCCTATGGTCAATTTTATTTAGGTTTTGCTGTGTCTTCATCTTATGGTCATCAAAATTGGGGATTGAAAAACTGTAGAGAACTTTTTAAAATTGCTCTCTAAAATTGATGCTTATGTTTTTGATTTTCTTAATGATGAGGTTAACCAGGAAATTGATGGAAACACTTATGAGTTTTGAGTGACAAATATTTCTTTATTTAAAATCTTTATTTTTATCTGTTATGTCTAGTTGATCCTGTTCTACAAAAAAGTATAAATGTTGGTGTTTAAATACATATTATTTAATTTTCATTCATCCAGCAAAAATACAAATATACAGCAACCATTAAGACTGATTATGATAATTTTTTTTTTTTGCACTTGTAATTGGTGGTATCAAAAATGAACAAACAAATTGTCCAATTCATTTTGAAATTTCAGAATAAAGTTGTTTTTTGAGTTTGCAGGGTTAAGACATAAAAGCTCATAAAAACCAAAATTTCCCCTAAAAAATCCTTTATTTATGTAATTTTTAACTAAAGAGGAGTCTGCTGAAAAAGCTGTCCTGTCCAACATTCGGTGTGAGGAAAATAAAATTCATCTGCAACATTTCAGTGCTTTTTTAAGGTAATTTGGGAGTTTCTTGTGACATCTTTTTAGTTTAAAGACTTTCTGCGATCATCTATTTATCAACTCTCGTCGTCTTTTAATTAGGATTATGCCCTTTTTAGCCCAAAAAAATATTTTTGTAGTGCATAGTTTCTTCTGAATTTGTAGTTTATCAGAAATTTCCCTCCGCGTTTTGGCTGGGAACATTAGTGTAGAGCAGCCCCTCCCCCGCCAAGAGTTTCCGCGCATTTGCTCGCGGAGAGTTGGAGCGCGGGAGCGTCTGGTCCGCCACCCTGTCTCCTATGTAACAAATACAATCTTTTTTAAACGTCACTTTTTAATTTCCTCCTGATTCAAAATAAGTGGATTGAGAAATACTAAAAAAAAAAGTAATTTCAACCTGAATTTTCTTTATATATGTCATGTTAAGAACACTAAAAACTTGATTTTTATAAAAGCGGGTCTTCAAAATAATTCTTATTGTGAAAATTTCTGAAAGTTTATAAGCCATCTCTTTCAGTAATGTTTAATATGATATATATATATATATATATATATATATATATATATATATATATATTATATTATATTGTGATGTTTACTCATTTTAAATTAGAGAACAAATCATACGATTAGACTGAATCTTGTGCTTTTCCCATTGGGTCACAGTGTAGTGTGACACTTTCCCTCATTCAGCTGCCTCATTCCAAGCAACTGTACTTTATTTATTACACTCCAGAGGCTATTTTTCTTTCTGGACCACAAACTCTGCCCATCTGTCTCTATACAATCAAAGCCTCCTGGATGTGTAACTACAAGGCAGCCTAAGAATATCTTTCAGAGAAAGAAGCACCGTATTTAGAGCGGCCTTAAAGAATTAAGATGGCAAAAATCCAGAACTTTTTTTGCTTTTCCTAGGCTGCGATCAGGGAAACTTCTTGGAATAAGCAAATCTAATCCAGAAGTATTAAAAGGTGGGGAAAACCTTTCAGCTCCCAAACACAAGGCTGCTGTGAATGGGATGTTTTGGCACAGACATATGGTCTTTTCATTACAGCGTTACAGCAGACAGAGGCCAGCATGTGTTCTTTCACGGCGGCACCTGTCAGCGCTGTTCCATGACATCAACAACAGATGACAGCCGATGAAGAGCTCGGACTGGAATAGAAAAACTGAACGGCGGGGAAATATGAGGAATAATTTTGACGTATTCGATGGGGCGCATATTTATAGTCCTATTGGGAGGGGGGGATCATTAAATCTACAGAGTCATCAACAAACGACTGACTCGCACTCTTTTAGGCAACTGACACTCAGAATGAATATTGAACAAGTGAATAACAGGTGCACTACAATTACAGCAGTGTCGCTAGGCAACCTTGCCCATCCTCTTTGAACATGACTTTGAGCAATTTCTTCACAAATTGCAGGCCAATCATGGTGTAATTTGCACAGAAAAGAAAAAAAAAAGCACAAAAAAGCTGCATTTGTCAAACAGGGTTTCAGGAAACACAGGCAGCTCTGATTTTTTTGACATTTGTTTGGAGAAAGGTTTATACTTTTTTAGCATTAAACCGCATTATGACTGTCATCACATAAACAATTCCAAACCACATTTTAACCAATTATATTTTCTGCAAATTTAAACAAAAGAATTAAAGATGCAAAAATTAACTTTCCCCACGATTCGGTTCAATGGGGTTCCATACTGTTCGGTTTTAAACTGGGAATTGTAACATCCATTGTTTGTTTGTGACTCATAATTCAAATAAAAGTAAATACTGGATTTTTTTAAATTTTTTTTTATTTTAACAATGTAATTTCATTACTTGTCTCTTAAATAAAATGAAAAAGCAATTCTCCGTTCGTCTTTTTCTTCAACACCGCTCATTCTGCAACTTAATTAAAATGATAACGAAAATGGCATTTAACATTTCATATTTGTACCAAAATTCAATTTGAAATATCAAACTTAAAAATTAAAATGCATAAACAAAAATTATTTTCATTTTTCACAATGTAACAGCATTACTTGTCTCTTAAATAAAATTAAAAAGTAATTCACCAAACATCTTTTCCATTTTCTTCACCAATACTGCTCATTTTGTGACATAATTAAAATGATTAAAATGGCATTTGATATTTCATTTTAAAAAAAGTTCTATGGCTGACAGCATCAACCAAAGCTGAGGAGAAGCGAGCACTAACATCGTTGTGGTGCGCCCCTGGAACTGCTAACTCAAACTGATATATGAGACACTTTTTGCGCGGCGGGATGTAAAAATGAAAAAGCAGTCTTCATCGGCTTTGTCACTTTAATAATCTCACAAAATGAGCGGTATCGAAGAAGGAAATGGAAAACCCCTTTGGAGAATTTCTTTTTCATTTTATTTAAGAGACAAAAAAAATGCAGTAACATTGTGAAAATTAAAAAGCATTTTTGTTAATCCATTTTAATTTTCAAATTTGATATTTCTAAAAATGAAACATCAAACGTCTTTATCATTTCAATTAAGTTAGAGAATGAGCGGTGTTGAAGAGGAAAAAGAAAAAGCTGTTTGGAGAAGTGCTTTTTCATTTCATTGGGACAATTAATGCAGGTGCATTGAGAAAATGAAAAAGCAATTCCAGTACTAACTTTTAATTTAAATTATGAGTCACAAACCCTTCCATAAAAGTGACAGTTTACCAGCTACAGATATATCTCCACAAATATGGGAACTGTTTTATTTTCCAGTTCAACAGTCTGTTTTTCATTTTTGTTTTGTTAACTTTTTCCGCTTAAACTCTGATGGGCCTCATATGATAAAACAGGCATGCAGCTCCCAGTCAACCAGCCCATTTGTGAGTGCCAATTCTTATTTTTTTCTTTTTCCATTATCAATTACTTAGCTCAATTCTAAGCTTGTAGTGTTCCCTCATTTATTGCAGGAGTTGCGTTTTAAAAATGCTCTGCCAGGTAAAATATGCAATGTAGGCTGTAAAATTCATCACTACACACTTTATACACGTTTCTCAGACAGACATGAACATTTTCATGCTTTTCTCTTTGTTTCAACTCGGAAAGTTCAAACATTCATAGAAAAACAAGTCTACTTTTATAAAATGAAAACAAAGGCCTAATCTCGATCTAAGATTTATGAAAGTTTGACAAACTGTACATCTCTACAGGAGACATGACACAGAGGAGATTGAATGACAAAGTCAACAGGCAATCACTACGCAGAAAACAGTGCTCTAAAAAAAAAAAGATACAAAATTACTAGTATAAAATCTATAAAACAGCAAAAAGACGACTAAATACCATAGATTTTACTTTCTTGAGGGACATAAGTGCTTTATACCTAAATAAATTGTAAATATTTCACACCTTCAGTGCAACAAAACTTTGAAATTTTTATTTTAGGTCTAAACTGTTAAAAACTAGGATTAAATCTACTCTTCCTTCAACCTGGATAATAAGGCAGTAATCTAAGACACTGACCCTGTCTGACCACCTCTTACAGTAACTCTTCACCAGGGGTGACGTTGTTGTCAAATGTCCAAACCACCTCAGCTGTCCCTTCTTGAGAAAGAGTTTCAGCAGACGTTGATCTTTCTCCTCGGTGACTGAGGTTCAGATCAGGGTTTTTAAGGTCACTCCTGTGAAGGGAATTCATGTCTCTCTGTCTATCTTATGTTTTCGTTTACAACCCACCACTGTCAATTCAAAATCAGGATCGCTCTGGTAACTGAAGAGCCTCATACTTTGACTTAACTGTCCTTTTTCCCACATTTCACTGGTGCAGAATTTTAATTCTGCATCAATCTGTTTTATAATATTTGCTGCAAATCCAGATCATGAGAAGCAAAACATTTGTTCTTAACACTCAGGGATACAAGAATAATAAGAAAAAAGTGTTTTTCTTGCCAAAAATATTTCTAGATTTAGAGAAAGTTAATTAAAAGTATGTGTAAAAAAACAATGTGATGTTATGTATATATCCAGCTCCTCTGGGGCGACCGTCAGGCGTTCCCAGGCAACATAGTCTCACCAAAAAAGATAAACAAGTAGCTCTTTTACCAAAACAAAATAAAATAATAGTATTCTTTTTATTTGAATATCTTATTTGGATATTTTTAAGAATATATTTCAAAATATATATAAGAACATATTTTTAAAAAAGTCTTATTTGTGTGAGTTTAAAGCACATATTAGCTTATGCTGTCCAGAGCTGCATTGTTATGATTCGGTTTGGCATGAGGCGTCTTTTATTTTGAAAGGAAGTCATACAAGCTTCTGTCAAACGAAAAAAATAATTTCACATTTTGAGAAAAAGATAGTTTTTCTTTATATTTGTTTTTATTCATGTCAGAAAAGAAACAATGTATATGTATTATTAAAAAGTACAGCACAGCAGTATCAATTTAAGACTTTACGGCTCCTACTAGGTTTTCATAATTGTTGAAGGTTGTTCTTTCAGTTGATGGCTAAACGCCATTTAGTTTGACGTGTTCCATTAAAGCTGGTCTAATTATAAAAAAATAACATAATGTTATTTTAGGTCAAGTTCAGGGAGTTTTTTTCTCCATTTTGATGCTGTGAAAGGTTTTTTTTAATCACAAAAGGAGATATTGTTTATGTCAGGATTTTTAGGTTCTTAATAAAAGTAAAATACTGTAAGTATACCGATTTTTCTTTACTGAAAATTGCACCTTTGTGGAAAAGATAAGTCATTTTGGTCTTGTGGTAAAGAGAAGACATGCAGATATAGGTTGCATTGATAATTAGGGCTCCCACAATTAGTCGACTAATCGAATATTGCAATAGTCGACAACTAATTTAATAGTCGATTAGTTGTTACTTTATATTATGTGGAGTCAGAGTGTAGTAAAGATTAAAGTTATAATGTCATTCTGCTAGATTTTTGGACTATTTTGGCATTTATTAATGTTTTTAAGCTATTTTGGAGTTAAGCTAAAATTTCAGCTACACGCTAGCTGTTTTGGCTAATTTAGTATTTTTTTTGTTTGTTTTTTTTAGGCTATTTTGGAGTTAAGCTAATATTTTTGCGGCATTCTAGCTATTTAGGCTAATTTAGGCTTTTTTATTTATTAGGGTTATTTGGAGTTTAGCTAAAATCTCAGTTACACGCAAGCTGCTATGGCTAATTTAGGATTTTTTTTCAGTTTTTTAGGCTAATTTGGAGCTTAGCTAATATTTCAGCTTTAGGCTTTTTTGTTTTTTAGGCTAATTTGGAGTTAAGCTAATATTTTTGCGGCATTCTAGCTATTTAGACTAATTTATGCTTTTTATTTATTAGAGTTATTTGGAGTTTAGCTAAAATTTCAGCTACACGTTAGCTGCTGTGGCTAATTTAGGAATTTTTTTTTTTCAGTTTTTTAGGCTAATTTTGAGCTTAGCTAATATTTCAGCTGTATGCTAACTATTTTGGCTAATATAAGCTATTTTGTTTTTTGGAGTTGAGCTAATATTTTAGCTGGCTAAAAAGCAGCTTCAGAGTTTTCAGCTATCAATTTCAGCATCTTCAGCTACCAGGACTAGCATTTACAGTGACCAACTTCAGCTTACAGCATTTACGCCACCATTATTGCAGGTGATACTATATATTTAGTTCTGAAAAAATAATTGGGGGTTAATCGACTATTAAAATAATTGTTTGTGGAAGCACAATTGATAATTGTGTAATATGAGAATCATCAAAATTCCCACCTCGAGTGTGAATGCAGCATCATTGCGGAGTATGCAACCATTAATACCTAAAATATATTAAAAAAAATGTGGGTCATGTTTTGCCCGAGTCATTTACTTTAAATAGAATATGTTTTAAAAACTCATCAGTTTCCCTAAATAAAAAAAAATTAAAAATCGGACTCAATTTTAAGATTTTGCTGCATTTCGTTCTCCATATTTATGCATCAAAGTTTAATATTTTGTCTCCGTCTCTGGAAGGACACACACAGCAAATGTATGAATCACCTAAAACCCCTTTGTGGAGTCGAACTGAAACGCACACAAAGTCACAACAACGACCCCCCCGACACGGTCACAACCGCAACCCCACACACAAAAGCCTTCACAGTTTCCACACTGTATTTACATACTGGACCGGCATACATAATCCCACCACACAAGGGCCTGTCGGTGTGTAGGAGATCAATGACAAGGTCATGTGCAAATGTTCCACTCATACAATGCAGTGAATCAGTGCGTTAGGTAAGTGAGTGGGAGCTGTTTAGAGGCGGCATATTTTTAGTCTCTATGTTTTCTTTGATCTGGTGCAGGGATTATGGGACAGTGACGTTCCACATGTGCATTAAAAGAATCCAAGGAAATAGCTGCGTGTAATATTTATCCAACTAAAAGCTTTTTTTTTTATTATTTTAGTAAAACTTATGGCCTTGCTTTAATCTGCTTTTAGCAATATTAGAAAAAAAGTTTCTGCGTTCCGAAAATAATTAAGCTATAATTAAAGGTTTTAAAGAGCCACTTCAATGAAAATTGTAGTAAAGTTGCATTTTTCTGACGACATTAAAGAGATTTTAGGATTAAAATTGAAGCACTTGTTTACTCAAACTGTGGATCAGGAGCAGATGAAAACCAGCGGTTTGTGATGCAGCAACTGTCATGGGCGAGTCAAAGTCTCCCTTCTCTGCTACAGTTCTCACCCATCCACAGACAAATAGATCCAATAACGTTTTCATTTTCCTCGTCTGAGCTGATATCTGGCTCAAAACTGCAGCTCCAATATTTGTTTTTTCGTTTTTTTTGCTACGCTAATGTTAGCTTGGACTTGTAAAATGCTAAGCTAGCAGGAAGGAGTATAAACAAAGGCATGCTGGGATTTCAAGTTTTACTTTAACAGTCCACAACCCAGAGGTGAATTTCAAATGAACATCTGCAGAAAATATGACTTAAAAAAATCGACTCTGGATTTTTGATTTTAGCTAAAAACAGGAAAAACATAATTAAAACATCACTGGGAATGATTTTACAATAGATTAAAAATATTGTTATAGAAAAAAAATAGAAAAATAAAATCCAACACAACAACAAATTTGACATAATAATAAGAAAAAATGGAAATATTACTTAATATATAAAATATTAAATAAAATCAATACAAATCTAGACAAAAAAAAAAAATTAAAATTTCCTTTAATAAAAAAAAATAAAAGACCAAGAGTATTTTTAAATTAAAAGCATTATAAAAATATTTTAAAATTAGCGATAAATACTGAATTAAAAATTAAAGACCCTCTCTAATCATCTTTTGATCCAAGTTAAAAGCATTTCCAGTGTTCTTTTATTTATGATTATGCATTTTTCGTTCAGCGATCTCCAACTTATTTTAGACCACGAAAAATAAAATACATTTTTTTGGGTTTCCAGTTTCCCTTAACTTTTAACCTTAACGTTTTTCATATAAACCATTAAAATGTAATTGATTTTCACTTAATCCATAGTTGTCGAAGTGAAAGCCCAACTTCAATCTTGACTGATTTCTAAGGAGTGATCAGAAACGGTTAAAAAAAAGTCACTGGTATTTTATAAGCATAATTATAAACGTGAATCCATCATTTGAACAACTTTATTAGCAGCTTCCTCGTAACACTAGACAGTCGGATGCTGAATATTATCCATTATTATTATGGTGTGTGGAAACAATAGTTGTAATCTATATTTTGACTAAAGACTTCTGGTTTTTGTTTGTTAAATGCAGTTTTCTTTTATTTTGAAGGCACTTCTTCTGTTTCCTCATTGACTTATTTCTGTGACAAAAAAATGTCAAAATAGGTTTTTTTTTGTTATCTTTGCTAGTTTGGGGTTTTAAATTTGGCTGTAGGTGGAAATCAAAAAAATGTTAAAAACTGATTTTTTTTTTCCTTTCATCTCAGTCCTGAGGGACCTACTTTCTGCAGAGCGGAGGTAAAAGGTAATTAGAAATTCCCCCTTTTTCTGCCCCTTTTACCCTCTACTTGTGCAGCGAGAGCTTTTTGGCCCGCACGTCACAATTAACATCTTTTTCCGTTTGCTGCTAACTCACAATTTGAATAAAAAAAAAAAAAAAATGCAATTTAAATTTAATTGTCTCAATCATCAGAAAATACCAAAAAAAAACACATTTTTTGTCAGTCTTTCAGACTAAAGTGAAGAATAAATCTAAAAAATTTAAATTAGTTATGATATATTTTACATTTCTCTTTGGCGACTTCAGTTTTGACCCCTTACAGATACTGCACACACACACACACTGCTCTTTGTAGTGAGAGATTAGCTCCAATGTTAAACAAAGAGGCAGAGCTTGTTTCTGATATGTCAGCTCTTTAATTAGACCGCCCTTATCTGAGAATATATACCGTCCATGCACACATTCACAGTCATGAACTTAAACAGGCAAACTGAAAGTAATAACTGAAGAGGCTATAATCCCTAAAGTTACTTAAATATTCACATTAGTAAAATATATATTCAACTATAGCTCTATTTTTTTAATATATTAAATGTTGGATTACTGCAGTGCTACACTGTCAAGCGTCCCCCTCAAACACTTACTGGATGTGTGTTTTGGAGATCTGTCTAATGTCGCTTGCAGGGAAGCGGTGCTGCAGACAGATAAGAAGAGAAGCAGCCAATCAGCTGTCACCTTCACTGATGTGTTTGGCGGCTGCAGGCCAGACAGCGGCATGCCTTCCCTTTGTCTGAGTGATGTACAGATTTCTGCAGGCCTGGCTAATCAGCCAATCCTAAAGACCCAGTCAACCCGAACAAACAGCCAAATGTTCTTATGTAAAGCAGTCTAATTAGATATTCAGCTACGTTCATGCTAAAGCTTCCAGCTCAAAAGGATCACAGTCCGCTTGTTTGGTCAATACATGTTATTCCTGTGAGAGACTTTATGGTTTAAAACAACTTTATTACATTGGATTTTTATTATTTTTAAAGAAGAATTCATTTCCATAACACCAGAAAATCAAAAGCGGTTTAGTAAAGACTACAAATATGAATCAATATCATTACTCAAGGATAAATAGAAAAATGGATAAAAAATGAAATTAGAACAAAATTAGAAAAAAAAAAGATTGGAATTACATTTTTAGATTTTTTTTAACCAGGTATTGAAATAATAGTAACATTCTCAATAACTTATATAACAAAGCCCTCAATCGACCTTTCAAGGTATCAAATCGTAATAAGAAATTTATTTTAAGAGTGCACTTTCCAGTAGGGGTGTAATGGACCCCGGAAAATCCGTGGTTCGTACGGATCAGAGGACCGCTCGAACAACCTACCCCCAAATGCGAACACCTCGCTCTAGCATAATTTAAACCAATTCTCTGTTCACATCGAATGGAATTCGTGTCAAATTCATGTAAATCTTCTTTGTTTTGACGAGCCCTAAAGTAGCTGCGTCATGTTTATCTTAAAGTCTGTTCACCTGAAGCTGCGTGTGGGAGGAGCTTCTGTCAAAAACTTTTCTCGACTTCACAATGAAGGAAGCAGATCAATAAATATCAGGTTTATTTAATTTTAAGAGCTGACTAATAGCATCGATACACGTTTCCATTACTGGGTTCAAAGAATCTCCCAGTTAACAGGAGAAAGCTGCTTCTCCTTAACGGACCTGCTGTTACCATCATCGAATGATTCTATGGCAAGCCAAAGGTGTCAAAATTCAAAAGCGTGCGCGGACGTGCCACATTTTACTGAAAATTATTGTTTAAAACATTTAAATGTTCCCACAGTTAGTTTCACTAAAGCAATTAATACCAAAAAAAAATAATTGTAACCGTTGTATTTATGATTTAATTTTAAAGGATAATCCAGATAGATTTGGTATTTTCAACACTATTTTTAAGCATTCTTTGCTCTTAGTTTTTGTATATTTGGTCTAAAAACATGTAAATGTAATCAGAAACTACATGTTTTTGCATTTTGTTTGTGTTCAAAGTATAAATATGTTTTGTTTTAATACATAGGCTTCAATGACCAAATGTTTTGTTGTTGCATATGTAAATATTGTGTGTGTGATGTACTTTGACTGCTTATTGAATATGTGATTTAAAGCATTTCCAAAAATTAATTTAGCTTTGATATTGTTGGTTTTTTTTTTTCGTTTTGTTTTTTTTTCGTTTTTTTTTTTTTTTTTTACTTTTTACTGATCCGAAAAGTGATCCGAACCGTGACCCTAAAACCGTGACACGATCCGAACCGTGGGTTTTATGATCCGTTACACCCCTACTTTCCAGTGTTTTTAACATGTTCTTGTGGCATTTCTTCAAATTGTCTACAAAAAAATACAGTTGGACAAAGCTTGTAGGTGAGACGTTTAAACAAAAATGTTCCCCTTCCATCCATTTGTAGACAAATAGATCCATGAACGTCTTCATATGGGATGGAATCTGGGTCACAACTGAACGGCCCCGACTTTGCACGCCGTTTTTGTTGTACCGCTAATGTTAGGTTGTGGGGAGCTCTAAGCTAGCAGATGGATGTCGGGTAGTAGGGGTAGGCTTACTCCGTGCCAACTGACCTGCCCATAACTCATGAGGCAAATTTCTAATGGAAAACAGCTTAACCCTGGAGAATCTTTGGGGTCCAATTTTTTCATATTTTTAATTTTAAAAGTATTTATTTATTTCTATTTTTAACATTTTTTCTGTTTTTTTTTTTGGCTCCTGGAACCCAAAATGAGAAAAAATAACAGTAATCCTAGAAGGAAAATGTTTTTGGGTTCTCCAGGGTTAAAAACATTTTTGATTTGGGCTAAAAAAAAAAAATGACATAATTATTATTAAAAGACCGCCAAGAACACTTAAAATAGATCAGAAACTGATGAGAGTGGAACTTCAGGCATTACTTTTGATTTTAAAATCAGCTCAAATAAGTAAAAAAAAAATAAAACATAGAAACTAATATCTCAGCCAAGAAAATGATAAGTTTTATTTATGCTTATTTATACTATAATATCAGCTATTCTAATTAATAAACTTTGGCAATTTTGCAAGCAGTTTGTTATTTTTGTCTAAATCCTCTGGTGAGTTTGAATAAACTTTATTGAGCAAACTCTTGGAAAAAATTCAGGAAAAAACTTGAATCTCTGTTACATGACAAAAATAAATGCCTCTATGTCCCAAACAAAATAAGAATATTTAATTTACTTGAATGAATTCATTTATTCCTCACATTAAAAGCATTGCATGCAATGAGCCAGAGATATTTTCCATCTTCTGTACCCAGAAAAATATTAAAATTGTCAACCTGAAAAGCTAAAAAAATATATAAATTAAAAGAATTTGCAATAAAAATAAAATTATAAAACAATCAATTAAAATACTTACGAATAGAAGATACATATATTACGAAATATTCAAATTAATATAAAAACATAATTGCAGATCAGGCAAAGGGGAGAGTTGTATTAAAATTCAATGTTTGCTGTGTTAATAATCAGTTTCTAAAGCGCTTTTGAAACAGATTGAATACAGAAGCTTCTCTAATACTTTGTGGGACAATCTAGAAAGCATTTCTGCGCAAAGGAATTATGCAGTCTCCTCTTCCCGACCCTCGAGTCACTCTATCCCACAAATATCTCTAAATATGACCTTCTTCTGTCTGGTTAAAGACAGTAAAACTCGTCTTTTTGCAGATAAAATCAAACTAGTGACATAAATTTAAAAATGTATTGTTAAAAAACAGTTTTACAAAAAGGTCAAATATGGCGTTACGTTGCTAGGAAACAAAGATTTACACCTAAAGAAAATACTAAAAAAAAAAAAACACTTATCTTAGTGAAATAAAACTACAACTAAATCAATACAAAATATTTATTTAAATGAAAAGGCGACAAATACATAACAGAAAAATCAACTAGAACAGTCAGAGTGAAGCAAATGAGCAAAACTGCATTGACTTTATTACTTAATGGTGTTTTATATCATTATTTTATGTATTTTTGGACCACAGACTACAAACACATTACCCGAAAAAGCCAATACATTAACACACTGAGTGAATTCATTAACCACCGCCAATAAAACAACTCACTTGGGTAATAAAGCCGCACAACGGTTTCAGATCTCAACCAACACGATCGTTGTCTGGATCATTATTCCTCTGCAGGTTTTGTCCTCCGTGCACCATGGATTAAATTGATGAGGTGTGGACAGCTGTCTATGAAAAGCATTGTGTAATATCTTTCTGTCAGGACTCACCGCGCTCAAAATATATGTCAGCATCTCACATAAGATTAGTTTGAGCAGCAAGAGTCTATCTGCTTCAGGAAAAAAAAAAAGTAAAAAAATCAACAACATTCTTTATTTTACTGGTATGAACGACTGTTTACTAATTCAACAAAAAAATGGGAGAAAACTAAAGAAAAGTAAGAATTATGTTGAGTTAATTCACTTACTTATCAAAAAATGTATTAGTTTAGCCATTTTCGGATATGTTTGGAATTTTGTGCAGATTCCTCACCAGAATGTTCTTTGGTGTATGCTACCGATCGAAGTTTAAACGCCAAGTCAAATGAGATTTTTATGGTCATCGCCACACAACACAAACACACCTGGCATCTGCACGTGTCTTAAAGGAGCCAAGTCACTTTTATGCAAGAGATACGTACAAAAATATGGAGCCCGAAAATTAATAGCTGGAAGTCCCTCCCCCTGCTGGAGCCGACAAAAAAAAAAAACACAACTAAAATCATTGTCTGGAATTCCTCGCTTGGAACCTTCAGTTTTAAGCTTGTTTTGTTGTTTCTTCTCTCTTTTTTCAACCATTTTTGACATTTTTTTTCTCTGTGACACTCTCTGTCTGATCTGATCTTATCAACTGATTCGCAAAAAAAAAACCAACATTTCGCTGTAAACGGGTGTAGTTATACAAATTTTAAAAACGTGTCAATATTGACTTGAAAGAAATAAAACGGTTAACATTCTCTGTCCCATTTGAAGCTCATCTTGCACACTAAAGTGCTAGACTTTTATTCTCATTTAAAAAATTAAAAGCTGATAGTTCTGAAAAGTCTTTAAATTTTAAAATGTTTCCTTAAGTTACAAAATTTCCACTAGAGATGACCAAAACCAAATAAACAGAAGCCCCTCTTTTCATACCTTGTTTCCTCTGAGCGGTACAGACCCCTCTTGATTGGCTATTCAAGTGAGCGTTTCCATTGAGCGTTGGACCATCAAAGCGCATGCGGGATGGACAGATGACGAAGCTGTGCGTCAAAACAGTGCAAAACAATGAAAGAGAAGCTGCATCAGCTGATTCAGAAACGGAAATTAAAAAGTTAACCGCGAAGGATAGTTATAAACTGGCGCAGGTGTTTGTTAAGCCGGCCTCTGCGCCGCGCAACAGTCTATTGTTGTGAATTAAAAAGAAGAAAAAAGAACCTCTTTATGTTGAGCAATACTCCAATGTTCTTCAATGGAAGTCTTTTTGATGACTATGGATTAGTAACTGACATTCTATGGCTGCGGGGGTTGGGTAAGACAAAATAGGGGGAGGTCTCTGAATTTGTGTGTTTGGCTCTGGTCCCCAACCCCCGCAAATAAGGGGGAATACTGTATGTATGGAATTTATTATTCTTTGCAAGAAAACAGGAGGGGGCAAAGACGAATAAAGCTTGAGCATAGGGAACCTAGGCGTCCGCCTAGTCACAATCACAATTATTATATATTCATTTTTTTTTAAAAGCAATTTGACACACCACTCATTTTATTGAAAAGTAAAAAAGTTTTAAATTAAAAATGTAAAAAAATGAATTCAAAAATTTGATGTAATCAATAACTCTGAAGTGCAGCCCCCCCCCCCCCCACACACACACACACACACACACTTCTGTTGCCTGTGCTGGTGCTGTTAGAACTTCATTAAAACTTGATGGTTTTGTTTTACTTATAGAAGTTTTAAAGCGTTTTCAAAAGAGTTATTGATCCCGGAAGTCTGTATCCGCGATCGGCTAGCTAGCTTTATTGAACTGTCTTCTGCTTGAATTGTTGCCATTTTCTGCTGCGTTTTCCGGGAATAACATTTTGTGATCTGTTCATGATATGCAGGCTTTTAGTGAAGTATTTATCCGGAATAATAAGATTGAAATATAAAGCGCTGATCATAATAGGAATAAATGAAATATCCGATCCTGATCGGACAACGTAGCTTGATTTTGATCGAGTCTTCAATCGCGTCATTGGGCCCGATTTCCGATTACGTGATTGGATCGGGACATCCCTAGTTTAAAATGAAAGTGTTTTGCAGATCCCCACTAGCTCCACTGAGAAAGCGTGTGCTTGTGTTAGCCTGGGGGTGTTGCTGTCAGAGCAGACTCTTCCTGAAGGGGCTGTTCTCACTTTGTGACATCAGCTTGAAAGAATCCGCTCGTTTTTGTGGGTTGGAAGGGGCTGGTTCTCAGAGAGCATCACTCAGAAATGCGTACATGGATCAAAATACCATTTGGAGGATTCTTTATAGTGAGGAATGAACATTATAATGCACTTCACTACAAACAAAACAATATATTTACTGTGTATTCCATATATGGAAGCAATATTTATCAGTATATTTAAAATATATTATAATACTCCAACTATTATCGTTTTCTTATACTGAAATATGCTATATATATATTCAAAAATATATGGGTAAATGACTGACATATTGAGATATATTTATTAATTTATTTCCAGTATTTTGCAACACATTTTTGTTGCTTAAAGGTTAAAAGCTCAAAAAGTAATTTCTCATGGCATTTCATTAATGCAGTAGTAATCGAAGTACAACAAGAAATCTTTGTCATAAAAAAGTTGTGTGAATGTGAAAAGAGTTCAAATCTGATGCCAACATATAAGCGTGTTAAAGGACATTAAAAAAAAAAGAAGTTAAAATAAGACTATGGCAGTAAAATAATACTCTTCTATTAGAAGTTTGTGACTTTTTTTTTAGTCTGTAGGCAGGGACTGTACTCCAGCCAAGGGCAACAGCAAGTGTGAGCATCTGTCATCAACCATCTGGGATGGCCTTAAGCAAACAAATGTGACCTTCGTCGGACTAAATGGTCCCATCGGAAACAATGAAGGAAAAAAAAAAAAAAAAAAACAGCTTTTTAATTTACGATAAAGTTAATTATTTAATTAATTCAAAATAATTTACCGTGAAAAAAAACGAGCAGAGATTTTTCAGTTGAAGCTCCAGTTTCCTTCCACATATTAGTTTATGTATAATAAGTCAGAGAAAGAGATTGAGAGTGTTGTCCAGCAAATGACGGTGAAAAACAAGATAAAGAAAAAATACAGACACCTCCGACATTTCTAGAGATGAAACAAAATAAATCGTCTGAATGAAAATATGGATGGATGGATATGATATGAATTTTATAGAAGTTGTAAAAATTTCAACTCAACCAAACTTTTACACTTTCGGGACTCGACACAGAATCTGGAGACAGAATGATAACGAAAATCTATAAACTCTCATTAGAGAAAATCAGCAGAAATCTGCAGAATTAAATAAAACCAAAATAAATCAAAGAGAGTTTCTGCAAGGAATAAAAAAATAAAAACAAGAAACTTCTCCAGAAAGAAATCCTGCAGCACATTATTTTTAGATTTAATGTTCATTTATAGCTTTTAACCAGTAAAAAGTAAATAATATATAAAAAAAATACTAACAAATGCTACTTAAAGTTTCTATATTTGGAATCATTTTCTGTTGGGAGTTAAACTTATAAGTTTCACACAAATTGTGCGATTTCTCATTGTTTTTTCTATTTCTGCCTCCAAGTTTCTCTGTGTAAATATGTTTACTCCAAGTTAAGATCAAAAAGTGGAAGGTAAAAAGGTATTGTGCTCTTGAGGAGTAGCAGCAGTGGGTGGAAGGAAGAGAAATAAAGAAAGACGATGACTAACAAAGATGACTAAGAGACGGTTTCAAGGCTGTTCCTCAAGTCGTTTGTCTTGCTCACGTCTGGCCGTTGATAAATATACATTGAGCAAAGTTGACTGGGAGATTCTTTGCAAGACAAATGCTGGATATTTATAAGGTTGCCAACAAGTCAGTTAAGTATAGGCTGCAGAAGTGTTTATAGATGTATTGACAAGTCTCTCTGACCATGCATCATCTATGGATTTTTTTTTTTTTTAAACTTGACTGAAAAAAATAGATAAAAATCAGATATAAAATATCTGTTAAAAAAAATCCTACGTATATAAACTGACAAATTAATCTACATAAAATATACATGAAAAATTAACAAAAAAGATAATTTGACCTAGAATTTTATGCACATTTAATTGTAAATGACTTTAATTATTTTTATAAATGCATCATATTTCCTTGAATATGCAGAGGTGTGATGGTGCTCTGAAACAACATGATTTATTCAAAAATAAGGAAGAAAAAAAACAAGTTTGTGATCAAATTTGGACATTTTAGGGAAATACTACTTTTATTAAAAAAAAAAAAAAAAAGGAAATAGCAACATGTAAATAAAAATAAGTTATCCCAGTTCAAACCACTAACTGTAAGACTTTTGGTGCGCAGCAGGACAACAAACAAATCCACTAAAACAAAAACCAAATCAAAAACAAAGAAGTAGCAAAAAAAAAAGGAAAAAGAAAGATAGAACATAAACAAAACAGAAACCAAACCAAAACCAAAACAAAACCTAAATCTAAACAAAAACCTAAACCTAAAACAAAATCTAAACCCAAACCCAAACCCAACCCAACCCAACCCAACCCAAACCCAACAACACACAAACACAACACAACACACACAACACAACACAACACAACACAAACAACACAACACAACACAACACAACACACACAAACACAACACAAAACAAACCAAAAACAAAAAACAAAAACAAAAACAAAAACAAAAACAAAAACAAAAAACAAAAACAAAAACAAAGCAGGGAGTGTAAATTTGAGAAAAATTTGGACCTCTTTGAAAGTTCTGGAACATTAATCATATATAAAAAATTACTCTGGCTTCAAAAGATGTATGTTTGTGGTTTGATATATAACCTAAGAGATGAAAGGATTATATTTGTATGTTTTATCTATTTTTTTTTTTTTGCATTTTATATTGCATTATATTTAAAGTTGCAAAACAAAAAAGTCAGTGAAATAACAGGAAAGAAATTAGCCAGCCTTATTTTACCATTTGTATCATATTTAAAACAGACATTTCAATATAAGCTAATTGTGTATAACGTGGTTCATGTTTTCTGCCCCGTTGTTCATCGTTATCCCACTAGGGGCAGTAGAGGTTTAACTAATTTTCAAAGCTTTATGGTGAGAATAACTCATCTACTGATTTTTTTTTTTAAAGACTACTTGCTGTATTAAATAAAAAGATACATAGTTGGTAATTAATTCTTTATAACACAGTTACACCATGTTTAAAATGTGTGGATCAAATTTGAGACTGTGGTTAAATAAGCTGCTTTTTTTCTGAACACAGACAAGATTTGTGCATCTTCAACTAACATTTTTGTGAGCAAAAACTTACCAAATCGTCATAATTTATACCATCTACATCATTGTTTTTCAACTTTTTCTGAGCCACGGCACACGTTGGTAAAAATCACAAGGCACCCCACCACTTAAAAAATTAATAAAATGAATCTCTGTGCCCGGATGACATAATGTACACAAACTTATAAGCAAAAACACATTTAAAAATATGAAGTAAATCCTGTAACATACACACAGTTTGATCTGTCTATGATATCCCACCTCCGGTTGAGAAACACTGATCTATGTATCATAAAAAATATATTGCTGTTTTTTGTGGACTCTATGAATATGGAGTTATATTTGTGCCACCATATTGCAAGCAAAAGTCATAGAGTTGCAAACAAAATGTTAAGTTTTGCAAATAAAAAATCTTTTTTTTTTGCTTTGCAAAATTTTTTTTTTTGCTCTCAAAAATATATTTTTGCTTGCAACTTTTTTTTGTGTTTGCAATTTTTTTTTTGCCTTTGCAACTTTTTTTTTGTTCTTTGACAAAAAAAAAAAAGTTGCGAACAATCGTTTTTGGATGCGTAGTGGCTCATCTTCCATTCACCCCATCTTTGGCTTTGCGTTTAACATTTTTTTCTCAGTAGCAAATATAACTCCATACACCTCCGGCTGAGAAACACTGATCTATGTATCATAAAAAATATATTGCTGTTTTTTGTGGACACTATGAATATGAGAAACACTGAGAAACACTGAGAAAAAAAGTTAAACGCAAAGCCAAAGATGGGGTGAATGGAAGATGAGCCACTACGTATCTAAAAACGTTTGTTTGCAACTTTTTTTTTGTCAAAGAACAAAAAAAAAAAGTTGCGAAGGCAAAAAAAAAATTGCAAACAAAAAAAAAAGTTGCAAGCAAAAATATATTTTTTGAGAGCAAAAAAAAATTTTGCAAAGCAAAAAAAAAATTTTTTTTATTTGCAAAACTTAACATTTTGTTTGCAACTCAAAAAATTTTGATCTCAAAACTATGACTTTTGCTTGCAATATGGTGGCACAAATATAACTACATATTTGAAAGGGTTTAAAAAACAACTTAACCCCCCCCCCAAAAAAAAAAAAAAAAAAAAAAAAATTCTTGCGATTTTTTTTGATGTATTGGCCTTTACAAGGTTAAAGAGATGAAAAATGATTGATTATTACCACAACGGACCATTGAATAAATTCTCTCCTATGAGAATTGCAACAGAAGCTTGTATGACTGCTGTAAAAAAAGATGTTTTTAAAAGCAAAAAAATATACATTACTTCTGTCCATGACTTAATGCACAACACCTCACGAAAATTGCTGTTTTATTTCAACATATTTATTTATTTTTAACGTATTTTAATTCTCCGATCTGTCTTGGTTGTTGGGTAATTTCTACCTTTTGATGTTTTTTTTTTTTTTTTTCTGGTCAAATAATAAATACAAATAAAAAAGGGTGAAAAAAACATGATTCTTCATGTTAATATTGATAAATGTAAACTACAAGCAATGATTCAAAACCTTTCGTTCTCCTTTTTGTCCACTTTGCTGTTTGCATAATTTTCAGTTTATATTCAGATTTTTTTTTTCTTTTGCATAGTTGAGTAATAATTTGTCGTCACTTCTAATTTGCAATTCCTAAGAAATGTTAAACATTTTGGAGGTTTTAAAGTTGGTGAGAGTGTTGCATGCCACCCCCATTCCTTATAGTTAAATCTGAAAGAAAAACAGTTTTATTATGTTTCTAAGAGGACAGAAGACATACAAACAAATGGCAGCTTCAATTAATGACAATTCAATCTGGCCTGCTTGAGTGGTCTTTTGTGCTCAGTAGAGCCAGCCATTAAAGAAAAAAATAATTCAACATTTTATGTAGAAAACCCAAAAGTTATTTTGGAAAAAGAGGTCAAAAAACGGTTATAGAGGATACAAAATGAATAAACGAAATAAAACAAATGTTTGTCAGTAAATGATTGGTTTGCTCCAATAACTTTTTTATTTTATTTATTATTTTAAATTTATATATTTTTTATTTTTTAGTATAGTAAATGACTTTATTCTGCTTTTCTGTCTGGGGTTTAATTTTCTTTTTTTAATTACTATTTTTGTAAAAATAAAGGATTTTTGTAGGAGTAAAAACTAGTAACTATACTGATTAACAAGAAATTAAATTACTTTTGCTTTTGCAATCCACTTTGTGTACAATTTCTATATTTATACTGCAAGTAAATACAAAATAAATTTTTCTGCTCTAGTTAACGCAAATATAAGGGCAGCATAACAGTGAGATGAAGAGCAAATGTGTCGAGATTTAGAATCAAAATGTGAACATTTGTGTGGAGTTTGTTAAAGTGCATTTTTTTAAATAAACACAAACATATTTTTAAAAAATACGCCGATTTTCTTTCTTGTTATTTACTATAAAAAACATATATTTTTGCATCAGCTTTTATCAAATTTGCTACATTTCCCCTGTAACGTTCCACATATGGAAAAAAATTGAGTAATGATGAACAAATACAAGAATGCTAAACTAAATGTAATATTTTCTTAACCCTTAGAATGTCTGAGGCCTTCGTCACATGGACCTTTTCAGGGGTTTACCTGTACAGGTGGCCCCACCCACAAATTATAGGAGAAATTTTAATAAACTCCTGCCGTTCTGCAGAAACTACGTCATACAAAACAACAAGTTTTGGGCTAAAAATAGAAACATAATTAGAAGAACTCTTGGAGTAAGCAAGCAAATGAGCGCTAGTCATGCACAGTGTAACAGTATGAAGAGACTGTTAATAAAAAGTCTGTTTAACACAATAATAGCGCCTCTTTTGCTTACTTGAAGATACGCAAGACAACACACGCACTACCGAACCCGGAAATAATTTGATTTTGAATCACCAAAAGGTTCAGAATTTCTTTGTTTTTAACACCGATCTGGAAATAAATCTACACCAGATTCTCCACGTCTTTCATCTTCAAGCACGGCTCTGATAAACAGACAAATTTGGTTCTTTTCTCATTAAATTACGACTTTTAATCTCGTAGATTTACACGTTTTTTTCTCATAAATTTACCACTTTAAAAGTTGTAAATTTAACCTATGACTTTTAAAGTCATAAATATACGACTTTATTCTCATAATTTAGCAGTTATGACTTTTTGCCCGTAAATTTACGAGATTTAAAGTCGTAATTTTTTTTATGACTTAAACTTTATTCGTTTTTCCAAAGACAGAATACAGCACTGAGAAACAGTTCAACGTGGAAAAAACAGAAAACAACCACCCATATTTTTCAAAACTCCAAGTAATACAAACAAAAAAAAATAAATAAATAAAAAATAAATAAAATAAAAAAAAATTAAAAAAACACAAATAGATGCCCAATCTGACAGTTAGCCCTTATGTATGGATAAAAGGATATAACATTACGTAACAGAGAATTGAGATCATTTCTAGTTTCTAGAGCTGGAGATGTCGTTGACCTATGTGTTCAAAATAGGGAGACCATTTGCTGTTGAAGTCATCCATTCTGTTTAGCAATCTATATGATAACCTTTCTAGCGCTGCAAGTTGACCCAGAGAGTTTGCCATTGAAGTAAAGGATGGAGTCGATGGGCCCTCCATTTCTCTCACTAACAGTTCCGACCTAGCATAACCGTTGTTTGGATCCACTGTGAGAGAGGAGATGAAACGACTGAGAACTGAGGGGTCCCCTAGAACATAAAGTCTACTCTGGAAGGGAACGTCTTGACCAACCACCCTCTCCACCTCCTTATGTATGGATGACCAGTAGCTCTGACTTTGGGGCATTCCCAGAGCATATGTAGAAGAGTGCCTGTAGCATCCTGACACTTCCAACAGGCAGATGTTTTTGCTAATCCCACCTTATGCAGCCTACTGGTGTCCAGTAAATTCTATGTAGGACCTTAAATTGAACCAATCTTGTTCGTAGTTCCTTGATAGTTTTTTAATATTTTTAGTTATTCCATTCCATTCTGCCTCTGTAAAATGAATATTTAAATCAGTTCCCAGTTTGTCTTGAGGATAATGTGTTGGTGTCAGACATTGTCAAAAGCATCCTATAATAAGCTGCAGCTTCATGTCCACGTCTAAATGCCAATTTGATGTCCTCTATGATGTTGCAACTTGATGGGATTGCAGTGACGGAACCGAAAGTTGCTACTAACAAGTGCCGTAACTGCAGATATCTCCAGAAATCTTGGCGAGGTAAATTGAATTCCTGCTTTAGCTTTTCAAAAGATTTTATTGTATTAGTATCATATAAGTCGCTTAATGTGAGTATTCCTTTCTGGACCAAGACTTCCAGAAGAAGGTTGTTTTGTCTATGCAGAGTTTGGGATTATGCCAGATACCTGCAGCCAGATGAAGGTGTGGATCAAATTTAAAGATTTTGGCTGCTTTTTCCCATATACTCTTAAGATGTGAGGATAGGATGTGACTTTGAGTGGGGAGCCAGGTTAGATGACAGACAGCTCAGTGGTGTCAGCGGATAATTAGCCACATTTTCCAGAGGAAACCAAGGGGGAGCTCTCTCTCAGGTGTAAGAACCAATGTGCTAGATGTCTAAGGAGAAGGCATAGTGATAAAACAGTAAGTTAGGCATACCAAGTCCGCCCCTTTCAACACTATTCTGTAGTTTCCTCAGGTGTAGTCTTGGTTTCTTATTGTTCCATATAAATAAGTTACAAAGCTTATCAAATTGTTTAAAATATTTAACAGGGATATGAACTGGTAACGCTTGCAATAAATAGTTAAATTTGGGAGTGCAGACCATTTTGATTATATTTACTTTACCCCACATGGAAAGAAATAAAGCTGAGACCACCGTTCTATGTCAATCTTCATTCTGTCTAAGAGGGTTCAATGTTAATTTTTACCAAATTGGACAAATATGGTGGGAATGTTATACCTAAGTATTTAATTCCTCTTTCGGGCATGAAAACATTCCAGTAGGAAAAAGAGTTTTGGGCAGTGGCTAGTTAGTGGGAGTGCCTCAGACTTAGTCCAGTTAACCTTGTATCCTGACAAAACCGAAAACCTGTTTATTATTGGGAGCAGTGAGGAGAGTGAATTACTTGGATCTGACACTAGAAGGAGGATATCATCTGCGTACAACATTAGTTTATGACAGCTTTGTCCTATTACAATCCCTGGAAATCTGGGCTCCTTTCGTATGGCGGCCGCCAGCGGCTCCAAAGCAAGAGCAAAAAGGAGGGGAGAGAGAGGGTCACCTTGTCTGGTACCTCTTCTTAATTCAAACAATGGCCCAATTATACCATTAGTAAGTATTGAAGCCTTAGGGTGTGTGTATATGAGTCGAATCCATTTAATAAACCTTTCACTGAAGCCAAAGCATTCTAAAGCACTAAACAAATACTGCCATTCGACCCTATCAAAAGCCTTTTCGGCATCCAATGAGATAGCTGCCATGGGGGATTTGCTATCCTTCACTGCCCACATAATGTCAATTAATCTTCTGATATTATTGGCAGAAGAACGAGAGCGTATAAAACCAACCTGATCTGGGTGAATGAGGGAGGTGATAACTCTGTCTAGCCGATTGGCCAAAATCTTTGATAAGATTTTACTATCATAGGAGGTCAAACTAATAGGCCGGTAGCTTTTGCAATCAGATGGATCTTTATCTTTTTTTAAAATTAGTGTTATAATTGCTTCAGAGAGTGAGGGTGGAAGTATTTGTTTATCAAAAGATTCATTATAAGTTCTAAGCAATAGAGGTGCAAGTTCTTGTGGGAATTTTTTAAAAACTCAGCTGTGAAACCATCTAATCCTGGAGCCTTACTTGTGGGAAGGTGTTTAATAACATCCACTATTTCCTCAATAGTAATAGGTCTGTCAAGACCTTCAAGTTGATCCTTGGTCACTTTAGGAAGGTGCAACTCTAACAGGAAAGCATCAATGTCATTTTTAGTGGCACATGATTCAGGACTGTAAAGCCCCTGTAAAAATGACTAAATATCTGGTTTATTTTTTGTGGTTCAGAGAAAATATGACCCTTGTCGTCCTGAACTGCTGAAATGGTGCTCATGGCCTCCCTTTGCTTGATATATCTGGCTAGAAGCCTACCTGCCTTATCTCCCTCTTCGAAATATTTTTGTCTGGCACGGAACAAACTAAATTCTGCCTTTGTGATAGTATTGCATTGAATTCGTATTTTAACATGGTCAATTTGTTTAAATTTGTTGTAGAAGAGTCTTTTTTAAAGTTGGACTCTGTAATTTTAATTTGATTTTCAAGTTTTTGTAGCTTGGTAAGGTTTGCTTTCTTTTTTGAAGAAGCGTATTGTATTATGTGGCCTCTCAGAAAGGCCTTAAGGGCCTCCCATGCAACTCCAGCTGAAGGGGCTGTAGGTATATTGGTTTCTATGTACAAGTTAATTTGGGATCTGATGTATTGGCAAAATGTTTCCTCTAATAAAAGACTGGAGTTCAGTCTCCATCTAGGCGTTCTAACCGAACAATTAAAGGCCTGTATGCTGAGATATATAGGGCTATGATCTGATAGAACTATGTTGCCAATATTGCTCGATGCAACAGCTGGTACTAGAGACTGAGACACCAAGAAGAGATCTATTCTTGAGAATGACCCGTGGGGAGGAGAGTAAAAAGTATAGTCCCTTCCAGATGGATTTTGTAAACGCCAGATATCCACCAAGGAGCATGCCTCCGACATTCCCCTCAGCGCTGTAACCGCCTTTGAGGTACGTGAAAGTCTGGAGCTTCGGTCTAGGATCGGGTCCATTACCTCATTTAAATCTCCGCCCATGATAATTGGATGGTCACCCATTTCCATTAATTTATTTTCCAAAAGCCCAAAAAATGAAGGATCATCCACATTGGGTGCATAAACATTAGCCAGAATCACTTTGTTACCCTGTATGTCACATAACATTAATAACATTCGACCTGCTTCGTCCTTACTCTGCTTTATACATTGAAATTGTAACCGTTTGTTAATTAATGTAGTCACTCCTTTACTTTTAGTACTCCCACTGTTTGAACCCACAAAGCCCACCCAACCAGTACAAAGTTTTTGTGATTCCTTAGGAGACAGATGTGTCTCCTGGATAAAAACAATGTCGCATTTTTAGATTTAATAAATGATAATATTTTCCTCCTCTTCACAGTGTTGTTAAGGCCCTTGACATTCCAGCTCATTAAGCTTAGGTTATTCATATGTGAACATGTAACAGACAAATATGCATTGAGTAGAGCTGTACCCCAATAAGCAGCTGTATTGTGTTGGCATCAAAAAATAAAATAATACAATAAAAAAAAAAAAAAAAAATCCTGTCAAGACAAAACTCAAAAAACGTCTGTGTAACCAGACAACTACAGTTCCCTCACTTTGGTCCGTGAACATACACCTAACCTTAGCTGCTATTAAGCGCCCCGCGCCCCCATGCTGAGCAGCTAGAACAATAACAGTGCGACCTTGAACTTAAACGGCATGAATATCAGAACATTTTCCCACTAAAGTATGGAAAATAAGGAAGAGAAAAAGGAACTAAGCAAAATAGTTAAGTTTTTTTTTTTTTTTTTTTTTTTTTTTCCACATCAAGTTTAGTCTAGTCCCCCCAGAATAAAAACAAAATAAAGTTCTGAGTGCAAACTAGATCACGTTGTGGTCTAATGGTCCAGGAAAACAGCCAATTATCGGTTTCCCCCTCTTTTCCGTTTGTTCCGGGATATTTCCTCTCCCCCTTTGCATAATGCGACTAAAATAAAGATAAATAAGGGAAAGCAAACCGGATTAATCCAGAGAGGTGATGAAAGCCAGGGCCCCCTTGTGGTCTTCAAACCGGCGGGGTCCTTGAGGAGCTTTCACCATCAGCACTGCTGGGTAATTTAGAGAGAAACGGATGTTTTTCTCATGCAGAAGCTTCTTGCATTCTCTGAACTTCATCCGTCTGTCACTCAGCAGCTTGGAGTAGTCAGCAAACACCATGATGCGGCGCCGCTCCCAGGTGACGGTGCCCATCTTTCGTGCTGCTTCAGCAATGCGGTCCCGGTCCTGAAACCTCAGAAACCTGGCTATGATGGGTCTGGGTCGAAGTGCCTGGCTCCCCTCACCCCTCCCAGGCCTGGATCCGAGTCTGTGCGCTCTTTCAATCTCCAGCCCCTTTGGAAAGTTGATGTTGAATATCTTTGGTATTATTTCTTCCAAAAATTTCACAGCGTTGTCCTCCTCGCAGCCCTCATGGAATCCCATAAAACGTAAATTATTTCTCCGTTCTCTATTTTCAAAGTCATCCATCTTTTGGCGAAGTGTTTCTACTTCAGCCTTGGAAGCAGAAGGGTTGCCTTCTTGTGCCCTGTGGGCGTCTTCCAAAAAGCAAAGTCTGCTCTCCACTTCACAAATCCGATTAGCTATATCCGCTAATTTACTCTCGGTAGCACTTGTGCTCACCCGTATCTCTTCCAGTTTCTTGTCTTGGCTTTCTGCCTTTTCCAAAATAAGCGCCGATAGCCGAGCCAGTTCTTTTGCCACCTCGCCGGTCGGCCCCTCCTCCGAATCCGCTTCATGTCGCCGTGGGGATGTTTTCATATTAGCCGTGCTAGCATTAGCCGTCTCAGAGACTTTGCTCCCTGCTGCCCCGGAGTTGGACTTGGCGGTGTGTCTAGTGGCGTTTGGCATTTCCGGTGATGTTATGTCGCGTTATCCAGTCAGGGAAGCACGTTTCCTAGCTCTTGGTTGCATTAATGTCAGCAAAGATGCACGGGGATAGGCGCAGATCGCTCTCAAGCAGCCATCTTGCCAAGCGCGTCACGTGACTTCCTAAAGTCGTAATTTTAAAAATATTTTTTTCTTCATATAGTGACCCTAATACTCCGTCGTTTGTTTTCTAGATTCTCCTTTATTAATCTGACAGTAATAATTTACTTGTGAAAATATAATAGTTTTATTGTTTCTTACTGTGTGCATTTTAGTATGTTTATTTATGTATTTTTATGTATTTATAATTGATTTTCTCTAAGCTGTATTTTATTCTTATTTTTTTTTTTATGTATTTCTATATTTTTACTTGTGGTATTTTAACTGATGTTTTGAGATTTTTAGGTTGACAATTTTTTAACACCTGTCCAGGGACTACAGATGAAAAATAGCTTTTAGCTAATTCTGGCACATTGCAGAGATGCTATTGATGTGTACTGTCCCCGTGAAATAAATAAATAAATAAATAAAAGTCACATTCTTGTTTTTCCAGCTCTGTTTGCTAAAATGTAGCACAGCAGTAAACGGGCATCTAGCCCTTTCCAATATGGCGTCCAAGTCTGCATACCCAACAAGCTAACTATGCAAATCTTGCCTGTATATAACTCAGTGGTTTATGCAATTAAACCAGCTAATTGTAACAAATCTGAGAAGAGTAACTTCAGCATCCATTGGAATTATGTTAGTTACGTAAATACTTGAAAAGTTACGGTTATTTAAAAATAATCGTGTTATGTGTCGACAGTTTTATATACTGTTTCACCAGGACCATTGTGGCTTTTATCTTATGTTTGGTACCAAGTGTTTTTTTTTTTTGCCAACCTAAAAAAAATTTTTTCACGTGAAGACTCAAAGTTTAGCAGAATTCTGCATAAAATTCCACTGTATTTGCATCACATCAAATTTTATTTGTAGTAGCTCCAAAATGTTTCACATAAAACCTTTTTCCAAATTTGAAAAAACAAAAGAAGAAAGACTATAAAACACTTAAAATCAACCCCAACTTGCACATATGGGAACGTTTTAACCATTAAAAAAACATTTTTAGGAAAATTCAATAAATAACTGGAGATATAGGAGCAGAATGGGAGAGCTGACTTCAAGTTTGCAGAAAAAAAGGCTAAATGAGGAATAAATGGTCTCTGAGAGTTTCTCAGCATGTTGATAGAAGTATTAGAGGAGGTCATTTCTTCCTTGCAGATTGTTCCAAGCAGGTTAAACTACTCACCTGCCTGCTTTTGATTAATCACATTTTGATATTTTTCCTCGCTGAAACCCAGAGGACTGTTTTCTCCCTCAGGTTCTCGTCGGGATGAATCATTCGGCGAGGCGGCTCCGCTCGGCGCTCGCGTCCGAGCAGCCAAACAAATACGGCGGTTATTGGTCCAGGAGTGTGTTTAAGCCGGCGCTGCGAAAGAGTCCATCATCTGGGCTGTAATGACACAGCCCGAGAGCCATTACGGCTTGATTGGAGACTTAAGCAGAAATCTATTTGAGAGTAGCGTTTGAGGTGAGGGAGGCTCAGAGGGGGATGCAGCATTCTGTCCAATTTCATTCCAAAAACCTGCTTTTGACGATGACAGCTGTTTGGAATTCATCAACCTATTCTGCTTTTCTTGTGGCCACAGAATGAGCAAATAAATGCAGATTTTTTTTATATGTTTCTATTCAACGTTTGTAGAGAAAACGTTTGTTGAAAAGGCAGGCGAGCGGCAGCCGTCGGGCAGAAAATGGCCGATATGTGACGACTGCAGCTGTGACAGTCCAGCTCATAAAATCCTTTCTGTTATTTTGATTTATCAGTACGCTCCTCTAAACACTTTCAAAATAAGATTTGAGATTTACATATGTGATCATTTTAGATTATTATTACTTCAACATAAATTAAGAAATTAATTTTTATTTAGAAATATAGAAAAAAGAATTTGAAGATAAACAAAGAAAAGTTCAATCAATAAATGAAGAACGATGGAAAAAATTTCTATTATTAACTAATTTTATTTAGTAATACAAACTATTTTTTACACAACTACTGGTAGAAATTAAACAAACGTAAAACTGTCATCAGTAAAATTACATTTTAATAAAATGCAAAATAACTAAAAGCAAATATTTGTCTGAAAGAAATGCAAGAATTAATTGAATATATTTGCTACAATTAAACAAATATTGTTTTTTATATAAATATAGATTCAATATCTATTACTTGTTTTTAAAACCAGCAACATTAATCTGAAATGAGACAGAAAAAAAGTTAAAAAATATATATAATTATGTTTCAAGGTTTTTTAGTGATGACAAGCTGTTATATCAAAACAATAAAAGTGGAACATTAAATAAAAATTTGTGAGTTTAAGTGGAGTTGGATTTTATGATTTCAGGGATGACCAATGACTGCACATGAGAACTGGACTGAGTGACTCCTCCCCCTTGGCGATCCAAACAGGAAGAACTCAAAAAGCTAAAATCTCATAGACTTCAATAGAGAAATAAACTGCTATTATTCAGTCATGATAGTTGTCAGAATAACCATTCTGGCTCTAATACATTTTTTAACACGTTCCTGATGATTCTAATGCAAGTTTTTCAAGTCATAAATTGGCCAATCAGACACCTCGATAAAAGCAGGTGGGGTCTTATGGCCCCTACACTGAATACTCACAACATTGGACACATTTGTGTGAGCTGCTTTCAAGTGGTAGGGGTGTGGCCTTCCAACAAGCTCACACCTGATTGGCCAGTTTAGTTGCCATAGAAACAGATTTAGACAAATCACTGCTAACAGACATCGTCTCGCTCTAAAGTCACAAAAAAGAAAGAAAAACAGCAACTGAATTGACTTTATTTGGTAGGAGCCAGAACTGAACCATTTTCTATGGATGACGTCACACTCACTCGGTCCATTTCTCACATACAGTCAATGGTGAGGACTTCCTGAAAATTCTAATTTTATTATCATATTTTCTTGTTCAGTTCAAGTTATTAAAGTCATAAGTTGGCCAATCAGATTCCTCGAATATTTTAAACATTTGACACATTTCCCTAGCCCGCTTTCAAGCGGTAGGGGTGTGGCCTTCCAATAAGCTCACACCTGATGGGCCAGTTTGGTTGCCATAGTAACAGACTTAGACAAATCACTGCAAATAGACGTCGTCTGGTTCCAAAGTCACAAAAAAACAAAACAAAAAAGCAACTAAATTGACTTCATTTGGTTGGAGCCAGAACTGAACCATTTTCTATTGGTGACGTCACACTCACTCGATCCAGTTCCCATATACAGTGAATGGGCAGGACTTTTTGATAATCCTAATTTTATTATCATAAGTTTTTGTTCAGTCCAATATATTCAAGTCATAAATTCGCCAATTAGATGTCTGAATTGAATATTTAAAACAGTTGAGACATTTCTGTAGCCCGCTTTCAAGCGGTAGGGGTGTGGCCTTCCAATAAGCTCACACCTGATTGGCCAGTTTGGTTGCCATAGAAACAGACTTAGACGAATCACTGCTAACAGACATCGTCTGGTTCCAAAGTCACAAAAAGGAAAGAAAACGGCAACTGAATTGACTTTATTTGGTAGGAGCCAGAACTGAACCATTTTCTATGGATGATGTCACACTCACTCGGTTTATTTGCCATAGAAACAGACTTAGACGAATCACTGCCAATAAACGTCGTCTGGTTACAAAGTCACCAAAAAAAAAAAAAAACCAAAATGGCGACTAAATTGACTTCATTTGGTTGGAGCCAGGACTGAACCATTTTCTATTGGTGACGTCACACTCGCTTGGTCCAGTTCTCATGTACAGTCAATGAGGATGATGAAAAAGTTCACTACGACTGAAAGTCCAGAGTGGAGTTCTGACCGGAATGACTGTTGAGGCTGTTTTTTTTTTTTTCTGATGATTTTGACTCTTATCGCAGACACGCTCAGTTATGTTTAAGTACGGTTGTGCGGTTTGATTGCGTTTTATTTAGCCAACTGTCCGCAGACTCTTCAAATAAAATGGAGAGAGTCAAGAGCCAGCTGGCTGTCACAACCATTACTCATAAAACACATTAGGAATGCCACACGCAGCAGCTGCGGCATTCATGGGACATCTCATCAATATCTATTAGAAACACAATGAAAGAGCGGCTCTAAAGAAATGTTTTTGGGTTCACCTTGCGCTCCCTAAAGACCGCAGAGTGGGGAAATAACCATCACCAAAGAAAAATATTTTCTTGCACGTGAACCGAAAGGGTTTCACCGATGAGTGTTAAGTCTTTGGTGGACTATATCAGCAGAGGTCGTAAGTCCATTGACCGCTGAGGGCTGGAGCTCAAGCTGCTTCCATCCCAAAATCGTTCCACATGATTATTCTCAATTTCACAGCTGATGGTTTTTACTGAGACAGACGGCGGCGGCCACATGCCGGCGCTCCAAAGAAAAAAAAAAACAGGAGAGAAAATTTGGAGGAGGGGAGACGATAGCGGGCCCCTCACGTTCATCACCGACGTTTGGACTCGAGTAACCCGTCAATGTGACCCGCATGTAAAGAACTGAACGAAGCGCCGTAACGTGCGCGTAATCGATGCGGAGAAGGGGTCGGAACAGAAAGAAAAACAAACCTCCAGATGAGTTTTTGGACGACATTTTGTTTCTGATTGACAGGATGTTCAAGCAATTCAAACAGAATGTGTAAAATAGATATCTCACTCTGATGAAAATCTGTCTTTGATTCCTGGTGCAACTAAATGGGAAGATTTGAACTAAAACATTACAGAATACATTTCTTAGCTCACTATTTTGCAGCAATATAACCCCTAAATTAATTGTTGCTAATTGAATATTTTTATTGACCAACAAATTTAACAACAGAGGGTCGGTGCTTCATTTGATCTGAAGCTACTATCCAGGAATATTCTTAAAGGTTATGATGCTAAATAAACTTGAATTTTTATCCAAAATATTTTTTTTTCACATATTAATCTAGTAAAACCAAACAAAAGGAGTACATGAAAACTGTTTGCAAGATGCTTCAGTCAAAATTTAAAGATCCATTGTGATATTTTTCTGATGACTGAGGAAATAAAAAATTTAAGCTCAAAAATTGCTTTTCTGGGGATTTAATCATTGTGAATCGGGAGCAAATAAAACATTGAAAGAGTGTATTTGTGAGATCATAAACTGCTCTGCTCCACAGTATGGAAGGGAAGAGGGGGTGGGGTTTCACAACCGGTTTTAGAATTTTGGCTAAAAGCATCATAATTTTGACCGGAACGGGTCTTTTTTTTTTTTAACTTTCTAATTATAAATATTTTTCAAAATCATTCCTCAAAACAAAAAAGTGGTTTGAAATAAAACAAACTGATTTATTTTGATGACTATTCACTTAAAAATATATAAAATCTATTTTCCTTCAATTTCACATTTTGTCCGTTCATGAAGGGTGAACATAAGTAATACAAAAAAACGTGTTTATTCGCAAAAACAATAAAAACTAATTTAAAAAAAACTAAAACGAAGCAGCCAGCAGTTAGCTGGTAAATTTGTCAGAAAATATCAAACCTCTTAGCAGTCTCTGAACTCAGTAGTCTGTTTGCAAATCACATCAACTGCATACATTGACAGGAATAATATTATTAATGTTAATATTAATACTACCCCCCATTATTACACTTTTTCCTCAAAAATTTAAAGAGGGAGGTTTCCAAATTTCAAAATTCAATATTTAGCATTCTCAGGCCAACATTGTAAATAAGAAATTGTTCTTAATGTTTTTGCCTGATGAAATAAAGGTAAATGAAAAAATGTTTTTCGCTGTGACATTTTTGGACTTAATCAAAAATAACAAGACTCATATATTTGATTCCCCTTGAAAAATACTTTTTTGTTCTTTTTTTTTTTTTAGATATTTTTCACTCGTCTGTCCTTCTTTTCTATACATTTTCTATACATATTTATTTGATATTTTGTTGTAAAACATAAAAAAACTGTTTGATCACAGTTTTTGTGAGAAAAAAAAAGATAAAAATTACTAATTGGATCTTTTGACCGTCTTTGTGGAACTGTTGTGAAATATAATGAAAAATAACTGTTAAAAAAAGAATAAGTTGGGGATAAAGGATGATTATTTCTACAAAAAAAGTACAAAAAATATTAGAGTTCACCGTCAAGAAGTAAAGAAACATTTATAAAGGACTGTTAAAGGTTGTTAAAGATCCGCTCCAATATAAATCATGTTTTTTGGTGTTTTTTTTTACATGTTTTTACAGAATTTTACCCATGATGGAGAACAAATGGTGATCAGGAGTGGATGAAAACTGGATGCTCCAAAAAGCTCAGGTTTACTGCAATGGGCTAGCTAAAGTCTCCTTTCTCTGCTACAATTCTGAAGCATCCATTTGCAGACAAATACCATTAATGTTTTTATTTTCCTCATCTTAAATAGTATTGTACGCATATTTTTTTTTTGACTGCCCTGTAATTATTGGCTATTGGAAAAAAATTAAAGACGAAATAGAGGGAATTGTGAAAAAAGGGATTCCTTCCAATGTGCTGTTTTTTTATTTTGTGTTGTACCTCCTGATTTTCATACTATATGATATACATTTTGCATATACCCTTATTGGTTGCTAAGAAAACTAAAACTACTAATTGGAAAAAAGTTACACCGCCAACTGTATATGAATTGAAACAGAAAGTAAAACAGGTTTATATTATGGAAAAAATGACAGCATCTTTACAACTAAAAATGACAGTTTTTGGAAAAAAAAGATGGCACACGGTTGAACTCTATCTAGGGTTGTGATTTATTTTGAGTGTTTTTTTTTTTACACTGTCTTATTGATGTGATTCTCTTTTTTTATTCATTTGAATATAATCTACCCTGGTATTTGGTGTTTTTTTCTTTTTGCTTTTTTTATGTTTAAATAACCTGACCTTGTGATATATTCTAATTATTGTGGAGGCAATGTTTAACAAACCTTGTCATTGTGAATTATGTGTTTGTGTTGTTGGAAAAAAAATACATATATATATATATATATATAAATAAAGAGTTCAAAAAAATAAAATAGTATCGGGCTCAAAACTGTACAGCTGGATACCTTCGATTTTCCTGACGTTTTTTTTTTTTTATTGCTATGCTAATGATAGCTTGGGCTTTTAAGGTGCTATAAGCTAACGGGAGAGCATGTAAACAAAGGAATGCTGGGAAATTAGCAGAAAAAAAAAAAAAAAAATATGCTGTTTGAGTGAGATTTTAATTACTGTTCAATATCTGACAAAAAGGTGAAGCTGCAAGTAAAAAATTTAATTTTACTGATATTAGGACATGTTTTTAGCTGTTTCTCACTCCCCAGTTTACTAAAATTTAGTCTCACCTCTACATTCTCACACTAAAAAAATCAAAAATATGTCAAGTTGAGTGGTTTTAAGCATAACTATGAGGTTAAAAATTGACTGAATTTTAATGCAGGAAAAAAATATTTAAAATTGAGAAAAATTAAACCCCAAAAGTAGCCCAAAAATTGGCTTGAGGAAATGACTTCCATTTGTAGAGATTAATAGAGAAAACGTTACATTTATCATATTTGAGGCTGTATTTCAGTCTAAAATACGGAGGCCACAAAGCTGACTGGAGTGAAGGTGCAGTTCACCCTAAACAGGTCACTCCCTGCATGTATACCATGATAATATTTAGATTTTTTTTTTTTTTTTTTTCACGACTGGAAAAATCTGACCCAAGAAGACCCAAATGAATTATACATGGCGCAGTGAAAAAAAAAAAAAAAAAAGCTGAAGCCGCGTGAGAAACGCCGGTGAAAATTACAGCCTCCCCTTTGGGGGAGCGAGCAGCAGGAGATCCGGGATTTGATGCATCAAGGACCTTTTGTTTTGCAGCTAAAATAAGTGTTTCAGAGCAGTTGGAAAGGAAATGTCGTCGGCAGCACTTGGCAGGCAGGCGACTGTAATTTTGAGCCATTTAGGTTTGAAACCACCACTGGGGGAGGACGGGGAAGAGGGGGGGAGAAAGGTCATTAAAGAGGATGTCGAACATGATGATGATGATGATGATGCAGCCACCGTGAGGTGTTTAAGAGCGTCTGGAATTGAGCAACATTTTTCCGAAATATGTTCAACAAAAGCAAATATGCACATTTTTTCAATCCACATGCATAAAAAATGCAGTTTTTTCTCTCCGTCTGAGGCGAAAACACACAATCGCAACTCCAGCCTTTCTATAGATGGAGAAAATTCTCATAAAAATATATTTCTGTAGGTGAATTTGCGTGAAAAGATGATTTCACCAGACTTTTCTACACACAATCGCTTTGATTCTAAATAACCAACCTTCATTTTTCCTGAAATATTTACAGAATTGAATATTAAATCAACTATTTACCTATTTTTAGGTAAATAATTAGCTTTTTTTCCCTCCAAAAAAAAATTAAAATAATGTTGATGCAAAATCATAGCATTAATGAAGCTTTTTGGGGTTAAAATTAAAGTTCCCTTAAAGGTAATCAATAATACAAAATGGTTAACAGCATTTTTAAGGACAAAAAAATACACATATACACACAAAGGGCGTGAAAACAGGCTAAATGTTCCCTTAGATTTTATTTTTTCAAATAAGCTCCCTTAAAAAAAACACATTTAACCTCTTTTTTACTTTATTGAGCACAAATATTTATTTAATTTAAATATACATATTTTAATTTAAAACTAATATAAATGAATAAACAAAAAAAGGGGTAAAAGAAACCATGTTTACTTTCGTTTTAATTTAAAAGTTACGTTAACTGTATAAACCGTGGCTTTTCAGTTGTAATAAATATGAAAATAAGCTATTAAAACAAAAGACAAATCAAAAAGGAAATGTTCTCAAGAAGGTAAAATGATAGAACTGAAAGACAGGCTTTCCTACCTGAGTCCGGCGGCGGCGCAGCTCCTCTGTTGTCCATTTCCAGCTGCCACAGATTAGCGCGCGAGCTCAGCCCCACCAGCGAGTCAAGAAAGATAAACCTCGCGGGTAACGCGCGCGCGCTGTGCCAACGCCGCCTGTGTAGCAGAGATACCAAATCACAGCGCGCGGGGATGAGACGAGGGGAGGGGAGGGTTAGGGAGAGGGGGGAAGAAAGGACAAAAAGAATGAGTCAGGAGGAGAAAAAAAAAAAGTGTTTGCAATTAAAATTACTGGGAATTTTTTATCTTTAAGCTGCTTTAAAAATCAACAAAATCCTGAAATTTAAAGAAATAAAATATTATTTTAACAAAGTATTACTCACAGCCATAGCTTACAACATAACAATTATTTTAAAAAATAGCAGAAAAAATTAGAACACTTGTTTTTTCACGTTTTGAAACCCCTTTTAATTCAAAATTCTACACCGCTGCTCCATACGACTGTTGTTCCCCATTGTTGCAAAACCAGACTGTATTCAGGGATTTTTAATGGCAGCATCCATGCAGTCAAAAATGCTCTTCGGACACCAGACTGAGCACCTTTATTTTCTAGATGTTGTGTGTGACTCGCCTTTGCGACATTGTGTGGCCGTTGGGGGTAGTTCCTCTGGGCTGAGAGATCAGGTTGGTGGTTCTTCTTTTGAGGAAAGTGGACCAGAGGATGGTGTTATCCACACTATAGGGCACATCGTCAATGAATGGTTTATTTTTTTAAATTATGTCATCCGTGAAGTGCCCTGAACTTCTTCCTACTAATCTAATTGTAGGGGTATTTGAAGCTGTAGTGGTGTCCAAAATGCTTTTTTATGGAGGAGTGGTAGGGACTATCTTAGGGCTAGTTAGCCCTCCCCCGATAGAGTGATCTACCTCGCAAATGTGGGGGAGGAGAAATAAATTTCTTCACTTGTTTTAGGATAAGCAGTGGCTTAAGTTTTTCATATTTTTCTGTTTGGAGGACTACATGTAGTGGTAGAGAAGAAATGTGGATTAAACCAAGAATTTCTTTGTAACACCCTACACGCTAGCCACATTAGCATATTTACAATACCTAAACCTTGTTACTTACTTACTTACTGCCCTTTACGCCTTGAGACTCTTAGGGCAGCGCTGTTTCTGTAACCATGTTGGGTTTTATAGGACCGGGTGGTTAGCCCTGTGCCAAACCCCCAACCCGGAGGGCCAGTGGATTGCTCTCAGTCTGGCCTCTATACCCTTCAATCTGTCTGGCATGGGAGACCCTACCAGGAGAGTAACGCTCCAGTCAGCATAGCTATCCAGGTCCTCGAGACGCTCAAGCCCCCCAACCACGACAAGGTGGCAGTCCATGGGCACCCATAACAGGTGGTCTCAACCTTGTTAGCGACATGTAAAAAAGCAGGTTAACACCACCAAAACAAACTTTACTGTGACTATGCTAACTCCCAACATAAACTGTCACTGCTACATGTTAGCTGCATACTGTTAGCCACTTAAGCAAATTTACAATACCTGAAACTCCCAACCCTGTTTGTAACAGATTGAAAGCATTAAAACAGCCTTACTGGGACTGTGCTAACTCCCAAATTTGTTAGTAACATGTTAACAAAAATGCTACTTGTTAGCCGCATTAGCATACTTGAAAAACACCCAACCTTGTTTACAACTCGTAAAAAACAAGACCAACGTTTTAAAGTAGTACTGTACCTCATTCCCACTCCCAAGTCGTAACATATTGACACATGGTTAAGGACCCCTCTGCGTCACTTTTTGACATTTTGGGTGTCTCCAACTTGTCCTTTTTTAACATGCTGGCTGTTCCAATACAACAAAGCATTGTGGTACTGGACAAGGACCAAACCTTGGGCGAGACCGGAACCAGTACCTTAAACCTGGAACTCTAACCCTAACCTGGTCCGGATCTGGTATCGCATCTGGTTTCTCGTCATTAATCACGTCCGGAACAAATCTGGAACTAAACCTGCAACTAGTACAGATCCATGTCCGGTACCAGGTTAAAGTTAGGGTTAGGATACTGTTGCGGTCCACGTCCTGGTACTGGTTTGCGGCCCAGAGGTCGGGTAGACTTGATTTAATTGGAACTGACAGTAGGTGAAAAAAACGACAAATTGGGGACACCCAAAATGTCCACGATTTGGGAATGAGATTATGTTGATCTCTCAAAACCACTTTGACATCTGTAAACACAACCAGAGTTAATCCATACAAGGCGTTCCGGAAAATAAGGCGTGCTGTTGTGTTTTGAAAAAAAATAAGGCTTTTAAGTGTGTCTCATAATGTGGAAAATATGGTACAGGGGATGACACTTCTCAGCCTCCCCAGGAGAGTCTAGAATATGTTCCTGAAGGGGAGAATCAAGCGCAGAGATTCAAAAGGAACATTACTTTATCTTTTTATTGTGGAATGATAGATCAAATGTACACTTTACAGAGTTCTAGGGTGTTCATGTGGGTTTATCCACCCAGTCTTTGAAGAAAATGTTTTAAACTAATATGGGCTCCTGGGCCACCTGATCAAAGATCATCCCTTATCATTCTGGTTTGTATTGCAGAGAGTAAGTCGAACCTGCAACCAGTGCATGATGGACTCCAGCGAGGATGCTCTTTGTCATTTGTTCTGTTCATAAATGTATTCGGGTTCGGACTGGACAAAGGGGGTTTGCCAGGTAGGTGGAGATCTCCTGCTCCAAGTGACAGAGCTTAAGTATCTGTGGTGTGTCGATTGCTATATTGATCCATTGTAGGGAAGAAGGAGCCGAGCTAAAAGACAAAGCTCTTCATTTACTCGTCAATCTTTGTTCCTACCTATGATTATGAGCTTTGGGTCATACAGAAAGGATGAGAGAACAAACACACACAATGAGTTTCCTGTGCAAGGTGGCTGGACACTTCTTTGTAGACAGGGTGAGGAGCCAGTTGTGTTGCCTTGGGAATGTCTCCCGAATGCCTTTCTTGGGGAGATAGTCTGGAGAAATCCCACCAGTAGGAGGACTGGGCAAGGAAATCTTTTGAGTCTGCCCTGGCAGAAGTAGATCTTTTCCGTGGTTTGGAGGGTCTGAGCATCTCTGGTTATCTCCAAATAAGAGAAAGAAGAAGGATGGATGGTTTCATTCTAAAATTGTTATTTCCAGTAGCTTTACATACTCAAGAAATGTTGTTGTTTGGTGCGAATCAACTGTCTCTGATTTGGGTTTTTGACGGATGCCCTTCCTGGCACAACCCTGGATTTGATGCGGGCTGAGGACCAGCAAAGGGAGACCCAGGCTCTCGGCGGCCCCTTGTGGCGACATAGTTTGGCAGTAGCGAGAAGAGTCTTGCCTTAGGACCCACACATGTGCCAGTCCTACACGCAACTAACTGAGCCATCCACCCGCCTTCATCTTCAAGAAATGCTGGAGTTCTATAAAAAGTTCCCCTAGAGCCCCAATGTTGATGCCATTTTTACATTGATAAATACTCTGAAGGATTACAGGGCAAGTCCGTCCCGCTCAAAGCTGTCAGATCCTACGCACCTTTTGTTTGAGTTGAATCCTATGAGCAGTCATCATTTCCCAGCTCCTGTCAAACCCCTACCTCATTAACATTGTTGGGTTATGTTCAAAAGCTGATTCCTGAAGATGAATATGGGTGTACGGTGACACCGAAGCATGCCTGGGTGTGCTGTGTCCGCACCATCGCTGTGTGTTTGGGTCAGCTGTCAGCCACAGTGATGGATGCTCGGTGGAAACATACTTGGACTTTGAGCTATGTCCTTCACATCGAAGTCTTTTAGCACCTTGCTTGACCTCACCATAAGGCCGTCGCCCTAAAAATAAAAGGAGCACATGTGCAGATGTATGTGTGCAAGAAAGAAAAGGACACGCGTGACACGCCAGGTCTGCTGTTGTCTTCGTATTTCAGTTGGAAAAAAAGAGAACGCAGTAAAAGCCAGGAGAAATTATGGACACCACCCCCACTGAAGGTGAACCAACCCCCTGTTGTTAAGGTTAGATCAAAATGTGCATGGTGCATTCAGGTGCCTCATTTGTATGAAGCTTGAGTACATTCATCACACTGCCAGCATCAGGCTTTATAACGGCCCTGGCTCCATCATCATCTTAAGTGCTTTCATTAAAGGACATTTATATTCTGCTGCACTTAGGTTCAGGAAAAGAGGCCATGTGTTTTAGTTTAACTTTGTCACCATGGGAAAGGTTTTTTTTTTTTTCTAATGACGGCTACATCTAAACCAATCAGAAGACAAACAATACCTGCATGCTTTAGACAGAGGGAATACATAAATTATACTACTCATAGCAGGGTAGGGATATTGTTATCTACTCGGGTCGTAGTCCATTTTGGTCTGAATTTGAATGAAATGTGTAAAAGTTTCTCTTTACATAATTTACAGAAAAAACCATAATTTTAATTAGTTTGATATTTATTACCCCAAAATTAAGAAACTAATAAACATAGAGCCAAATAATGTCCATTGGGGTACTGTCTCAGTTTCAGCTGGTCCCAGACGTGCTCTATGGGTTCAGGTCTGGAGATTGCTGGCCGTATCACCTGAGGCACTCGTATTTCCTGAACTCCATCTGTGATGATTCTGGCACCATGTGGTGAAACTTCATCATCCATGAACAGAAAGTTGGGGGTGTAGAATTGGGAGTTGCTGTTTCTGAGGTAATAGCGTGCGATACCTGGACCATAACCAAATTGATTGTGTGTCAAATGGCAATTTCTGCCCAAACTGTTGCGCCTCTTCCACCAAAGCAACCCAAGGGGACCATGTCGACCTCAGAAAACCTCCCCAACTGCCCTCTCCACCAATGATTACGATTATCGTTTATGTGCAAGGTGACCCGACGCTCATCAGCGAAAAAAACAGTAGAGCATTGCTACATTGTCCAGGTCACATGGGGTTCTGGGTACTACAAACAATCACGGAGGTGTCCTGGTGTCAGCTGAATCACCTGCCACGGTCATCTGGCATTCAAATCAAAACTATGAACGGTTGGTTTGGAAACCCAAGTCCCCCTCACATCTAGTTAATAGACTTGCAGCTGTATTGCATTGGCAAAACCTTGACTGAGAGAAAAGATCCTTCAGTACTGGTCATGGTGGCTCCCCTTACCAAAAATAAGTGTACTTCAAGTATATTTTTTTAAAGTATACTTAAGTATAAAAAAGTATATACCAAGTATACATAAAAAGTATACTGGAAGTTTACTACCAAGTATACTTCTTTGTACTAAATTGGCCCACTTTTAGTTTATTAAAAAGTACACTTAGAAGTATACTTAAAGTAAACTTTCTGGTATGCTTCAAGTTTACTGGCAATAAACTTTAATTTTACTTCAAGTTTATTATAAGTAAGCTTAGGTTTATGAACGTATACTTAAAATAACCTTTAATTTACTTTAAGTTTATGAAAGTATACTTCAAATAATCTTTATGGTATACTTTTAGTTTACCATTTGGTATTTACACCAAATCTGACTTCTTGCTACAAACCTACAAGATAGATTACTGAACATATCTTCTATGAAGAATATTAAAAGTAATACAGCTACTGTCAAAAAGAAAAATACTTGTACACCAATAGCTACACTAAAATATATCTTGACAAAAAGTTCAAGGCTAAACTCATTTAGAATTGTAGTGTAATTCTAAGTATAAACAATACACTTAACATGAACTTGTAGTTTATCTCTAAGTACATAAAAAGTAAACTAAAAGTATACTATGTTAAGGTTAGTTTAAAAAAAGTATACTTAAAATAAACTCGAGTATACTTCTTTTTGGTAAGGGTCTACTCCTGGATCTGTGACGAACTCTGCCAGTAGTTATGTGTACATTTGCGGATGACACTTTGATGCTACGTTCACACCGGCCAGGTGACACGAGTTCAAGAAGATGCCATACACTGACTCTTGAACATAGCGCAT